>JABWTJ010000388.1:0-600000 GCA_016801875.1 Solanum sitiens | reverse complement strand
GGTTCAGTACGCTACACTTTCACCTACCACCTAACATGACAACTTTACAGTTGTACCCCAGGATGAATCCGTACGAGAGAACTCTGCTAGGGACCGGGTCCCTATATTTGTGAGGATCATCAAAACACCTAGGATATAACAGTTTGGTAAAAATGTCGGCCAACTGATCTTCACTTCGGCAGTACTACAAGTCTATTGTTCCTTCATTATTGAGATCTTGCAGGAAATAATACTTCACATCAACGTGTTTGCTTCTTCAATGGTTCACATGATTCTTTGACAACTTGATGGCTAAACTTTTTGTCGCAAAATATTATAGTGCTCTTCTTGTCTTGAACTGCAGTTCTTCAAGGAGTCTCCTAAGCCAAATAGCTTGACAAACACAAGATGTAGCAACAATAAATTCAACTTATGTACTTGATAATGTGACAATTGTTTGTTTTTTAGAGGACCATGACACAACCCCTGCACCTAGCATAAACACATAACCCGAAGTACTCTTTCTATCATCTTGATCTCCTGCATAATCACTATCAGTAAAGCCAACCAAATATGACTTTTCTCCTTTCATGTAGAAAATTCCAAACTCCTTGGTTCATTGTAGGTAACGCAGAATTCTCTTCGCAGCTAGGAGATGCATTAATTCAATCAGACACTCCATACAGCTACTTACAAGACTAACAACATACATGATGTATGGTCTTGTAGCAGTTAGATACATCAAATTACCAATAATTTGCTTGTAAAACGTGTTATCCACCTTCTTTCCACTCCCAGCTTTGATAAGTTCCAAACCAAACTCAACTGGAATGTTGGCTGGATTGCAATTCTGCATCTCAAACCTATTTAAAATTTCTTGCACATGATTCTTTTAAGAAACAAATATCCCTTCATCAAATTGCACCACTTCTAAACCGAGAAAATAATGCATCTTACCAAGATCGGACATCTCGAATTCATTCATCATACACATCTTGAATTCATCAAACATGACACTATTATTCCTTGTGAATATAAGATCATCAACATATAAGCACGCAATCAACATTTTCCCATTCTCCCCAATTTTAACAAAAAGTGTATGCTCGTATGGACACTTTTGAAAACCCATTTTATGAAAATAAGCCTCAATTCGGCTATACCAAGCCCGTGGGGCTTGTTTTAGTCCACAAAGTTAATCGATAAACCTTCTGCTCATTATCAATCTTAACATAACCAGGGGGTTGTTCGATAAATACCTCTTCCTCCAAGTATCCATGTAGGAAAGCTAATTTGACATCCAAATCGAAGATAGACCACACATTTTGTGCTGCCAGGCAATTAGCATTCTGAAAAACTTCAGTGTAATCAACACCATACTCCTGCTTGTATCCCTTAGCCACCAATCGCGCCTTATACTTATCAATTTCACCATTTTCTTTCAGTTTCGTCTTATAGACCCATTTGACACCAATGGGTTTTTGATTCCCAGGAAGATCAACAAACTCCCAAGTATCATTCCTTTCAATAGATTAAATTTCCGCATCATAGCCTTTCTCTATTTTTCTTCTCTAACAGCGCACTAACGGGTCACAATCTGCAAACAATGCAAATGAGTAATTGCATGATCATTTACATTATTCATGTTACCTTATAGTCCTCCATCCATGCGGGCTTTCTTCGAGAACGATGAACATACTGAGTTGCTGCATCAGTTTCTGGTGAAGTTTCAGCAGTTGATGAAATTTCATCAAAAGTTGGTAGAGTTTCAGCAACTATTGGAGTTGAATTCTCTGCACTTTCAGGCATTTCTGCCACTTCTTCAACTTCACTGTCAAATACAATTGGAGAAGACTGCTGCACGCTCCAGTCCCAAGGGTTTTCTTCATAAATAATAACATCTATACAGATCACAATCTTCTTCGTTTGTGGATTCAACAATTTATATGCCTTTGATGCTTCACTAACACCGAGAAAGATACACTTTTTGCTTTTTCATCAAGTTTCTTTCTCTTCTCGTCTGAAACATGTGCATAGGCAATGCAACCAAAAATTTAAAAGTGATCGACAGATGGCTTTCTTCCACTTCAAGCATCTTCTGGGTTCATGTTTTGAACAACATATGTTGGGCTTCTATTCAATATATGAATGCTCCAATTTATCGCTTCCGGGCAGAATGTATTTTCCATCCTTCCTCTTGCTAGCAAACTCCGCACCATATTAAGAATGATTCATTCTTTCTCTCCGAATACACTGTTTTGTTGTGGTGCATAAGCAGTGGTGAGCTCTTTTCGAATTCCATTAGATTCACAAAAATCTTTAAAGACTATTGAGCAATACTCGCTACCGCAATCAGTTCGAAGAGTCTTTATGGCCTTTCCAGTTCCATTTTCTACATGAGCTTTGAAGGTTTTAAACACTCCAAAAGCTTCTAATTTTTCCTGCAAAAAATACACCAAAGTTTTCCGAGAGTAATCATCTGTAAAGGTAATGAAATACCTTTTACCTCCATTAGAAATTGGATTAATTGGGCCACATATATCAGAATGTACCAACTCCAAAAGATCCTTCTCCCTCCACGACTTTTCTTTTGGAAATTGAGAATAATGTTGTTTGCCAACAACACATTCTTCACAAACTCGGGAAGGGATGATAATTTCAGGAAGGCGTTTTTAATCCACTAAAACCCAAGTGACCATATCTAAAATGCCACAACGATGAAGAATCTTTTGCTTCTGTTTTTAAACAAGATTGAATACTCTCAATATTCAAGGAAAATCATTTGTTGAATTCATTTTCACAATGGCAATAGATCCTCTAGTAAGACTATAAATCTCACAAACACCTTTTCCAATGAGAATAAAATATCTCTTTTCTTGCAATTGTCCAACACTCAATAAGTTACTTTTTAAAGCAGAAACGTATAGCACATTAGATATTATTTCTTCAAAACCATTCTTTGCTTTAATTTTAATATCACCTCTCCCCATTGCATCTACGATAGATAAATCACAAAAATTAACTTTATAACGAAAGCTTTCACCTAAATTAGAAAAACAAGACTTGCTTCTACTCATGTGATTAGTGCAGCTTGTGTACAGATACCAAACATCTTGCTCGAGTTCTTGTGCTTGTATTGACATCAACAAAGTCTCTGTTTCCTTGCTTTCAATAAAATTGGCCCTCTCGTCCTTCTCATTAGGCAGCCTAGTATAGCATTCAAACTTATAATCACCAAATTTATGACATCGATAACATTCTACTTTTGATTTGTCAAAATTCCTTCCCCTGCCTTTACCGTGGTCATCATTGGCTCTTGAATTCTTACTGCCGTCTTTGCTGCCTTCATCTCTATATCCTCGATCTCCTCTTCCTCTTCCTCTACCTCTACCCCTTCCTCTAAAATTTGAGAAATGAGTATTAGTAGAAGCCTTCAAAGCCTTCTCTTCAGAAGACGAATTGCGGTTCATTTTTTGCTCATGTACCAATAAGGAACTTTGAAATTCGTCAAGCGATAACTCGTCTATATCTTTTGACTCCTCAATGGAGAAAACGACATAGTCATACTTTGGCGTTAGGAAGCGCAACATCTTTTCCATAATTGTGACATCGGTCATCTTTTCACCATGAAATGACACTTTTGCTAATCTCCATTGTTCTAGCATAGTAACTCATTACAGACTCTCCTTCCTTCATCTATAACGTCTCGAAATCCCTTCTCAAGGCTTGAAGATGTGCACACTTCACCCTAGCAGTACCTTGATATTTTTTCTTCATCGAATCCCAAATATCTATAGAAGTTTCTTTGTAAAAGAATAGTTTCTAGGATGGGATGATCGATAGCCTGAAAGAGATATTCTTTGCCTTCAAATCTTTCAACTTTTTTGCTTCCACTTCTGCCTTTTGAGCATTCGTCAAAGTTTCGCCTTCCACCAGACCGTAAGAAATTCTCCATTAGCATGCTCCAATGGTCATAATGACCATCAAAGCGTGGAATCGTTGCTTGTATGAAAGTATTATCTGATGCCATGAGTTAAAATGAAAATAGGAAAAACAAGGTTTAGCTGCTGCTATTTTCTTTTCACTCTAGAATCACTGCTTCTTTCGTATTGCTTCAGAATCTCACCATCGCTCTGATACCATTGTAAACAAAAGCAAGATAATTAAACATATAGTAAACAAAAACAGAGACAACTAGTCGACACGTTGAGAAGAAAGGGAAATATTTTGCTGCTTGTTTAGTGCTCTGCAACAGCAGATTTTATATGACAAATACTCAACGTTTTAAGCTAAAAATAGTGGAACCACTAACTCCTAAAAATAAGAAGTAAATCCATGATAAACTACTTCCCTAAAGACTAGGACAAAACTGAAATAACTTGACATTATTTGCTAATAGGACTCTATGTAACACACTATTTTTTCTAACATTTTTTTACAAAGTGTTATCAAGATATAAAAAAAATAAACAACGTTGAAAGCAATAATCGAACTCAGGTTGGATAGACAAAAACCCCCTCTTCTACGCTAGGCAAAGCATCAACATTTGTGCAAAAGAGAGTAAAAACTGTAATACATAACGAAGTGGGTTCATATGAACCTACTTGACCAACTGTAGCTCCACCCTAAGTGGTGGAGCCAGACATTTTATGAAGGGTGTACAAAATTTGAAGAAGCAACTAACAAAAAAATTTAGTGAGTGAGTTCATATCTATTTTGCTCAATCTAACGCTTTATCGTCAATCAAGAACGGCGTCAATAATTTTTGTTTTCCACCAAATACAATCCATATAGTTTTTTAATCTTCAGTTTGGATTGCTTTTAGTTATAAAAAAATATGGTAAATTGAATAGACTAAAACAATACTTTTTTAATGGACGAGTCAAGATTTTTATCAACACATATCACACATTAAACAAAAGCAACACTAATTTATCTATTTAATTCTACTTAAATCTGAAGTTATTTATAGTGTTTAATACCTTGATACTCATAAAAATTGACCTTATACTGGGAGACTGCAAGTTTTAAAGTCCTTACTTTTCTTTATTCTAAACTATTTGTCACAACTGTTTCTATTGTTCGAAAAAAATCATGACTAAAATATAAGCACATAATGCACGTTCAACAATTTTATACTTTATTTAGTCAACTATATAAGAAGCTAAAGGTACTTTGTTATAAAATAAACCTTGCACCATAGGAGTACTATTTATTTTTTGCTTTAAATAATTAGATATTTAGAAGTAACTTTTGATTTAGGAGAACACAATCACTCAGTTATAAATAAGTTTTCATTTTAAGTGAATTCTTTATTTAGCTTCGCCTATAAGAGAAGACAGAAAGATTTCTAGCTAGTCTCTCCTTAAATTCATCAAATTCATAGAAAGTGAAGGTGTATCAATGGTGGACACTCATATATATATATATATATATATATATATATATATATTTGTTATGTAACATGGCGGTTGCTTACATGTTAGATAATTTGCATTGTGAAATAATATAATCTATTGAAAATTGCTATTTAACTAACTATTGACCCATAATTTAAATATTTTATTAGTTTATAACAAATGAATAATAAGCTTTAGCTAATTTTTGTATATCTCATCCATAGATTCTTCACAAAAATTTACCATCTTCCGAAAATATAAGAACAATTGTTAAACTAGTGTAATAAAAAGTATTGTTTTAAAAATAATTGTGGATAGAATCTCTATCGCAGCTAATATAACAATAGTCAACAAAATAATTCTTTTTGCTAGGAATTGACTTATTTAGAAAAATTAGGTTTGTTATGTTTACAGACTACTTAATTTATATAAATTTCTTTTGCCAGATTCAAGTGTAATAAAAATAGTGAAAACAATTCATATATTAGAGATGAGTAATGGATGTCATTCTTTTTTTTTTTTTCCTGAAATGATATAGTGTGAAAATAAATTTATACCTATATAATGGAGAGTTAGTCATTCAAACTTTTTCCTAAAATGATTTTATGAAAAATATTTTATCTTTAATCTTTGAAACGCGTGTTAATAACCTGAAGCTAAAAGTAATAATATGAAATAAAAAATAAATAAATAAGAAAAAAATAAAGATTTTGTTTACTATTTTCAAAGTTTATTTTAATGTGCATAATTAGTTTATTAGACAATCATCGCTCATTTTCTTAACTTTAAGCTGCCACTTGGAAACTTGTGATACTTCTACCCTTACTTAATATAGAAGATTTTCATTTTAAGTTAATTCATCATTGTACTTGGGCGGATCTTTCTTTACAATACATTTTTTTTTCTTTCCTTTAAATAGTAAGCACTACTTTTCCTTCTCTTTCAATTTTAGTAGAAACTCATTTTCTCTTTGGTGGAGTATCATATGGCAGATGCTTACCGGAAGGACACCAACTATGTGCAGCTGGAAGTGATGTCGCCGGATCTTCCTTATCTCGTCGCGGAAAACCCTCTCAACGAATATGGTATCAAATCAACTCTCTATCTGTTTAAAATCATATCGACAAAGATGAGACAATTTAAGATTTCAACATATCTTTTGCTCAGTAAGATGGATCTATAGAAATTAGGGTTTGTTCATTTAATTTTTAGTTAAGAATTTAATTTGAATGAGTTGTAGAAACTAGGGTTTATCCATATACTTTTTCAGACAGAAACTTAATTGTTATCATGACTTGTAGATACTAGGATTTATTCAATCATCATTCAAAACTTAATTTTATGGCTTGTTGAAAATAAAGTTTATTCATTTACTTATTCAATTACAAACTTATTTGTATGCTTTTTTGTTGTGGTTGGTGTAATATAGTTATGATAGGAATTGAGAATACTCACCAAGAATGTCTTGTATACTCATCAAGAAAGTCTTTGGTATTACAGAAGTATGTGGAGGAAATAAAAAAAAGTTGTAGTATATGTTTCTAGTCTCAATGAATAGGGCAATGAGATTTTTTTGGGCTTAATATTAGAGCTATTTTTGTAGCTTTTATACATTATATGAACCTTTTGGTGTAAGGGCTTATTTACTAGTGGTGAATCTATAATATCCCATTGATGAGGTTGACAGTTAGTGTAAAACTAGCTAAAAAGAGGAGAGGATTCCATCACACTGTCACCCCGATGTGTTGCAAGATAGCTAGGAATTGATTTCGATCATCATGGACAGATGATGATAAAAGTCGATAGTCCAAGAGAGTTTAAATTTGGGGTAGGTGGTTAGAAATAGTGTTGAAGGGAGCATGAAGCGAAAAAATAACAACAATGTCAAATCACTTTGAGTGAAGGGAAGTGTTTGCTTCATCGAAGTGGAACACACTTTTTAAAGAAAGAAAGACTAGCACACATTTTAAAGAAAGACTAAAATAGACCTTCCACAATGACAGTCTATATATTACAATTGTTAAATTTAAATGCTAATATATGTATCACAAATGTTTTCACAATACAAGAAAAAACAATGTTAAAATATAGGCAATTCTTAGCAACTATTTTTCCTTCCTGATAATGCATAGCTCTGTCGTTGTAATACTTCAGTCTTATTAATTGCTGCATCACGGGAAAAACAAAAGTTCTCTAGTACAAGATTAAAATTATGTTACATCAAGGGTGGATCTAGAGGTTTTCCAGGGTATTCACCCGAACCCTCACGATAAAAAATTGCACTAATATATATATATTGATTTTGAATCACCTAACACAGGATTGGAGGTTGACACATGATTTAGGTGTTTAAAATTTATCTTGAGCTTTCAAGTTCAAATTTCATGCACTGAATTTTTATTTTTAGAACCCATTTAGTTAAAAGTCTGCATCCGTCACTGATTACAACTTATGTATTTTCATGAGAATGATACTTGAAGTAGGTTAACAACTTTAATTTATTGCACTAAATTTCAAGTTAAATAATTCAGTTATTATATAATATGATTTTAGTATCTAATTTTTGTCAAACTATTATCTTCACTTATGAATACAACTCAAGTTTAACAAAATTAATTATCTACCTAAGTTAGATAACAAAAATCTATTATTATCTTTTTTGTAGCATTACAGTAATTATGGAAAAAGTAATTAAAAATATGTAAAAAAAAATCAAAAGTAAGAGAGAAGTCTAAATTATGAAAAGCATTAAAAATGATTAGTAAGTTCACAATCATATATGTATAATATTTATGAATTCTTTTAATACATATACAAAACCTTATTTGGTTATCTTAGGTTAGGTTGATGCTGATATTTGTTGCACTTAATTTTACTGTTCTTTTCTTGGTTGGGTTGAGTGCTAAATGATATTTGTTTGTGCTGATTTTCCCCTTTTTAGAAGCTCCAAGTATTCCTGGCTATTATGACAGTGATGATGAAAGGGGAATGATGAGAAGCACAGCTTGTATCGAAGAATTTTATGAACACTATATCCGTACTGGGGTACTTAGTTTTTATTTTTTAAATTTTAAGGGTAATACTGTATATATAGGTGTAAATATAGTGGTAAAATTTCCAGGAAATTTTGTCGTACGAGTCCATACTTATGGGCATTGAGGATGTTGGAATGGTAGCAGAAGATATCCTTCCTCCAAATGCTAGCAGTACATTGTATGTAGAGGGTTTGCCTGAGGACTGTACAACAAGAGAGGTGGCACGTATCCTTTTCTTGTGTGGAAATTAGCTTATTGTTTTATTTATGGCCCATTCTAGTTTTTCCCTTTACTTCAGCTTTTGCAGATATATTCCGCAATTTTGGAGGTTACAAAGAAGTTAGGCTCGTACCAAAACCATCAATATATGTAAGAATATATACGTTTCACATCATCATCTACTAACCGTTATTTTAGATTATCAACTTAATTAATTATATATGAAGCCTGGAGACAATACCTTGATTCTTTGCTTTGTTGATTTTCTGAGTCCGCTTCATGCAGCTGCTGCAATGGATTCCTTCCAAGATGAGCTTCACACTCTCTTCTTAATTTCTACCTCATAATTATGAATGCTCAATTTATAATTAATCATAATTATGAATGCTCAATTTATAATTAATCATAATTATGAATGCTCAAGTTGAATCTGCTACATGTGCTCGTCATTTCATGAATCTATCGATTGCTCCTTGAAAGAAAATTGTCAGACAATTTGCTGGTGTACATCGATCTATGAAAGAGAAATTTATTGAAAGTAAAACTAATTAAATCTTGCAGGTTATTAATTTGACCTAGATGAGCATGATTCAGGCAACTTATTGCTGCAATTTGCTCGCAATCCTGGTGCAAGGTCACTCAGGTCAGGTGGAGGGAATCGCGGAAAATGTTGAAACTATGTGTATTTATAGGTACAAACCTTTATTTGGTGCGCTTGACCCTTTTATTATTGATGACCATAACATATGGTTATACAAAGTTACTAAATTGTTGAACTATACTTTTGTGTAGGACTTGCCATGTTTGGAGAGCGACGTTATGCTGCAAGTGTGTTTCTCTGATCATGTACCTGTAACATTATAGCTGCTGCTTAGCAGTTTGAAAATAAAGTTGCTTGTCAGATCAAATTGTTTAAATTTCTTTTTAAATTCTCTACAACTTATGACATTATCAACTTGTGCTCTGTTGATTATAGAACTGGGAGCCGTTTAGTGTCTGATTGCTGTCATTTGGGTCTGGAGATTTTTAATTGTAGAAATAAAATCCTTGGTGATGGTTTGTGGATTTTTATTTGGAGTCTATGAAAGCACTTACTATATATTGTATGTGTAGAGTCCCCCAATGTCTATATTATCCTTTTGTGGTTGGTCTATGACTTGGAGGGTGAAAACATGGTTGGCGGCAGCTCCTCTGGAGTCCCCCTCCCTCATTCCGGAGCCAAACCATTCTGAATGACCTTTCCTTTACCGTCTCTAAAGTTCCATCTGAAAAACGTGGAGACTTTTACCCAGGGGTAGCTATTATCTTACCAATGCTAACAAGGATTGCCTGTCCATTAAAATCAATCCTTTTTGTGGTGTTTATTAATTTCATCAACAGTTGTTCAAAGTACAGTAATAGTTACTTATGCCTACAGGGAACACATTTGTTTTTGAACTTCTATAATTCTAGTTTAAGTAAATGTTTTTCTTTTGTGGATATATAAATCTATATAGTTGTTGATATAAAAATAGCGTACAATTTTTTTTTTTTTGCTAGAAATTTGACGTATTTAAAAATATTTGTTACTTTAACAAATTATTCTTTTGCATAAATATTCTTTTAAATGAGATCCAAATATAACAAAAATAGTAACAAAAATCCATACATCTTGAATGAACATTGTAGAGTTATCCATTGAAAGTTTTTCCTAAAATAATTCGTGGACAATATCTTATCTTTAATTTTTGAATCTCGTACAAATAGCATGATGCTAAGAGTAATAATATGAAATAAGAAAATAGACAAATAAATAAATAAATAAAAACTTTCTTCTATCTCATAAAATTTTTTGAGAGTTTTTTTTGGGTGATCTGGACATCAGATTCCTGCGCTAATACTCACGAAATATTGAGGAATTTGCGCGGTTTCGGAAAAGGGCCTTTTGATGCAGAAATAGGCGTGGAGAATAGTACGAGTATACGTGATGGTTCCCCAACTCAATACATAAGTCCTTACGAAGTTTCTTGAGAAAAAAAATTTGGATTCCCTGGACACCAAATTCATGGGCTAATACACACGAAAAATTAAGAAATTTACGCGATTCCTAAAAAATGGCCTCTAAATAAGGAAATGGGTGTGAAAGAAATGTTGTGAGTACATACGCGATAGTTCTCCAACTCAATATGGAGGTCATCATAATGTTTTTTGAGAAATTATTTTTGGGTGCTCCGGACAACAGATCCATGAGCTAATATACACGAAAATTAAGGAATTGGCGCTATTCCTAAAGAAGGGATTGTATGTGTGGAAATGGGTATTAAAAAATGGTGTGAGCATACATGATAGTTCCCTAACTCAATACGAAGGTCCTCATAATTTTTTTTGGATTTTTTGTTTAGTGCTCCACACGCCTTTATCTATGGGCTAAGACACACGAAATAATAAGAAATTTGCGCGATTCCTAAAAAAAGGCATGTAGATGCAAAAATCGACGTGAAATAAATAATGTGAGTATATGTAATGGTTTTCCATTTAATACGGAGGTCCTCATAAATTTTTTTGAGGAAATGTTTTTTGAGTGTCCGGGCGCCACACCCATGTGCTAATTACACACGAAAATTGAGAAATTTGCGCGATTCCTAAAAATGGCCTGTAGATGCGGAATGGGCATTAAAAATAGTGTGCGTGTACGTGATGGTTCACCAACATAATACGAAGTTCCTCATAAAGTATTTTGAGAAAACAAATTATGTGCTTAAGGCGCCAGATAAATGGACTAATACATTAAAAATTGAGCAATCTATTTATAATTAAAAAGGGCATGTAAATAAGGAAATGGCGTGAAAAATTGGTGTGCGTATACGTGATGGTTCTCAAACTCAATATGGAGGTCCTCATAAATATCTTTAAGAAAGAAGTTTTGGGTACTCCGAACGCCAGATACATGGACTAATACATACAAAAACTTGAGGAATTTGTATGACTTCTAAAAGAGGGTTGATATATGCCGAAATGAGTGTAAAAAATGGTGTGCGTATATACGTGATAGTTCACCAACTTAATACGAAGGTTCACATAAAGTTTTGTGAGAAAAATGTTTTGGGTGCTCCGAACGCCATATCCATAAGCTAATACATACAAAAAATTTATGAATCTGTACGATTCATAAAAATGGCCTGTAGATGTGGAAATTGGCATGAAAAAATGGTGTGAATATACATGATGGTTTTCGAACTCAATACAGAGGTCCTCAACTCCTCATAATTTTTATTGACAAAAAAATTAGGGGTGCACCGGGCAATTGAATCATGGGCTAACACATACGAAAAATTGAGAAATTTGCGTAATTCTTAAAAAAGGCCATATTGATATGGAAATTGGCGTGATAAAAATAATGTGAGTATATGTGATTGTTCCCCAACTCAATCTAGAGGTCCTCATAAGTTTTTTCGAAAATAAATTTGAGTGCTACGGGCACCAGATTATTGGGCTTATTAATATGCACGAAAAATTTAGGAATTTGT
Source organism: Solanum sitiens (assembly GCA_016801875.1). Taxonomy (NCBI): domain Eukaryota; kingdom Viridiplantae; phylum Streptophyta; class Magnoliopsida; order Solanales; family Solanaceae; genus Solanum; species Solanum sitiens. The sequence continues at coordinate 587,862 of JABWTJ010000388.1, read as the reverse complement.
GTGATTCCTAAAAGATGCCATGTAAATGCGGAAATGGGTGTGAAAAAATATTGTGAGTATACAATATTGTTTCCTAATTCAATACGGAGGTCCTCAAAAAAATTTCAAGAAAATTTTTGGGTGCTCCGGACGCCAGATCCATGAGCATCAACATACGAAAAATTAATGAATTTGCGCAATTTCAAAAAGAGGTCTAGCAAAGGCGAAAATGGGCTTGAAAAAATGGTATGGATTTACGTGATAGTTCCCCAACTCAATACATAGGTCTTGATAAAGTTTTTTAAGAAACAAATTTTGGTGCTCCGGGTGCTAGATCAATGGCTAGTACACACAAAAATTGAGAAATTTGCGTGATTCCTAAAAAGGGCCTGTAAATGTGGAAATTGGTTTGAAAAAATAGTGTGAGTATATGTGATGGTTTCCCGACTCAATTCGGAGTCATCATAAAATATTTTGAGAAAAAAATATAGGGTACATCGGGCACCAAACCATGGGTATTACACATGAAAAATTTAGGAATTTGCATATTTCCTAAAAAAAGGCTTCTAAATACGGAAATGTGCATGAAAAAAATAGTGTGAGTATACATGATGGTTCCCCAACTCAATGCGGAGGTCCCCATAAAGTTTTTTTAGAAAAATATTTTGGGTGCTTCAGGTGCTTGATCCGTGGTATAATGCACATGAAAAATTGAGAAATTTGCAAAGATTCTTACAAAAGGGCATGCAGATGGAGAAACGACGTAAAATAATGGTGTGAGTATACCTGATGGTTTCCCAACTCAGAACGGAGTTCCTTACATATCTTTTGAGAAAGACATTTGAGGTGATCCGGTCGGTTGATCTATGTGCTAATACACACGAAAAATTGAGAAATTTATGTAATTTTTAAAAAATGGCCTCTAGATGTGGAAATTGGCGTGAAAAGATTTGTGTAAGAATACGTAATGGTTCCCAAAACTCAATATGGAGGTACTCATAAAGCTTTTTGAGAAAAAAGATTAGGTACTCAGAAGGCCAGAACCATAGGCTAATACACACGAAAATTGACTAATTTGCGCAATTCCTAAAAAAGGCTTCTCGATGCGGAAATGGGCGTGAAAAAATTGGGGTAAGTACACATGATGGTTCCCCAACTCAATATTGAGGTCCTCATAAAGTTTTTAGACAAAAAGTATTTAGGGTGCTCCGCGCACCTGATCTATGGGATAATACACACGAAAAATTGAGAAATTTGCGTAATTCCAAAAAAAGGCGTGTAGATGTGGAAATGGGAGTATACTTGATGGTTCTCCAACTCAAAATGGAGGTCCTCATAGAGTATTTGAGAAAAAGCTTTTGGGTGCTACTAGTGTCACATCCATTGGTTAATACACACAAAAAATTGAGAAATTTGAACAAATCCTAAAAAAAAGCCTCTAGATGCGGTAATGGGCTTGAAAAATGGTGTGAGTATACGTGATTGTTCCCCAACTCAAAACGGAGGTCCTCCAAAATTTTGTTGAGAAAAAAATTGGGTTATCCTAGCGCAAAATTAATGGGTAAATACACATAAAATATTGAGTAATTTGAGAGATTCCTAAAAAGGGTCTGTATATGCGGAAATGGGCGTGAAAATGGTATGCGTATACATGAATGTTACCCAACTCTATATAGAGGTCCTCATAAAATATTTTTCGAATAAATTTAGGGTGCTAGGGGCGCTAGATCTATGGGCTATACATACGATAAATTGAGAAATTTACGCACTTCCTAAAAAAGCCCTCTAAATGCAGAAATGAGCGTGAAAAAAAGGTATGAGTATATGTGATGGTCCTGCAACTCAATACAGAGGTCCTCATAAATTTTTTTGACAATTGTTTTTTTGGGTACTCTGGGGCGCATATCCATGGCCTAATAGCAACGAAAAATTGAGGAATTTGTGTAATTCCTAAACAGTGCCTCTAGATGCGGAGATGGACGTGAAAAATGGTGTGAGTATACGTGATAGTTCCCTAAATCAACACAGAGGTCCTCACAAATTTTATAGAGAAAAATATTTTGGGTTCTCCGAGCACTTGATCCATGGCTAATACACACGGAAAATTAAGAAATTTGCACAATTCCTAAAAAAGGGAAAGTTGATTAAAAAATGGTGTGAGTGTACTTGATAGTTCCCCAACTCAATACGGAGGTCCTCATAAAGTTTTTTGAGAAACTTTTTTTGGGTGCTTCAGGCGCGAGATTTTGGGCTAATTAATACACACACAAAATTGAGGAATTTGCGCGATTCCTTAAAAAGGACATGTAGATGAGGAAATGGATGTGAAAAAAATTATGTGAGTATACATGATGGTTCCCTAACTCTATACAGAGGTTCTTTTAATTTTTTTGAAAGAAAAATTTGGGTGCTCTGGGCACCATATCCATGGGCTAATACGTATGAAAAATTGAGGGATTTACGCAACTCCTAAAATGGCATGTAGATGCGAAAATAAGAGTGAAAAAAAAGTGTGATTATACATGATGGTTCTCCAACTTAATACGAATGTCCTCGAGAAAAAAAAGTGTTTCGGTCCACAATTCTATGGGCTAATACATACAAAAATTGAGTAATTTGTGCAATTCCTAAAAAAGGGGCCTCTAGATGCTGAAATGGGTGTGAAAAAATGGTTTGAATATACGTGACGGTTCCCCAACTCAATACGGAAGTCCTCATAAACCTTTTTGAGAAAAATTATTTGAGTGCATTGGGCTTCAGATCAGTATGAGCTAATACAAACGAAAAATATATGAATTTGTGCGATTTCAAAAAGGTTATTTAGAAGAAAATAGTGGAGTTCCTCGCGCCAAATCCATGGGATATACACGCAATAAATTGATGAATTTGCGAAATTTCAAATAACGGGATTGTAGATGCAGAAATGGGAGTGAAAAATTTAGTGTGATTATACGTGATGGTTTTCCAACTTAATACGGAGGTCCTCATAATCTTTTTGAAAAAAAGTTTGGGTGCTTCGGGCGCCACATCAATCGGCTAATATAAACAAAAAATTGAGGAATTTATCCAATTACTAAAAAAGGACCAGTAATTGAGGAAATAGACATCAAAAAAATGGTGTGAATATACGTGATGGTTACTCAATACGTATGTCCCCATAAAGTATTTTGAGAAAACAATTTTGGGTGATTCGGGAGCCAGATTCATGGGGTAATACACATGAAAAATTGATGAACTTATGAGATTTCTAGAAAAGTATGTAAATGCGGAAATGAGCTTCAAAAAATGGTGTGAATATACGTGACTGTTTTCTTACTCAATACGTCCTCATATATTTTTCAAGAAAATTTTTTAGGGTGCTCTGGGCACCAGATCCGTGGGCTAATACACACGAAAAATTGAGAAATTTGCCTGATTCCAATAAAAGGGCCTCTATATATGGAAATATGCATGAAAGAAATGGTATGAGTATACGTGATGGTTCCCAAACTCAATACTAAGGTCTTCATAATATTTTTTGAGAAAAAGAATTTTGGTGATTCAGGCGCTAGATACATGGGCTGATACACACGAAAAATTGAGAAAAAAGTGGTTTGTCTTAGTTAACGATCTTGGGCTAGCAGAAGGCTTTCCGAGTTATACTTTTCTTCTGCTATTCTCTGCATGGTATCAGAACCATAGCCACACATCGGTTTCTGGTTTTTAATTCAAGATCGGGTTAGTGTAAAATTCAACTGGTTTGTCTATATGAATTTCAACGGCCGTGCTAACGGATTGAGGATGGAGTTATTGAACCAATCCAATTACAAGGTATGGAGTACATGTATGGATTCATACCTTGTGGGTGAGGATTTTTGGGATGTTGTTAATGGGAGTAACACAAGTCCTCCTGCGGACGGACCAAAGAATAGTAACACATACAAGAAGTGGAAGCAGGTTAATGCTAAGGCGGAGTTTGTCTTGAAGAGGTCAATATCCTCTAATTTATTCAATCATCTGTTCAACAAGAAGAATGAAGCTCTGCTACAGATATTTGAGAATGAATTGGCTAACACCATTTAAGCTAGTTTCTTTATAACCGAGTATTTTTTGAAGATTAAGAACTTATATTCTGATATATCTTTATATAATCCGGAGTAGGCTATCTCTGAAGCACGAATATGAAGAAATATTATTCGTGGTTTGAAATCAGAATATATTCCCTTTGTTACATCGATTCAAGGATGGGCTCAACAACCATCCTTGGAGGAGTTTGAGAACCTGTTGTCATCACAAGAACTACTAGCCACGCAAATGGCTGGGGTTTCAATCAAAAAAGGGGAAGAAAATGCTCTCGTATTAAACAATAGTAAATTTACAGAAAAACAGTAAGAGATAGGCCACACTCTCGATTCCAAAGTGGTTCAATTCCGCTAGGAAAGGAGGGAGAGTCTACTAATAACTATAAGACTCTCAAATGTTATCGGTGTGACAAAATTGGACACATAAAAAGATTTTGTCGAACCAAAGAAAGCAATATGTCTCAAACTGAGAAAGTTGTTGAAGAAGAAGAAGACTGGGGAAAGTGCTTCGTAGCCGAGACTCGAGCATAGATGCAATGACATCCATTAATTTTGATAGAGAATGGATTGTGGATTCAGGATGTGGGCATCATTTTACCGGAGATGAATCCAAATTTTCCAACTTTCACAAATACAATGGTCGTGATGTCATTGTAACAGCAGATAATACAGTTCATCACGTGGAGAAGGAAGGCACAGACGTCATCAATGAGAAGAAGGAAGACTCAATCACTCTCAACAATGTGTTTCATGTTCCAGGGATGAGGAAAAATCTATTTTCCATTGCAAATGTCGTAGATACATAAATTTATCTCCTATTTGGACCACATGATGTGAAGTTCCTTCGAAATATCAAAGAACTCAAGGCAGATGTCATTCATACCGATAAGAGAGTTAATGATTTATATGTTTTATCTGTCTCTAATTTATATATTGAGAAGATGAGTAGCAATGATACTGCATATCTGTGGCATGCTAGACTTGGGCATCTTAACATGGAAAAATTAAAAGCCATGGTAAAATTGAATCTAGTAAAAGGATTACCTAACTTAAGCAATTTTGATGGAGGAGAGATTTGTGAAGGATGTCAATACGGAAAGGCACATCGTCTTCCGTTTGATATATCCTTGTCAAGATGAATTGCTCCACTAGAGCTAATTCATAGTGTTTTGATGGGGCCAACAAGAACTCTTTCGTTCTCTGGTTGTTCTTATATGCTAATTTTTATTGATGATTTTACAAAATTCATGGGTAAATACATATTAAAAATTGAGGAATTTGAGAGATTCCTAAAAAGGGCCTGTATATGCGAAAATGGGCGTGCAAAATGGTATGACTATACATGAATGTTTCCCAACTCTATATAGAGGTCCTCCTAAAGTATTTTTATAATAAATTTAGGGTGCTACGGGCGCCAGATCTAAGGGCTAATACATACGAAAATTGAGAAATTTGCGCGATTCCTAAAAAAGGCCTCTAGATGCAGAAATGAGCGTGAAAAAAAGGTATGAGTATATGTGATGGTTCTCCAACTCAATACAGAGATCCTCATAAATTTTTTTGATCAAAAATTTTTGGGTGGTCCAGGGCGCCAGATCCATGGCCTAATAGCAACGAAAATTTGAGGAATTTGTGCTATTCCTAAACAGTGCCTCTAGATGCGGAGATAAACGTGCAAAATTGTTTGAGTATACGTGATAGTTCCCCAAATCAATACAAAGTCCTCATAAAATTTATTGAGAAATATATTTTGGGTTCTCCGACCACTTGATCTATGGCTAATACACACAAAAACTTAAGGATTTGCCCAATTCCTATAAAAGGGAAATTAGATAAAAAAATGGTGTGAGTATACTTGATGATTCGCCAACTTAATACGGAGGTCCTCATAAAATATTTTAAGAATTTTTTTTTGGGTGCTTCAGGAGCTAGATTTTTGGGCTAATTAATACACACGATAAATTGTGGAATTTGCATGATTCCTAAAAAAGGGCTTGTACATGAGGAAATGGACGTGAAAAAATGACGTGAGTATACATGATGGTTCCCTAACTCTATACAGAGGTCCTTATAAATTTTTTGAGAGAAAAATTTAGGTGCTCTAGGCACTATATCCATGGGCTAATACATACAAAAAATTGAGGGATTTACGCAATTCCTAAAAATGGCATGTAGATGCAAAAATAAGAGTGAAAATATGTGTGACTATACATGATGGTTCCTAACTTAATAAAAAAGTTCTCATAAAGTTTTTTGAGAAAAAATAATTAAATGAGTGTTTTGGTCCCCAATTTCATGGGCTAATACACACAAAAAATTGAGGAAATGGGTGTGACAAAATGGTTTGAATATACATGACGGTTTCCGAACTCAATAAAGAAGTCTTCATGAATATTTTTGAGGAAAATTTATTTCAGTACTTTCGGCGCCAGATCAATGGGCTAATACACACGAAAAATATATGAATTTGTACGATTCCAAAAAAGGTCATGTAAATGCGGAAATAAATGTGAAAATAAATTGGTGTGAGTATACGTGATGGCTACCCAACCTAATACAGACGTCCTCATAAATAAATTGGGGAAAAAATTGGGTGCTTCCATGAGCTAATACACAAAAAAATTGAGAAATGTGCACGATTCCAAAAAAAGGTCCATCAAATGCAGAAATGGACATGAAAAAAATGGTGTCACTATACCTGATAGTTCCCCAACTCAATATGAAGGTCCAAGTAAAGTTATCTGAAGGAGTTCCTGGCGGAAGATCCATGGGCTTATACATGCAAAAATTGATGAATTTGTGCGATTTCAAATAAAGGGCTTGTAGATGCAGAAATGAACGTGAAAAATTAAGTATGATTATAAGTGATGGTTCCCCAAATCAATACAGAGGTCCTCATAATGTTTTTTGGGAAAAAAGTTTAGGTTCTCCGAGCGCCAGATCCATCGACTAATACACACAAAAAATTGAGGAATTTATGCAATTATTAAAAAAGGGCCAGTAATTGAGGAAATAGACATGAAAAAAATGGTGTGAATATACATGATGGTTACTCAATACGTATGTCCTCATAAAGTATTTTGAGAAAAATTTTTTGGTGCTTCGGGAGCCAGATCAATGGGGTAATACACACGAAAAATTGATGAATTTATGTGATTCCTAAAAAAAGCATGTAAATGCGGAAATGAGCTTCAAAAAATGGTGTGAGTATACGTGATTGTTTCCCAACTCAATACAAAGGTCCTCATAATGCTTTTTAAGAAAAAATTTTGGGTGCTCTGAGCTCCTGATCCGTGGGCTAATACATACGAAACTTTAAAAAAAATTGCATGATTCCAATAAAAGGGCCTCTAGATACGGAAATGTGCGTGATAGAAATAGTGTGTGTATACGTGATGGTTTCCAAACTAAATACTAAGGTCTTCATAATGTTTTTTGAGATGAATAATTTGGGTGCTTCAGGTGTCAGATACACGGGCTAATACACACGAAAAATTGAGGAATTTGTGCGATTCTAAAAATGGGCCTGTAGATGAAGAAATTAGCGTGAAAAAATTGGTGTGAGTATAAGTGATGGTTCCCCAACTCAATACGGAGGTCCTCATTTTTTTTTTGAGAAAGACAACTTGGGTGCTTTGGGTACCAGATCAATTGGCTTATAAATAGAAAATTTAGGAATTTTTGTGATTTCTAAAAAAGGACCTATAAATTAAGAAATGGACGTGAAAAAACTGGTGCAAGTATATGTGATGGTTCCCCAACTCAATACACAGGTCATTATAATATATTTTTAGAAAAATATTTGGGTGCTTTGGGCGCCAGATCCATGGGCTTATACACAAGAAATATTGAGGAATTTGAGCAATTCCTAAAGAAGAATATGTAAATACAAACATATGCTTGAAAAAATAATGTGAGTATACATGATGGTTATCCAACTTAATAAGGAGGTGCTCATAAAATTTTTGAGAAAATTGTTAGGTGCACAGGCCCTTGATCCGTTGGCTAATACACAAAAAAATTAAGGAATTTAGGCAATTCCTAAAAAGAGCCTGAAGATGTGGAATTGAGAGTGAAATAACAAGTGAAAGTATATGTGATTGTTTCTCAACTCAATACGGAGGTCCTCATAAAGTTTTTTTGAGAAAAATATTTGGGTGCTCTAGACACTAGATCCATAGGTTAATACACACGAAAAATTGAGGACTTTGCACAATTCCTATAAAGGGCCTCTAGATGCGAAAACAGACCTGAAAAAATGGTGTGAGTATACGTGTTGGTTCCCCAACTCAATACAGAGGTCCTCATAATGATTTTTTGTATAAATATTAGGGTGCTTCGGGCGCCAGATCTATGGACTATTAGACATGAAAAAATGAAGAATTTGCGTGAATCCTTAAAAAGGCCTATACATGCGGAAATGACATGAAAAAAAATTGTTTGAGTATACCTGTTGGTTCTCCAAATCTATACGGAGTTTCTCAAAAAGTTTTTTGATAAAAAAAATTCGGTGCTCTAGGTTGTTGATCCATTGGCTAACACACACGAAAAATTGAGGAATTTGCATGATTCCTAAAAAAGAGCCTCTAGATGCTGAAATGAGCGTAAAAGAAATTATGTGAGTATACATTATGGTTCTCCAACTCACTACGGAGGTCGTCGTAAAGTTTTTTGTGAAAATAAATTTGGGTGCTCCGAGCGCCAGATTCATCGGCTACTACACATGAAAAATTGAGGAATTTGCGTGATTCCTAAAAAAGGGTCTGTAGATGCAGAAATGGACGTGAAAAAATTGTGTGCGTATACGTAATTTGGGGGTGGAAGCAGAAAAGCAGAGAAGAGAGTGAAGAGAGAATTGGTTGGAAGTAGCCTGTTTATTACTGAGGGAGAAGCCCTGTATTTATACAATAATTTTACAAACTTGGCCAATAGAAATGGCCGACAATATACTTTACACTTGGCCTTATATTATTTGGCCGACACAAAACAACAAAATACTTTAATAATAATGGCCTTTTACTTTTACTTATGGCCGACACAACTTTTTACATAATTATTCCAGCTGTACATCCGGAATATAATTATCTTCTCCTTCGCATTTTGAACATAGATTATCGGGATATGTTTGTCCTATTATTTTACAATATCTTGTCATTAAATTAGGAGAAATAAATTTTTTCCTGATTGCTCTTGTTGTAGGTGTTTGCTCTGGTTTTAATAGGCTTAATATCCACTGCCTTAAGTCTTCCATATCTGCTGCTCGGATTTCTCTGCAGTTGGAGTATATAATTGTCTGGTCTCTGTTATAGTAGCTCCAGATTGCATTTTCGTTCAAATAGTTGTTTGTTATTTCACTTAATATAGTAGCTATTCCAATAGTTCGCTTGTTTGCATAAAATTATGGAATATCTACCTTTTGTATTTCTTCTTGTGTATCTATCTTTTCAGGGATTATCATTTCCCTCGTTAATCCGATCTTTATAGCTTGTATCGTAGGTTTGATCTCATCATATAATATTTCCACTGTAGCTGAATAGAACTTTATATAAAATAGAGTTCCTTTAGTTATTCTCTTGTATTGTAAAAACGCCTTATATAATTCTGGTATCTTGGATACTTCGTCTCCTGTTATTGTATATACAGTACTTAATAGTCCATAGTTGTAGCAGGTTGCTACTAACTTTGGATTTGTTCCGGGTTGTGTTATTAGCTTGTTATAGCCTTGTAAATATTGGGTTATGTAGTCTTCATTTGGATTTTTTGTATTTTTTGCTCTGGGATTCTGATTTAGGAAAGTTTGTATCTTGTATATGTTTTCTATATATGTTCTAGTAATGTGGTTGTATGCATGTTTCTGTGTATCTAAGCTGGCTTTATAAGTATTTATCTGTGGAGGTACCAATATGTCGTTTTGGGTATTTTGAGGAGTATATGGTTTAGAAAATAATTTATTCATGTTTGTATTCGTGTATTTTACCTTAGCTTCCTCCTTTTTTGTAGATGCTCCTGGTGTAGATGTACTTCCTGCTGTAGCTGAGCTTCCTGCAAGTGTATATAATTTTTTGTTTTGGGTTTTTAGGTGTTTCCCATCGTCACCTTCTAGTTTTGTATTTTTTAAGTCATGCTGCTGACTTAGCTCCGCATTTTTTGAGTCATGCTGCTGACTTCTAACTGTTTCTTTTAATACTTGTACTTCTGTTTCTATTTTCACCATCTTTTGACAAAGATTTGTCATCATAGCTAATATTTCTTTCATTGTATCTTTTTCTTGAGAGATAGTCTGCAACAAGATTCTTGTCAGTTTTAATTATCTCAATTGTAAATGTAAAATTTAATATATTTAATACTAATCTTCTTATTTCTTTTGTTGTAACTGAATCTTGTACCTTTTTAGTTATCCACCACTTTACCTGTGTATTATCTGTTCTTACAATAAATTTGTTGTAAACAATATATGGTTCAAATGCTAATAAACATTTATATAATGCAAACAATTCTTTTCTATTTATTTCCCATTTTATTTGTGCTTCTGTATAAGATCCTGAATAGTATCTGCAGTGATGTTCTATTTTTTCTTTGTCATATTTATATTTTAAAACTCCTCCATAACTATGATTACTTGAATCTGTTTCTACAATATAAGTAAATGATTTATTTTCATCGGGAAAATATAGTTTTGGTAATGTTTTACATAAGTTTTTAATATGTCTTATATGTTCTTTATCTTTATTATCAAAATGATATTCTATATTTTTCTTAAGCTTTTTATGTAATGGTTTTAAATGTTCTGCTAATTTTGGTATATATTCTCTTACTTGGTTTACTAATCCTAAGAAGGATTGTAATTTCTTCTTTGTATCTATATTTTCATCAAGGTGATTATTTTTTGTACTATGTGGGTTTGCATCTTTATTCCATTTTTATCTATTTGTATTCCTAGAAATTCTATCTGAGGTTTCATAATTTCTGCTTTCTTTTTACTTAGGCTTATACCAGAATGTTTAATTATATGTATGATTTTTTCTAATAACTTAATATGTTCATCTTGTGTTTTTGAAAATAATAATATATCATCTATATAGACAATGCAATTTTTTAATTGATTAAAATAATTATTCATAAAATGTTGATATCTACCTGGTGCATTTTTATATCCAAATGGTAGTACATTCCATTCATAAAATCCTTGTGGTACTGTAAATGCTGTTAATTGTTTAGATTCTTCTTCTAGTTTCAAGTGGTAAAATCCTGATTTACAATCAAATTTACTGAAATAATTATATCCTTGTATCTGTCTTATTTTTAATATTTTATTTGGTATTGGGTAATTATATGTTTTAGTTTTAGCATTTAAGTTGCGATAATCTATAACCATTCTACTTTTACCTCTTTTTTGTTCACTATGTTTATTAACTATAAATGCTGGACTTGTATGTTTACTATTGCTTTCTTGTATATAATTATTCTTCAATAATTCATCTATATGCATTTTAAATTCTTTTAAATCATCAAAATTATATTTCAATGGTTTTTGTGTTATTATACTATTTTCATCTATTAATTCGATTTTTACTTTATTCTTATGCTTTTCCCATCCTTGCAATGGATTTTCACTATATAATAATTCTAGTTGTTCATTAATTATTTTAACTTTATCTATTGTAAATATTATAATTTCTAATTGTGCTATTTGGTTTTTACTTATATTTTCCATTTTGTGGTTTATTCTTTCACTTCCTTTCATCCATTCTATGGATTTTCTTTGTTTATTATTTACTCTTTTTGCTCCTATTTTATTTCCACATGGCGTAGTAAACCACCAATGTGTTTTTGTTATGATATGAGGGTATAATTTTTCTAAAAAAGGCATTCCTAATAACATATCTTTTGTTGTAAATTCAAAATTATACATTTCTTCTATTGTTAATATTTTATCCCATATTTGTATTTTTATATTTCTTGCTTTATATGTAATCATATATAAAAGCAAAAACACCCATAAAGTACGTACACTTAGGAGGAACAGAAATATTAATAAAAGCATATTTTAGAGAAGGAATAGATACACCTATTGAAATATATTTAGCAGATGATAGAATTATACATCCTATAGAAAAAAGTGTAATAAGCGCAGTTAGAGGAAATTTAATATATCAAAAATTTAAATTTATAATAAGTGCCAACTACTCAGTAGCGTTAACAGATAGAAACATAGATAAATCATTAGTTCTATATTGGAAAATGTCTGGAATAGAACTAGCACCAGGCAGTAAAATATTTACAGCAAGATGTAAAAACCTATATATACTAACAACAAAACATAAAGTAACGGCAAGAAATAAAATTGATAGAATAAAAATAGAAAATCCTTTTGAAAGAATAATTACTATAATAGATAATAATGATTATAGTTATAAAGAAATTGACATAGAAGAAGATCTAGAAATTGTAAAAGAAAGATTGAGTACTTCGAATATACCAAATGCATTAGCTAGAACTACCTCATCAAGAGCAAGCACATCTAAAAGGAATATGAAATCTCAAAAAATTTATTAAATATAGAAGAAACAACATTACACCAGTATTTTATAACAGGAATAATAGACCAAAGAAAATATAAAATTTTGATAAATACAGGACAAGAAGAAAATTATATAACAAGAGAATTAGTATTAGAAACAAAAATTATAAAAACAGGACATTTATGCCCTGGATTACCTAGTGTGATAGTAAACACAAGTGAAGAAATAACAGAAAAAGAAATAATTATAGGAGGAATACCAATAGTAATATCATTTAAAATATACCAAGAAAGCCAAAATATTACTTTAGGAATAAAATGGTTAGAACAGGTTAAACCATATAGTATAGATAATGAACAATTAATAATAACTTACAAAAATAAGAAAATAATTATTAAAAGAACAAAATGAATAATGAAAATATATATACTTGCAAAAATTATTGTAGACGGATATCACAACAGATATTATACCCCTATGATAGATACAGGAGCAGAATCAAATATATGTAAATATAATTGTTTACCCGAAGATAAATGGGAAAAATTAAAAACACCTATGGTAGTGACAAGATTTAATAATGAAGGAAGTATGATAACATATAAAGCAAGAAATATAAAAATACAAATATGGGATAAAATATTAACAATAGAAGAAATGTATAATTTTGAATTTACAACAAAAGATATGTTATTAGGAATGCCTTTTTTAGAAAAATTATACCCTCATATCATAACAAAAACACATTGGTGGTTTACTACGCCATGTGGAAATAAAATAGGAGCAAAAAGAGTAAATAATAAACAAAGAAAACCCATAGAATGGATGAAAGGAAGTGAAAGAATAAACCAGAAAATGGAAAATATAAGTAAAAACCAAATAGCACAATTAGAAATTATAATATTTACAATAGATAAAGTTAAAATAATTAATGAACAACTAGAATTATTATATAGTGAAAATCCATTGCAAGGATGGGAAAAGCATAAGAATAAAGCAAAAATCGATTTAATAGATGAAAATAGTATAATAACACAAAAACCATTGAAATATAATTTTGATGATTTAAAAGAATTTAAAATGCATATAGATGAATTATTGAAGAATAATTATATACAAGAAAGCAATAGTAAACATACAAGTCCAGCATTTATAGTTAATAAACATAGTGAACAAAAAAGAGGTAAAAGTAGAATGGTTATAGATTATCGCAACTTAAATGCTAAAACTAAAACATATAATTACCCAATACCAAATAAAATATTAAAAATAAGACAGATACAAGGATATAATTATTTCAGTAAATTTGATTGTAAATCAGGATTTTACCACTTGAAACTAGAAGAAGAATCTAAACAATTAACAGCATTTACAGTACCACAAGGATTTTATGAATGGAATGTACTACCATTTGGATACAAAAATGCACCAGGTAGATATCAACATTTTATGGATAATTATTTTAATCAATTAGAAAATTGCATTGTCTATATAGATGATATATTATTATTTTCAAAAACACAAGATGAACATATTAAGTTATTAGAAAAATTCATACATATAATTAAACATTCTGGTATAAGCCTAAGTAAAAAGAAAGCAGAAATTATGAAACCTCAGATAGAATTTCTAGGAATACAAATAGATAAAAATGGAATAAAGATGCAAACCCACATAGTACAAAAAATAATCACCCTTGATGAAAATATAGATACAAAGAAGAAATTACAATCCTTCTTAGGATTAGTAAACCAAGTAAGAGACTATATACCAAAATTAGCAGAACATTTAAAACCATTACATAAAAAGCTTAAGAAAAATATAGAATATCATTTTGATAATAAAGATAAAGAACATATAAGACATATTAAAAACTTATGTAAAACATTACCAAAACTATATTTTCTCGATGAAAATAAATCATTTACTTATATTGTACAAACAGATTCAAGTAATCATAGTTATGGAGGAGTTTTAAAATATAAATATGACAAAGAAAAAATAGAACATCACTGCAGATACTATTCAGGATCTTATACAGAAGCACAAATAAAATGGTAAATAAATAGAAAAGAATTGTTTGCATTATATAAATGTTTATTAGCATTTGAACCATATATTGTTTACAACAAATTTATTGTAAGAACAGATAATACACAGGTAAAGTGGTGGATAACTAAAAAGGTACAAGATTCAGTTACAACAAAAGAAATAAGAAGATTAATATTAAATATATTAAATTTTACATTTACAATTGAGATAATTAAAACTGACAAGAATCTTGTTGCAAACTATCTCTCAAGAAAAAGATACAATGAAAGAAATATTAGCTATGATGACAAATCTTTGTCAAAAGATGGAGAAAATAGAAACAGAAGTACAAGTATTAAAAGAAACAGTTAGAAGTCAGCAGCATGACTCAAAAAATGCGGAGCTAAGTCAGCAGCATGACTTAAAAAATGCGGAACTAGAAGGTGACGATGGGAAACACCTAAAAACCCAAAACAAAAAATTATATACACTTGCAGGAAGCTCAGCTACAGCAGGAAGTACATCTACACCAGGAGCATCTACAAAAAAGGAGGAAGCTAAGGTAAAATACACGAATACAAACATGAATAAATGATTTTCTAAACCATATACTCCTCAAAATACCCAAAAAGACATATTCGTACCTCCACAGATAAATACTTATAAAGCCAGCTTAGATACACAGAAACATGCATACAACCACATCACTAGAACATATATAGAAAACATATACAAGATACAAACTTTCCTAATCAGAATCCCAGAGCAAAGTACAAAAAATCCAAATGAAGACTACATAACCCAATATTTACAAGGCTATAACAAGCTAATAACACAACCCGGAACAAATCCAAAGTTAGTAGCAACCTGCTACAACTATGGACTATTAAGTACTGTATATACAATAACAGGAGACGAAGTATCCAAGATACCAGAATTATATAAGGCGTTTTTACAATACAAGAGAATAACTAAAGGAACTCTATTTTATATAAAGTTCTATTCATCTACAGCGGAAATATTATATGATGAGATCAAACCTACGATACAAGCTATAAAGATCGGACTAACGAGGGAAATGATAATCCCTGAAAATATAGATACACAAGAAGAAATACAAAAGGTAGATATTCCACAATTTTATGCAAACAAGCGAACTATTGGAATAGCTACTATAT
Organism: Solanum sitiens; assembly: GCA_016801875.1. NCBI lineage: Eukaryota > Viridiplantae > Streptophyta > Magnoliopsida > Solanales > Solanaceae > Solanum > Solanum sitiens. The sequence continues at coordinate 572,091 of JABWTJ010000388.1, read as the reverse complement.
TAAGTGAAATAACAAACAACTATTTGAACGAAAATGCAATCTGGAGCTACTATAACAGAGACCAGACAATTATATACTCCAACTGCAGAGAAATCCGAGCAGCAGATATGGAAGACTTAAGGCAGTGGATATTAAGCCTATTAAAACCAGAGCAAACACCTACAACAAGAGCAATCAGGAAAAAATTTATTTCTCCTAATTTAATGACAAGATATTGTAAAATAATAGGACAAACATATCCCGATAATCTATGTTCAAAATGCGAAGGAGAAGATAATTATATTCCGGATGTACAGCTGGAATAATTATGTAAAAAGTTGTGTCGGCCATAAGTAAAAGTAAAAGGCCATTATTATTAAAGTATTTTGTTGTTTTGTGTCGGCCAAAGATAAGAAGGCCATATGTAAAAAGTTGTGTCGGCCATAAGTAAAAGAAAAAGGCCATTATTATTAAAGTATTTTGTTGTTTTGTATCGGCCAAATAATATAAGGCCAAGTGTAAAGTATATTGTCGGCCATTTCTATTGGCCAAGTTTGTAAAATTATTGTATAAATAGAGGGCTTCTCCCTCAGTAATAAACAGGCTACTTCCAACCAATTCTCTCTGCACTCTCTTCTCTGCTTTTCCGCTTCCACCCCCAAATTGGCCCTCTATTTATACAATAATTTTACAAACTTGGCCAATAGAAATGGCCGACAATATACTTTACACTTAGCCTTATATTATTTGGCCGACACAAAACAACAAAATACTTTAATAATAATGGCCTTTTTCTTTTACTTATGGCCGACACAACTTTTTACATATGGCCTTCTTATCTTTGGCCGACACAAAACAACAAAATACTTTAATAATAATGGCCTTTTACTTTTACTTATGGCCGACACAACTTTTTACATAATTATTCCAGCTGTACATCCGGAATATAATTATCTTCTCCTTCGCATTTTGAACATAGATGATCGGGATATTTTTGTCCTATTATTTTACAATATCTTGTCATTAAATTAGGAGAAATAAAATTTTTCCTGATTGCTCTTGTTGTAGGTGTTTGCTCTGGTTTTAATAGGCTTAATATCCACTGCCTTAAGTCTTCCATATCTGCTGCTCGGATTCATCATAAAGTTTTTTGAGAATGTTTTTTTGGGAGCTACAGTCGCCAAAATCCATCAATCGGCTAATACACATGAAAAAGTGAGTTATTTGAGCAATTCCCAAAAGGGCATGTAGATGCGGAAATGGGCTTGAAAAAAATGGTGTGCGTATACGTGATGGTTCGCCGAATCAATAAGGAGGTTCTCCTAAAGTTTTTTCAGAATACAAATATGGGTAATATGGGCTCCAAAACTGTGGGCTAATACGCTCGAAAAATTAAGGAATTTGCGTGATTCCTAAAAATGGCAGGTAGATGCAAAAATGCATGTGAAAAAAATGGTGTGAGTATATTTGATTGTTCTACAACTTAATACAGAGGTCCTCATAAAAAAAATTGAGAAAAAAATTCGGGTAATCCAGGCACTAGATTCATGGACTAATACACATGAAAAATGGAGAAATTTGCGCTATTCTTAAATAAGGGCCTCTAAATGTAGAAATGGACATGAAAAAAGATGTGAGTATACATGACAGTTACTCAATACGAAGGTCCTCATAAAGTTTTCTGAATAAAATTGATTTGGGTGCTTCAGAAGACAGATCCGTGATCTAATACACACGAAAAATAGAGAAATTTGCACAATACCTAAAAAGGCCTATAAATGCGAAAGTGAGCTTGAAAAATGGTATGAGAATAGGTGATGATTCCCCAACTCAATAATAATGTCCTACTGAAGTTTTTGAAAATAAAATTTTTGGTTGCTCCGGACGCCAGAACTTTGGGTATTAACACACAGAAAATTGAGGAATTTGCGTGATTCCTAATAAATGGTGTGTAGATGCGGAAATGGGTGCGAAAAAAATAGTGCGACCATACGTGATTGTTCCTAAGACAATAATAGAGGTCCTCGTAAAGTTTTTTAAGAGAAGTTTTTTGGGTGCTTTAGGCAGAATACACTTGAAAACTTAAGTAATTGCGCGATTCTTAAGAGAGCTTGTATATGCGTAAATGGACATAAAAAAATTATGTCAGTGATGGTTCCCCAATTCAATAAGAAGGTCCTCATAAATTATTTTGAGAAAAGATATTTTGGCTGCTCTAGGCGCTAGATTCATGGGCTAATACATAAAAAAATTTAGGTATTTGCACGATTTCCAAAAAAAGACCTGTAAAAACGAAAATGAGTGTGAAAAAAATGATGCGAGTATATTTAATAATCCTCAACTCAATACGGAGATCCTCATGAAATTTTTTGAAAATAAATATTTGGTTGCTCCTGACGCTAGATCCATGGGCTAATACATAGAAAAAACAAGAAATTTGTGCAATTCGTATATTAAGGGCCTGTAAATGCGGAACTGAACTTGAAAAAAATGGTGCGAGTATACGTGATTTTTCCCAACTCAAGTTTTTTGAGAAAAAATATTTTAGGTGCTCTAGCGCCAGATCCATGGGCACACACAAAAATTGAGTAATTTGCGCGATTTATAAAAAATTACATGTAAATGCAAAGATGAGCGTTAAAAGAATGGTGAAAGTATATGTCATGGTTACCCAACCAAATACGGAGGTCCTCATAAAGTTTTTTGAGAAAAAAAATTTAGGTGCTCCTGGCGCATAATTTGCATAATTTTGTAAAAAAGGTCTGTACATACGGAAATGGACTAGAAAGAAATAGTGTGAGTATAGATGATGGTTCCTCAACTCAATAAGGAGGTCCTCATACATTTTTTAGAATAAAATTTTGGGAGCTCTAAGCGCTAGAATCGTGGGCTAATACAATAAAAAAAATTGAGAAATTTGTGTAATTTCTAAAAAGGTCATGTATATGCGGAAATGGACGTGAAAAAATGGAGTGAGTATACGTGATTGTTCCCCAACTCAATATGGAGTTCCTCATTAAGTTTTTTGAAAAATAAAATTGGGTGCTCCATACACTAGATCAATGGGCCAATACACATGAAATATTGAGGGATTTATATGATTCCCAAAAAAGGTCCTGTGGATACGGAACTGGGCATGAAAAAATGGTGTGAGTATACGTGATGTTTCTCCAACTCTATATGGATGTCCTCATAAAGAATTTTGAGAAATAATATTTGGGTGCTCCCAGTGCCAGACCCATAAGCTAATATACACAAAAAATGAGAAATTTGCGTGATTCCTAAAAAGGGTATGTAGATGATGAAATGGACGTGAAAAAAAGTTGGTGTGAGTATATGTGATGGTTCCAAACATAATACAGAGGACCTCATAGAGTTTTTTAGAAAACTTTTTTGGGTGCTTCTGCGCCAGATCCATGGGCTAATACACATGAAAAATTGAGGAATTTGCTACCCCTATTCGGCCTATGTGACACTATCTTGAAAAAAAGAAGTCAACCATTGTTGGGCCCACAAAATAGTGCCACGTAGGCCGAAAAGAGGTAGAAAATTATTAATAAAATAAATTCTGGGGTTAATAGGACCTTAGTATAGTATAAGTATGTCTCTGAGATTTTGGGCATAGGTTGAGGGGGTACTTGTGCATTATCCCACAAATGAATAATAAGCTTTAGCTAATTTTTGTATATATCATCCATAGGTTCTTCATACAAATTTATCATCTTCCGAAAATAGAAGAACTATTATTAAACTAGTGTAATCAAAAACATTTTTTAAAAATAATTGTGGTTAGAATCTCTATCGCAGCTAAAATATGAATAGTCAAAAAAAGAATTTTGTTTGCTAGGAATTGACTTATTTAAAAAATTAGGTCTTTTACGTTTTACATACTATTTAATTTACATAAATTTACTTTGCCAGATTCAAATATATTAAAAATAGTGAAAAAAATTCATATATTAGAGAGAGTAATGGATGGTTAGTCATTCTTTTTTTCCTGAAATGATTTAGCGTGAAATTTCATCAAAAGTTGGTAGAGTTTCAGCAACTATTGGAGTTGAATTCTCTGCACTTTAAGGCATTTTTGCCACTTCTTCGACTTCACTGTCAAATACAATTGGAGTAGACTGCTGCACGCTCCAGTCCCAAGTGTTTTCTTCATAAAAAATAACATCTCTACAGATCACAATCTTCTTCGTTTGTGGATTCAACAATTCATATGCCTTTGATGCTTCACTAACACCGAGAAAGATACACTTTTTGCTTTTGTCATCAAGTTTCTTTCTCTTCTCGTCTGAAACATTTGCATAGCATAGGCAATGCAACCAAAAATTCAAAAGTGATCGACAGATGACTTTCTTCCACTCCAAGCCTCTTCTGGAGTCATGTTTTGAACAACATATGTTGGGCTTCTATTCAATATATGAATGCTCCAATTTATTGCTTTCGGGCATAATGTCTTTTCCATCCTTCCTCTTGCTAGCAAACTCCGCACCATATTAAGTATGATTCTATTCTTTCTCTCCGAATACACCATTTTGTTGTGGTCTATAAGCAGTGGTGAGCTCTTTTCGTATTCCATTAGATTCACAAAAATCTTTAAAGACTTTTGAGCAATACTGACCACTACTATCAGTTCGAAGAGTCTTTATGGCCTTTCCGGTTTCATTTTCTACATGAGCTTTGAAGGTTTTAAACACTCCAAAAACTTCTGATTTTTCCTGCAAAAAATACACCAAAGTTTTCCAAGAGTAATCATCTGTAAAGGTAATGAAATACCTTTTACCTCCATTAGAAATTGGATTAATTGGGCCACATATATCATAATGTACCAACTCCAAAAGATCCTTCGCCCTCCACGAGTTTTCTTTTAGAAATTGAGAACAATGTTGTTTGCCAACAACACATTCTTCACAAACTCGGGAAGGGATGAGAATTTCAGCAAGGCCTATCACCATGTGTTTCCCTTGGAGAGTCTTTAATCCACTAAAACCCAAGTGACCATATCTTAAATGCCACAACGATGAAGAATATTTTGCTTCTATTTTTAAAAAAATTGAATACTCTCAATATTCAAGGGAAATAATTTTTTGAATTCATTTTCACAGTGGCAATTGATCCTCTAGTAGGACTGTAAATCTCAAAAACACCTTTTCCAATGAGAATAAAATATCTCTTTTCTTGCAATTGTCCAACACTCAGTAAATTACTTTTTAAAGCAGAAACGTATAGCACATTAGATATTATTTCTTCAAAACATTCTTTGCTTTAATTTTAATATCACCTCTCCCCTTTGCATCTACAATAGATAAATCACAAAATTAACTTTACAAAAGAAATCTTTCACCTAAATTAGAAAAACAAGACTTACTTCCACTCATGTGATTAGTGCAGCTTGTGTCTAGATACCAAACATCTTGCATGAGTTCTTCTTGTGCTTGTATAGTTGGGTTTTAAAAGGTGTAAATGGAAAATGAAAAGTTGTTATAAAAGGTAGCAACTTTTATAAAAGGTGACGACCTTTCCAAAAGATTGTGACTTTTCCAAAAGTTTGTGACATTTACGGTAAGGCACAATAAGAACCTTTTCGCACTACCCTTTATTTTCTATAAATTGAGGGATTTCCTCTCATTTTATAAATAGAATTTATAGACTTCTTCTACTACTTCTAAATCTAGTATTCTAAGTGTACTTTACTGTCATTGAGTGGTTCGCTGACACCAGCGTTTTGGGTATCAATACTCTGGTGATAGAGATCATTCTATTCGGGGAGGACATATTCCAAATCAAACCTCGGATACTAGAGGGGAATAATTTCCTTAAGGGGACACTGTGCATTCAGTGGGCTTAATCTTCTTTCTATTTTTCTAGATTCTGCTATGTGTTTCAGATTTTAGATTTGTGAATTAATTTCTATTCTTTTGTTCTTCACTGGTTCATTATAACATTGGTAACTTCGTGTTTCTGCAAAGTTTGTTGGAACTAGTAAGATTCTTTAAACACAAATTGAACAACAATCTGAAGGAAATTATTATACTGTTAATTTTTTAGTTGTGAAAATGTTCTTAAACTTTGTTTTGTATTATCAAGTTCTTCAAAGTTTTGTTCTAAGTATATTAGGAATACAAAATGAACAACAATCTTAAGGAAATTATTATACTGTTAGATTTTTTTGTATTCTACTGAATGAGAGATTCTGATCATGGAAGTAGAAGATAAATGCATTACTTCTCCATAATTCGTTGCTTTGTTTAGCAAGGTCGAAGTGAGAATGTAACAAAAAAAAATTTGCGGCATTCCGATTAAAGATTATCAGGTAACCTTCTTATTATATTGTCTAAGGAGGAAAATAGTTTTTTAATATTTATCATCTTTGATTTTTTATCATATGTATTTTTGGAAAAATATCTGCAAACCATATGTTGTGGAATGAATTTTACTTGGCAAATATTGTTGCCTTTAAAATTCTTTAGTTTGCAAAACTGATAGATGCATATTTTTGTTTGATAAAATAGTATGTCAAAATGTTATAGTTGGAAGACTATTGATAAAGAATATGTTCAATTCTGTTTGGAGACTTAAAAAAAGCTTAAGTAGTTTTGTACTCCTTGTGAATTTGATTATGTCAGATTGTTGTGGATTAAAAACTTTTGTAGTTTTCTACTCTGAATAAATTAGACTAAGTCTGTGGTGTACTTTTGATTTTCTACAAATTTGACTGTTATATAGAAACATTCTAAATACTAAGTGGTATGTCTATTTGTCATAGAGGAAAAAGACCAGTGACTTAGAGTTGGTGAGTTTATGCCTCTATGGAATGAACTTTGACACTATGTAAATATTGTCAAAGAGAATTCAAACTCTATAATTCTTTCGTAGAATAATAGTTTCAAAATAGGTTTCATACCGCCAATGACATTTTGATAGTCTGGAAAATATGTGGAAAAATTATTTTCAAATAATTAAATTTTTTTGTGAGATCACATTTAAAATGTGGGGGTTCTTTGCTTATGATAAAAATAAAATTAGACTTGGTGTCTAATTCAATTTTGGAGCAAAAGATATGAAATTCAATGATACTTTTGTATTATGTTAGACTCACAAAATTCTTGTAGTATATTTGGTTCTGTGGTTGTTGAGTTTCTCTATTACTAGTATATGGTGTTACTAGTATGAAACTACCAAATTGTATGTATACTTGTTCAAAATGATTGAGTTCTTTTATGAAAAAATGTCACTTAATATGTTGTGATTTTTCATGTAAAGATATGTCTATTATATATAATTATTTGTATAGACATGAATATTGGTGAATAGTCATTTGTCATGTTTTGTAAAAGAAGCATTTGGACTATATCGCCTTTATTGGACCCGATGAAACTTTGTTCATGGGTAGTTCTATAACAATCAAATTGAAAGTTATGGAAAGGTCCTTATGAAAAGGACATTTGACAAAGTGTTGACTCTAAACAATGTTTGTATCACACAAAATTGTAAGAAGTTGGAACAAATTATTTGAGAAAAAAAGCTACCTCCCGAAGATCTTTTCAAACTTATTTGTTTATACTTGCTTGAGTCAAAGTTTGTGACATGAGCACTTGGGGTATGTCAATTAAAAATAAAAACCTTGTAAGGAAAACTGATCAACTTAGAAGTTTTGTCTAACTTCGAGTGCAACAAATAAAAATGTCAATTTTGTGTGGAATCTAAGTATGTTGAGCTTATAAATCTGAATTCTAATCCCTTAGAATTGATTTACACTGGCATTTCTGATATGAAGTTAATACCATCTCGTGGTGGGAAAAAGTATCTCGTTACTTTTATTGACAATTGCATTAGAAACGACTGTGTCTATTTGATGAATGGTAAGGATGAAGCAATAGAAACGTCTAGACAATATAATATTGAAGTTGAATACCAGTTGGGAAAAAGATAAGAAGTGATAGGGATGGAGAGTATAAATCTCATTTTGCAGAAATGTGTTTGAAAAGTGAAATTATACATCAATTTGCTTCCCTATTCACCTCAATCTAATGAAAAAATGAACATTGAAAGAAATGATGGAGGCATTATTTATATGTTCGGGGTTACGACAAAACTTTTGTGGAGGAACTATCCTTACTGCAAAAGGGAACAACAAAAAAGTTTTGTCTTTTCATAAAGAAGCAATTTTATTTGTTCAGGACACAATCTATTCCATATGAGAAATGGAAAGGAAGGAAATCCAACTTGAAATATTTTAAAGTGTGGGGGTGTCTAGCCAAAGTCCAAGTTCCTATTCCTAAAAGGATTGAAATAGGATTGAAGACTGTGGACTGTAAAATTAAACTTGATTAGTCTAGTGAAAGGTGTAAACGACCTTAGAAAGAACAAAAGGAGAATGTACTTAATAAAGAGATTCAGAGGCGTAGTAAATGTCAAGGGACATATACTTCCTTCGAATATGATTTTGTAACAGTTCTTGTGTCTTATGTAGACTCATCCTTTTGACAAATGGTGTCAACAGTGAGTTTGGTTCAATCTTGAGCAATCCTATTGGAAGTTGGTTGATCTTCCTCCAGGAAATAAACTTTTGGGTTCAAAGTGAATCCTCAAAAGGAAAATGAAAGTCGATAGAACTGTTGACAAATATAGAGCAAGACTTTGTGTCAAAGGCTTTACACAGAAACAAGGTTTTGATCTTGTTGATATATATACTCGTCAGTAACTTGAATTACATCCATTCGGATGCTAATATTATCAGTTGTGATATATGACCTCCAAATTCATCAAATGAATGTGAAAACATTTCTCTTAATCGGAGAATTGGAGGAAGAAATTTACATGGAACAACCCGAGGTTTTTATGTTCCCGGTAAATAAAAGAAAGTGTGCGAACTTGTTAAGTCACATTATGGACTAAAACAAGTACCCAAACAATGACATAAGAAATTTGACCAAACCATGTTGGCAAATGGATTTAAGAATGATAGAAGTGATAAATGTGTTCACATTAAAATCACAAGGTCATTGTTTGTTTGTATATTGGTGATATGTTGATCATCAATAGATACACAAATGACAAAAATAATACTAAATGTATGCTAGAAAACAAGTTTGGGATGAAATATATTGGAGTGTCTCATGCGATCTTAGGTATAAGAATCCTTAGAACTCCATAATGTTTAGCATTTTCACCGGCTCATTGCGTCGAAAAGGTACTTGACTAGTTCAAATATTTGGATTTTAATATTGTCAAGTCTTCAATAAATGTGAGCTTTGCATTTCAAAAGATTGAAAGTGAAAGTGACTCACAATTGGATTGTGTTAGAATATTGGGAAGTATGATGTATATCATGTAGTGTGCGCGATCAGATATATCATTTGCTACTAATGAAATGATCCGGTTCACAAGTGATCCCGATATAACTCTTTAGATGACAATAAAAATTGTTTTGGAGTATTTGAGAAATACTTAAAACTATGTCTTGCATTATAACAATATCCAGTAGTATTGAAGGGTATAATGAAGAAAAATCCACGAATGGATATGTATTTACTCTTGGTAGAGGAGCAGTCTCTTGGAAATATTTCAAAAGAGACATGTATCGCTAGCTCTACAATGATCTCTGAGCTTGGTGCTCAAGATAAGGTTGGTGAATAAGTTGAAAGACTCCGGAATTTCTTGATAGATAATTTTTCTGGCCCAAACCATTGGCATTAGTATGCATACACTTTGATAGTCAAGATGCAATAGGTAGGGCATGGAGCATGATGTATAACGGGAAGTCTCGTCATATAAGACATAGACATGATACCGTTAGAAAACTACTCTCTAGTGGAATTATCAGAATTTACTATGTAAAGTCAAATGATAATTGTGTAAAATCCACTTATAAAAGGCCTAACAAGAGAGAAAGTTGAAACATCATCTAAGGGAATGGATTTATGGCTTAGGACAAGTCATCATGGCGGTAACTCTATCTAGCAGACTGGAGATCCCAAGAGCTAGATTCAAGGAGAAAAATAAAGTTGTGAATGACGGTTCAACATTGTCAACCAACTCAATCCATTCTCATGATGAAAATAATGCTCAGGAACAAGGATACAACATTAAGACTTTTAAATGAGTTAATAAAGCTTAATGGTTTTAATGATTTGCTAAGTTTGGAAGAGTTGTCCAAATAGTGTATCTACGCGATAACACGGATAGAAATCACCTATGTGAGTGTGAAGTGTAATCCGCATTGAAGAAGATGATTGTCAAAAGTCCATCTCTCTATACACTCATGAAACCAGAAGGTGTTCATGGCTGAAACAAACACAACTGTAACACCCATAAATGGTAAAGGGTTAATTGTGTGACATATGGTTGTCTAGGTATACACCAAAGCTTGACGGTTCAAAGATATTGCATCTACCGATTGAACGAGTATATCCAACATATGTTCACTACAGAAGGTCCAAGGGGAAACTTACTCATCCAGATGCAATTAATTCTTGCTTGTAAAGTACACATACTTGTCAGTTTCTTTGTCTTGGATTCATTCCCCATTCATGCGGGAGATTGTTGGGTTTTGAAAGGTGTGAATGGAAAATGAAAAGTTGTGAGTTTTATGAAAGGTTGCGACTTTTATGAAAGGTTGCGACTTTTATGAAAATTTGCGACTTTTATGAAAAGTTGTGACTTTTATGGAAAGTTGTGGCTTTTATGAAAGGTGACGACCTTTCCAAAAGATTGTGACGTTTCCAAAGGGTTGTGACCTTTCTGGTAAGGCACAATAAGAACCTTTTCGCACTACCCTTTGTTTTCTATAAATTGAGGGATTTCCTCTCATTTTATAACTAAAATTTCTGGACTTCTTCTACTACTTGTAAATCTAGTATTCTAAGTGTACTTTACTATCGTTGAGTGGTTCATTAACATCAACGTTTTGGGTATCAATACACTAGTGATTGAGATCATTCTATCCTGGGAGGACTCTTCCTAATCAAACCTCAGAAACTAGAGGGGAATAATTTCCTTAAGGGGACACTGTGCATTCAGTGGGCTTGATCTTCTTTCTATTTTTCCAGATTCTGGTATGTGTTACAGATTTTAGATTTATAAATTAATTTGTGTTCTTCTGTTCTTCACTGGTTCATTCAAACTTTGGTAACTTCGTGCTTCTGCAAAGTTTGTTGGAATAAATAACATTCTTTAAACAGATATTGACAACAATTCTTCTTTAAGAAAAATATTTCATATATTTTCTCTAATCTGTTTCTGATCAGTTTCTCTACTACTTTTAATTTTCGAGTTTTGAAAATGTTATTAAACTTTGTTGTGTATTATCAAGTTCTTCAAAGTTTTGTTCTAAGTATCTTAGGAATACAAAATGAACAACATGTATTGCCATCAACAAAGTCTCTGTTTCCCATTAGGCAGCCTAGTATAACATTCAGACTTATAATGATCAAATTTATGACATCAATAACATTCTACTTTTGATTTGTCAAAATTCCTTCCTCTGCCTTTACCGTGGTCATCATTGGCTCTTGAATTCTTACTGCCTTCTTTGCTGCCTTAATCTCTATATCCTCGGTCTCCTCTTCCTCTTCCTCTTCCTCTACCTCTACCCCTTTCCTCTAAAATTTGAGAAACGAGTATTAGTAGAAGCCTTCAAAGCCTGCTCTTCAAAAGATGAATTGCGGTTCATTTTTTGCTCATGTACCAATAAGGAACTTTGCAATTCGTCTAGTGATAATTCGTCTATATCTTTTGACTCCTCAATGGATAAAACGACATAGTCATACTTCGGCGTCTGCGAATGCAATATCTTTTCCACAATTGTGACATCAGTCATCTTTTCACCATGAAAGCGCACTTTGTTGCTAATCTCCATAGTTTTAGCACAGTAACTCATTACAAACTCTCCTTCCTTCATCTGCAATGTCTCAAAATCCCTTCTCAAGGCTTGAAGTTATGCACACTTCACCCTAGCAGTACCTTCATATTTTTTCTTCATCGAATCCCAAATATCTTTAGAAGTTTCTTTGCAAATAATAGTTTCTAGGATGGGACGATCGATAACCTGAAAGAGATATTCTTTGCCTTCAGATCTTTCAACTTTTTTGCTTCCACTTCTGCCTTTTGAGCATTCGTCAAAGTTTCGCCTTCTGCCCGACCGTAAGAAATTCTCCATTAGCATGCTCCAATGGTCATAATGACCATCAAAACGTGGAATTATTGCTTGTACGAAAGTACTATATGATGCCATGAGTTAAAACGAAAAGAGTGAAAAAAAGATTTAGCTGCTGCTATTTTCTTTTCACTCTAGAATCGCTGCTTCTTTCGTATTGTTGTTGATACTCACCCTCGCTCTGATACCATTGTAAACAAAAGCAACATAATGAAACAGATAGTAAACAAAAACAGAGACAACTAGTCGACACATTGAGAAGAAAGGAAAATATTTTGTTGCTTGTTTAGCGCTCTAAGGTCTTCATAATGTCTTTTGATAAAAAGAATTTGGGTGTTTCGGGCACCAGATACACGGGCTAATACATTCAAAAAATTGAGGAATTTGTACGTTTTTAAAAATGGGCCTGTAGATGAAGAAATTGGCGTAAAAAAATGGTTTGAGTATAAGTGATGGTTCCCCAACTCAAAAAGGAGGTCCTCATAATTTTTTTTTGAGAAAGGCAATTTGGGTGCTTTGGGCGCTAGATCAATGGGCTTATACATAGAAAAATTTTGGAATTTTTGGAATTTCTGAAAAAGGACTTATAAATTCACAAACGAGCGTGAACAAATTGGTGCGAGTATACGTGATAATTCGCCAATCAATACGAAGGTCCTTATAATGATTTTTGAGAAAAAATTTAGGGTGCTCTTGGCGCCAGATCCATGGGCTTATATACACGAAAATTAAGGAATTTGAGCAATTCCTAAAAAAGAATATGTAAATACAAAAATGTGCTTAAAAGAATAGTGTGAGTATGCATGATTGTTACCCAACTTAATAAGGAGGTCCACATAAAATTTTTGAGAAAATTGTTTGGTGCTCCAGGCCCTTGATCCGTTGGCTAAGACACACGAAAAAATTAAGTAATTTAGGCGATTCCTAGAAAAGGCTTGAAGATGTGAAAATGGGAGTGAAATAACAAGTGTGAGTATATGTAATTGTTTTCCAACTCAATATGCAGGTCCTCATAAAGTTTTTTTGAGATAAAAATTTGGGTGTTCTAGGCACTAGATCCATAGGTTAATACACACAAAAATTGAGGACTTTGCACAATTCCTATAAAGGGCCTCTAGATGCGAAAACAGAATTGAAAAAATGGTGTTAGTATACGTGTTGGTTCCACAACTCAATACAGAGGTCCTCGTAATGTTTTTTTATAAAAATATTAGGGTGTTTCGGGCGCCAGATCTATGGATTAATAGAGATGAAAAAATGAAGAATTTGTGTCAATCCTTAAAAAAGCCATATATGTGGAAATGACATGAAAAAAAATCGTTTGAGTATACGTGTTGGTTCTCCAAATCTATACAGAGGTTCTCATAAAGTTTTTGAGAAAAAATTTTCGGTCCTATGGGTTGTTGATCCATGGGCTAATACATACGAAAATTGAGGAATTTGCGTGATTCCTAAAAAAGGGCCTCTAGATGCGGAAATGAGCGTAAAAGAAATTATGTGAGTATACATGAAGGTTCCAACTCAATACGGAGGTCGTCGTAAAAACTTTTGAGAAAATAAATTTGGGTGCTCCGAGCGCCAGATCCATAGGCTACTACAAACGAAAAATTGAGGAATTTACGTGATTCCTTAAAAAGGGTCTGTAGATGCCGAAATAGACGTGAAAAAATTGTATGCGTATACGTAATGGTCCCCCAACTCAATAAGGAGGTCTTCATAAAGGTTTTTGAATTTTTTTTTTGGAATCTACAGTTGCCAAATCCATCCATCGGCTAATACACATGAATAAGTGAGATATTTGAGCAATTCCCAAAAGGGCATGTAGATACGGAAATGGGCTTGAAAAAAATGGTGTGCGTATACATGATGGTTCCCCTACTCAATAAGGAGGTTATTCTAAAGTTTTTTCAGAATAAAAATATGGGTACTATGGGCTCCAAAACTGTGGGCTAATATGCTCGAAAAATTGAGGAATTTGTGCGATTCCTAAAAATGGCATGTAGATGCAGAAATGCATGTGAAAATAATGGTGTGAGTAAATTTGATTATTCTACAACTTAATACGTAGGTCCTCATAAAAGGTTTTGAGAAAATAAATTCGGGTGCTCTAGGCACTAGATCCATGGGCTAATACACATGAAAAATTGAGAAATTTGCGCTATTCTTAAAGAGGGGCCTCTAGATGGAGAAATGGACATGAAAAATGATGTGAGTATATATGACGGTTACTCAATACGAAGGTCCTCATAAAGTTTTCTGAATAAAGTTAATTTGGGTGCTTTAGAAGCCAGATTTGTGGTCTAATACACACGAAAAATAGTGAAATTTGCGCAATACCTAAAAAAGTCCTATAAATGCGAAAGTGAGCTTGAAAAATGGTATGAGAATATGTGATGGTTCCCCAACTCAATAATGATGTCCTAATGAAGTTTTTTGAAAATAAAAATTTTGGGTGCTCCGGAATCTAGAATTGTGGGCATTAATACACAGAAAATTGAGGAATTTGCTTGATTCCTAATAAATGGTGTGTAGATGCGGAAATGGGTGCGGAAAAAAAAATAGTGCGACTATACGTGGTTGTTCCTAAGTCAATAATAGAGGTCCTCGTAAAGTTTTTTAAGAAAAGTGTTTTGGGTGCTTCTCGCAGAATACACTTGAAAACTAAAGTAATTGTGCGCTTCTTAAGAGAGCTCTTACATGCGTAAATGGACATAAAAAAATATGTCAGTATACGTGATGGTTCCCCAACTCAATAAGGAGGTCCTCATAAATTATTTTGAGAAAAAATATTTTGGCTGCTCTAGGCGCTAGATCTATGGGTTAATACACACAAAAAATTAAGAAATTTGTGCAATTCGTATATTAAGTGCGTGTAAATGCGGAACTGAACTTAAAACAAATGCTGCGAGTATATGTGATTTTTCCCAACTCAATACAGAGGTTCTCATAGAGTTTTATGTGAAAAAATATTTTAGGTGCTATAGCGCCAGATCCATGGGCTTAATACACACAAAAAATTGAGTAATTTGCGCGATTTCTAAAAAAAAAACTGTAAATGCAAAGATGAGCGTGAAAAAAATGGTGAAAGTATACGTTATGGTTACCCAACTAAATACGGAGGTCCTCATAAAGTTTTTTGAGAAACAAAAATTTAGGGGCTCCTGGCTCTAGATCCATTGCTAATATACATGAAAAATTCAGATATTTGCGTAATTTCTAAAAGAGGGTCTGTACATACGGAAATGGGTTAGAAAGAAATAGTGTGAGTATAGATGATGGTTCCCCAACTAGATAAGGAGGTCCTCATACATTTTTGGAATAAAATTTTGGGTGCTCCGAGCGCTAGAATCGTGGGCTAATACAATCAAAAAATTGAGAAATTTATGTAATTTCTAAAAAGGGCATGTATATGCGGAAATGAGCGTGAAAAAATGGAGTGAGTATACATGATTTTTCCCCAACTCAATACTGAAGTCCTCATAAAGCTTTTTGAGAAAAAATTATTTGAGTGCTTTGGGCGCCTGATCACTAGACTAATACACACGAAAAACATAGGAATTTGTGTGATTCCAAAAAAATTCATGTAAATGTAGAATGGATGTGAAAATAAATTGGTTTAATTATACGTGATGGTTCCCCAACTTAATACAGAAGTCCTCCTAAAAACTTTTGGGAAACAAATTGGGTGCTTCGGACGCTAGATCCATGAGCTAATACACAAAAAAATTGAGAAATTTGCGCGATTCCACAAAAAAGTCTATCAAACACAAAAATGGGCGTGAAAAAAATGGTGTGAGTATATCTGATGGTTCCCAAACTAAATACGGAGGTCCTGATAAATTTATTTGAGAAAAAACTATTGGAGTTCCTGGCGCCAGATCCATGGGCTTATACACGCAAAAATTGATAAATTTGCGTGATTTCAAATAAGGGCTTGTAGATGCAGAAATGGGCGTGAAAAATTTAGTGTGATTATACGTGATTGTTCAACAACTCAATACGGAGGTCCTTATAATATTTTTTGGGAAAAAATATTGGATTCTCTGGAAGCCAGATCCATTAGTTAATACAAACAAAAAATTGAGGAATTTATGCAATAACTAAAAAGGGGCCATTAATTGAGGAAATTGACATGAAAAAAATGGTGTGAATATACATGATGATTACTAAATACGTATGTCCAAGTATTTTGAGAAAACAATTTTGGGTGCTTCGGAATCCAGATCCATGGGGTAATAGACATGAAAAATTAATGAATTTATGCTATTCCTAAAAGAAGCCATGTAAATGCGCAAATGAGCTTAAAAATGGTGTGAGTGTAGATGACTGTTTCCCAAATCAATATGAAGGTCCTCATAATGTGTGGGGTGCTCTGGGCACCAGATCCGTGGGCTAATACACACGAAAAATTAAGAAATTTGCATAAAAGGGCCTTTAGATACGAAAATGTGCGTGAAAGAAATAGTGTGAGTATACATGATGACTCCCAAACTTAATACTAAGGTCTTCATAGTGTCTTTTGATAAAAAGAATTTGGGTTTTTCGGGCGCCAGATACACGGGCTAATACATTCGAAAAATTGAGGAATTTGTGCGATTCTAAAAATAGGCCAGTAGATAAATAAATTGGCATGAAAAAATGGTTTGAGTATAAGTGATGGTTCCCCAACTCAATACGGAGGTCCTCATAAATTATTTTGAGAATGACAATTTGGTTGCTTTGGGCGCTAGATCAATGGGCTTATACATAGGAAAATTTTGGAATTTTTGCAATTTCTAAAAAAGGACTTATAAATTCACAAATGGGCGTGAACAAATTGGTGCGAGTATACGTGATAATTCACCAATCAATACGAAGGTCCTCATAATGATTTCTGAGAAAAAATTTAGGGTGCTCTTGGCGCCAGATCCATGGGCTTATACACATGAAAATTGAGGAATTTGAGCAATTCCTAAAATAGGATATGTAAATACAAAAATTTGCTTAAACAAATAGTGTGAGTATACATGATGGTTACCCAACTTAATAAGGAGGTCCTCATAAAATTTTTGAGAAAATTGTTTGGTGCTCTAGGCCCTTGATCCGTTGGTTAAGACACACGCAAAATTAAGTAATTTAGGTGATTCCTAAAAAAGGCTTAAAGAAGTGAAAATGGGAGTGAAAGTGTGAGTATATGTAATTGTTTTCCAACTCAATATGCAGGTCCTCATAAAGTTTTTTTGAGATAAAAATTTGGGTGCTCTAGGCACTAGATCCATAGGTTAATACACACGGAAAATTGAGGACTTTGCACAATTCCTATAAAGGGCCTCTAGATGCGAAAACAGAATTGAAAAAATGGTGTTAGCATACGTGTTGGTGCCACAACTCAATAGAAAGGTCCTCGTAATGTTTTTTTGTAAAAATATAAGGGTGTTTCAGGCGCCAGATCTATGGATTAATAGAGATGATAAAATGAAGAATTTGCGTCAATCCTTAAAAAAGCCTATAGATGCGGAAATGACATGAAAAAAGATCGTTTGAGTATACGTGTTGGTTCTCCAAATCTATACGGAGGTTCTCATAAAGTTTTTTGTGAAAAATTTTTGGTTCTCTGGGTTGTTGATCCATTGGCTAATACACACGAAAAATTGAGGAATTTGCATGATTCCTAAAAAAGGGCCTCTAGATACGGAAATGAGCGTAAAAGAAATTATGTGAGTATACATGATGGTTCTCCAACTCAATACGGAGGTCGTCGTAAAAATTTTTGAGAAAATAAATTTGGGTGCTCCGAGTGCCAGATCCATTGACTACTACAAACGAAAAATTGAGGAATTTGCGTGATTCATAAAAAAGGGTTTGTAGATGCGGAAATGAACGTGAAACAATTGTGTGCGTATACGTAATGGTCCCGCAACTCAATAAGGAGGTCTTCATAAAGGTTTTTGATTTTTTTCGGGAATCTACAGTCGCCAAATCCATCCATCGGCTAATACACATGAATAAGTGAGATATTTGAGCAATTCCCAAAAGGGCATGTAGATGCGGAAATGGGCTTTAAATAAAATGATGTGCGTATACATGATGGTTCCCCTACTCAATAAGGAGGTTATTCTAAAGTTTTTTCAGAATAAAAATATGGGTACTATGGGCTCCAAAACTGTGGGCTAATACACCCGAAAAATTGAGGAATTTGCGCGATTCCTAAAAATGGCATGTAGATGCAGAAATGCATGTGAAAAAAATGGTGTGAGTAAATTTGATTGTTCTACAACTTAATACGGAGTTCCTTATAAAAAGTTTTGAGAAAAAATTTGGATGCTCCAGGGACTAGATCCTGGGCTAATACACATAAAAAATTGAGAAATTTGCGCTATTCTTAAAGAGGGGCCTCTAGATGTAGAAATGAACATGAAAAATGATGTGAGTATACATGACGGTTACTCAATCAAAGGTCCTCATAAAGTTTTCTGAATAAAGTTAATTTGGGTGCTTCAGAAGCCAGATCCGTGGTCTAATACACACGAAAAATAGAGAAAATTTGCGCAATACCTAAAAAAGGCCTATAAATGTGAAAGTGAGCTTGAAAATGGTATGAGAATACGTGATGGTTCCCCAACTCAAAAATGATGTCCTAATGAAGTTTTTTGAAAATAAAAATTTTGGGTGCTCTGCACGCCAGAACTGTGGGCATTAATTAACACAGAGAAAATTGAGGAATTTGCTTGATTCCTAATAAATGGTGTGTAGATGCGGAAATGGCTGGGGAAAACAATAGTGCGACTATACGTGATTGTTCCTAAGTCAATAATAGAGGTCCTCATAAAGTTTTTCAAGAAACGTTTTTTGGGTGCTTCAGGCAGAATACATTTGAAAACTTAAGTAAATGCGCGATTCTTAAGAGAGCATGTACATGCGTAAATGGACATAAAAAATTATGTCAGTATACGTGATGGTTCCCAACTCAATAAGGAGGTCCTCATAATTTATTTTGAGAAAAAATATTTTGGCTGCTCTAGGCGCTAGATCCATGGGCTAATACATAGAAAAATTGAGGTATTTGCACGATTTCCAGAAAAAGACATGTAAATGCGAAAATGAGTGTGAAAAAAATAATGTGAGTATATTTAATAATCCTCAACTCAATACGGAGGTCCTCGTAAAAGTTTTTGAAAATAAATTTTTGGTTGCTCTTGGCGCCATGGGCTAATACACACAAAAATTAAGAAATTTGTGCAATTCGTATATTAAGGGCCTGTAAATGCGGAATTGAACTTGAAAAAAATGATGCTAGTATACGTGATTTTTCCCAACTCAATACAGAGGTCCTTATAAAGTTTGTTAAGAAAAAAAAATTTAGGTGCTCTAACGCCAGATCCATGGGATTTAATACACACAAAAAATTGAGTAATTTGTACGGTTTCTAAAAGAAGACCTGTAAACGCAAAGATGAGCGTGAAAAAAATGGTGAAAGTATACATTATGGTTACCCAACTAAATACTAGGTACTTATAAAGTTTTTTGAGAAACAATAAATTAGGTGCTCCTGACGCTAGATCTATGGGCCAATATACATGAAAAATTGAGAAATTTGCGTAATTTCTAAAAAAGGATCTGTACATACGGAAATGGGCTAGAAAGAAATAGTGTGAGTATATATGATGGTTCCCCAACTCAAGGAGGTCCGCATACATTTTTTTAGAATAAAATTTTGGGTGCTTCGAACGCTAGAATCGTGGGCTAATACAATCAAAAAATTGAGAAATTTGTGTAATTTCTAAAAAGGGCATGTATATGCGAAAATGGACGTAAAAAAATGGAGTGAGTATATGTGATTGTTCCCCAACTCAATACGGAGTTTCTCATAGAGTTTTTTGAAAAATAAAATTGGGTGCTCCAGACACTAGATCCATGGGCCAATACACATGAAATATTGATGGATTTATATGATTCCAAAAACAGGGCCTGTAGATATTGAACTGGGCATGAAAAAATGGTGTGAATATACGTGATGTTTCTCCAACTCTATACGGAGGTCCTCATACAAATTTTTGAGAAATAAAATTTGGGTGCTCACGGCGCCAGTCTTATAAGCTAATATATACGAAAAAATGAGAAATTTGTGTGATTCATAAAAAGGGATTTGTAGATGATGAAATGGACGTGAAAAAAGTTGGTGTGAGTATATGTGATGGTTCCAAACATAATACAGAGGTCCTTATAGAGTTTTTAGAAAACTTTTTTGGGTGCTTCTGTGCCAGATCCATGGGCTAATACACATGAAAAATTGAGGAATTTGCGCACTTCCTAAAAAAGGTGTCTGTAGATGCGGAAATGATCTTGAAAAAATGGTGTGAGTATACTTGTTGATTCCCCAACTCAATAAGGAGGTCCTCATATTTTTTAGAATATAATCTTTGGTGCTTCGAGCGCCAGAACTGTGGGCTAATACACATGAAATATTGAAGAATTTACGTGCTTCCTTAAAAGGGCTTGTAGATGCGAAAATTCGCATGAATAAATGGTGCAGTATATACTTGACTGTTCCCCAACTCAATATAGAGGTCATCATAAAGCTTTTTGAGAAAAAAATATGGGTGCTCCGAACGTCAGATCCATGGGCTACTACATACGAAAAATTGAGAAATTTACGTGTTTTCTAAAAGAGGGCCTGTAGATGCAAAAATGGACATGAAAAAATTGTGTGAGTATATGAAAACTGCTAAGATAGTTTTAACTGAACCTATGTTAAAACTAACATCAGGTAAGTGTTGGGATCGAAAATAAGCAGGTGTAACGCAGAAGCTAGTAAAGCAAACCTCGAGAGACCACGAGTAAGAAGACAACAAGAAATACACCAAAAGACACAAAGATTTAACGTGGTTCGGTCAATCGACCTACGTCCACAAAGGAGATGAGCAATCCACTATAAATATGAGAGTACAAAATACAGAGGGAAACAACCTCAACCAATTCACTTAGAATACATGGGAGGTTCACACAAGTGATAACGTATCAAGCTTGTGACCTACAATTTCTCCCCCTAACCAAAACTCTCAAAGTCATTAAGACTACATTGTATATGTTAATTAAGTTAGAAGGAATATGTCTCTGATATATACCAGTTGCTGTGATGAAAAATTGAAAACAAAAATCTAACAATAAAGAACACCAAGTTTAACGTGGAAAAACCCTTCAAACCGAAGGTAACCACCACGGGATTGACAAGATCCGAATTTCTTCACTATACCAATAAGAGGGTTACAAATATTCTTCTAATGGCTAAACAACAAGTGCCAAAAGAGAACAAACAATAGCTACACCAACAAAAGATAAATAGAAAGAAACACCACCCAAACCCAGCTTCTGTTTGGGACCTAAAACAGGATCTTTCTGACCTCTGAATCCGATCTCCACCATTCAAACCAACCATCAAGATGTCAAAAATACTCAGTTAAAATTTCAGCCCGATCCAACGGTTAGGTAATTGGGAAACACGATCTTAATGTTGCTGGTCGGAGAAAAAGAATGCAGCAAAAGAACCCTTTTTCTTCTCTCTTTTCTCTTGTTGAAAGCTCTCTAAAAAAAAGCTGTCTTATGTCCTAATGTCTTTCAAAGACAATAACAATGAGCAATTAAATTATTCTCTCAAGACCATCCTCTATTTATAGAGTTGTGCTTTTTCTTACAAAGCCCAAACCAACTACAAATAGGATTATAAATCCAATCCTTTTCCTAATAAAATTGAAAACTAAATAAAGAGAATAATTTCAATCCTTTTCCAATTAGGATTAGGCCATGGGGTCTTTGGCTGGAACATGGGCAATAGACCAACAAACTCCCCCTCCATCCAAGGGGCCAAATGGACTTCAAGTGGAGGAACTTTTGACAGGCTTCCTGCCTGCCACACTTCTACAAAACTCATGTTTGTCTACGGTGAGTATCTAACATGACTTCATCATAACCTTCAGATTCTCCCATGTTAGTCAATAAAATATACTCATCATGAGAATAACATGTTGAGCTTCGCTTCTCTCTAGTAGATCTTCTACAAGAGATTTCTAGAGCATACGAAGCGGTCATCCCAACATGAGTTGGTTGATTATCAACCATAACATCATCAGTAGGAACATCTATATGTTATACACTCTGATCATTATCTTGGGTTACATCATGTGCAGAAGATATATCAATAATAGAAATTGGATCAACATTAACTAAGCTCTCATCAGTCTGAGAATCTGGTTTCTCAGTCTTGTCGATATCTTCAATAGTTTGATCTTCAAAGAACGCAACATCACTACTTCTAATGAGCTTCTTATCAATTGGATCATAAAAGCGATATCCACACTCATCTTGACCATAACCAATGAAGATTCATTGCTTAGTTTTAACATCCAATTTCGACCTCTCATCTTTTGGAACATGCATACAAGCTTTACACCCAAACACTTTCAAGTGATCATAAGAAACATCCTTATCAAACCAAACTTTGTTTGGAACATCACCATCCAAAACAACAATAGGAGACAAATTGATAACATAAGCAACAGTGTTAAGTGTTTCAGCCCAAAAAGAATTTGGAAGTTTAGCCTCTGAAAGCACATATCTAATTCTCTCAACTAAAGTTCTTTTCATCTTCTCTGCCAAACCATTTAATTGAGGAGTCTTTGGAGGAGTCTTCTGATGACGAATTCCTTGCGATTTGCAGTAGTTATCAAAGGGACCAATATACTCACCACCATTATCAGTGTTAATACATTTTAATTTCTTTCCCGTTTGTCTCTCAGATAAGGCTTGAAACTGTTTAAACACATCAAGCACCTGATCTTTGGATTTTAAAGGATATACCCAAATCTTGCGAGAACGATCATCAATGAAAGTAGCAAAGTAAAGTGCACCACCTTTTGACTTCACTTTAAAAGGACCACACAAATCTGAGTGTACTAGCTCCAATAGCTCAGACTTTATTGAAGAAGGATGACTGTGAAAAGAAACTCTTTTCTGTTTCCCTGCTAAGCAATGAACATATCTTTTCACCTTTGCTTGTTTCATACCAGCAAGCAAATTCTTCTTAGCCAAATAGGTGATCCCCCTCTCGCTCATATGACTAAGCCTCTTGTGCCACAATTATGATAAAGCCTCACTCTCCACCAAATTTATAGAGTCACCAAGAATCGATCCTTGTGTCACGTATAAATTTGAATGCTTTCTTCCTCGAGCTAAAATCAATGAGCCTTTGGTGAGCTTCCCTTGGCCATTGCACAAGTCATTATGATATCCTTCATCATCTAGTTGTCCTACAGAGATCAAATTTATCGGAATGTCTGGAGCATGCTTGACATTCTGAAGGACCAACGTTGAATCAATATTGGTTTTCAAACAAACAGTGCCAACACCAAACACCTTAACCTCACCAGCATTACCCATCTTTAACACCTCAGAGTTGACAGAAGTATAAGATGAAAATAAGTCTTTTCTTGGTGTGACATGTGATGTGGCTCCAGAATCTAATATCCAACTTGTATCTTGAGATTCAAAATTGATGACGTCTTTATCACAAGCGAAGAGAATGTCATCTTGGACAACAACAACAACATTATTTTCATTGTTTTCTTCCTTCTTCCCTTCTTTAAGATATTGCTTCAATTGGTTGCAAAATCTTTTAATATGTACTTTCTTTCCACAATGATAACATTTAATATTTGGATTCTTGAATTTTGACTTGCTTCTGCTTTTACCTCTACTCTTCGGATCTCTTGTCTTATGTCTCCTTCGATCGTCTATATATAGAATATTTGAATGTGAAGATGTGTCTTGAGATTTTATTCTAACCTCTTCATTCAACACACCACTCTTTGCATATTTCATAGTCACCTTTTCACCAGTGGCAGAATTTGTTAAAGAAACACAAAGAGTTTCCCAAGAATCCGGTAGAGTATTAAGAATCCAAAGTCCTTGTATTTCATCATCAAAATTAACACCCACTCCTGATAGCTGATCAAGAATACTCTGAAAATCATTTATATGATCAAGAATAAGACTACCCTCCTTGTATTTAAAGGTCATCAATTGTTTTTACAAGTACAACTTGTTATTGCCAGTTTTTAAAGCGTAAAGCGTCTCCAACATCTCCCACAATGTTCTAGCATGTGTCTCATTCACAATATGGTTGCGAACATTATCTTCAACCCATTGTCTTATATATCCACATACTTGTTGGTGCTCAAATTCCCAATTTTCATCGGTCACATTCCCGGGTTTATGAGCAGAAAAAACTGGAAGATGCATCTTCTTCACGAACAATAGATCTTTCATCTTGCTTTTCCATTTGTTGTAGTTTCTTTCGTTTAGACATACCATCTTGCTCATATTCCCCTCCATATAGATAACCTTAGCTCTGATACCACTTGTTAGGACCGAAAATAAGTAGGTGTAACGCTGAATCTAGCAAAGCAAACCTTGGAAGACTACGAGTAAGAAGATAAATGAGAAATACACCAAAAGACACAAAAATTTAACGTGGTTCGGTCAATCGACCTACGTCCACAAAGGAGATGAGCAATCCACTATAAATATGAGAGTACAAAACACAGAGAGAAACAACCTCAACCAATTCACTCGGAATACATGGGAGGTTCACAAAGTGATAACGTATCAAGCTTGTGACCCACAAATTTCCCCCTAACCAAAACTCTCAAAGCCCTTAAGACTACATTGTGAATGTTGATTAAGTTAGAAGGAACATGCATCTATTTATAGAGTCCTAAACCTTTTCCTACCAGAAAAAGGACTAGCCAATCCAAAGTCTTTTCCTAAAAGAAAAAACCTATTTATGGTAAGAAATTTAGGGCAAATAAAACCCAACAAAGAACATTACAAATCTCAGGAATTAGGGGTGTCAAAAATGAACCCAAACATATGTAATCCGCCCAGAATTTTAAGGGTTGGGCTCAAGATAATTTGCATTGGGTTCAATCTCAACTCATTAAAGCTTAACCCATTTGAAGAGAATTCTCCATTGAGCCCAATTCAATCTCTAATTTCAACCCGTTTTAAATTTTTTTATTAAGATATGTTCCTATATTTAAGGTATGAATTATTATCTAATTAACATCTTTTAGGATTTATCTATTCATTTGTTACTTTTTAACAAAAAATTTTTGAGCAGAAATTCAAATTTGTGATTATAAAAGTTAAATATCAATATGTTAAATTATTGAGATTAATTGGGTCAAATTGGGCGGGTCAAGACCCAATCCGCTTTTTAGCCCATTTGAGGCAAAACTAAACTTGGGTGGGTCAAGACCAACCCGATTTCTATTCAACCCAATGTAATATTTCTAATATCAATCCAACCCGCCCATTTGACACCCCTATCAGGATTATTTATTTATATATATATATATATATATTATGTAATTACTAATCATATAAAAGATATGTAAATATTATGAAATAAAGAAACTTTTAATAAAACGAATACTAAAACTGTAAAAAATTACACATGGGGATTAATAAGGTAAAGCACAATATAGAGGGTCAAGAGTCAAACCAAACCATATATAGTCGGGTTCTTTTTTCGATACCAAATAAAGTCAAACCAAACCACTAGCCGAGTTTTTTTCAATTTGAGTCAATTTGCGGTTTGAATCGATTTTTGATTCAATTTTGTACACCCCTAAGCGTTGCTGGACAAAATGAACCCTCTTCTCCGCTAAGGCAAATCATCACATTTATGCAAAATGGAGTAAAAAATATAATATATAATGAAATGTGTTCATATGAACTCACTTGACCAACTGTAGGTCCACCCTTGATGGTGGAGCCAACATTTTATCGAAGGGCGTGCAAAATTTAAAGAAGCAACTAACCAAAAATATTTAGTGAGTCAATTCACATCTATTTTGCTCAATCTAACGACTTTATCGTCGATCAACAACGTCATCAATACTTTTTGTTTTCCGCCAAATATAATCTATTTTATCTTCAGTTTGGAATGCTTTTAGTTATAGAAAAAAACACAGTAAATTGTATAGACTGAAATAATAGTTTTTTAATGGTTGAGTCAAGATTTTTATAAACACATATCACACATTATATAAAAGTAACAGTAATTTATCGATTTAATTATACTTAAATCTAAAGTTATTTGTAGTGCTATTTACCTTGATACATATAAAAATGGACCTTAAATAGGGAGGCTGCAAGTTTAAAATTCTATACTTTTCTTTATTCAGACCTATTTGTCACAACTGTTTCTATTGTCCGAAAAAATCATAACTACAATATAAGCACATAATCCACGTTCAACAATTTTATAGCTTATTTAGTCATTTATTTAAGAAACTAAAAGTAGTTTGTAATAAAAAATAAACCTTACACGATAGGAGTATTATTTTTTTATTTTTAATAATTAGGTATTTATAAGTAATTTTAGATTAAGGTGAACACAATCTCTCATATATAAACAAGTTTTCATTTTAAGTGAATTCTTTATTTAGCTTCGCCTATAATAGAAGGCAGGAAGTTTTCTATTCTCTCCTTAAATTCATCAAATTTATAGAAAGTGAAGGTATATAAGTGGTGGGCACTTGCATATTTCTCTCTTTGTCATGTAACATAGTGGTTGCTTACATGTTACATAATTTGCATTGTGAAATAATATAATCTATTGAAAATTGCTATTTAACTAACTAATGAACCATAATTTAAGTATTTTAATAGTTTATAAAAAATGAATAATAAGCTTTAGCTAATTTTTGTATATCTCATCCATAGGTTCTTCATACAAATTTATCATCTTCCGAAAATAGAAGAACTATTACTCCCTCCGTCCGGTATTATTTGTCATTGTTTCTATTTTTAGAGTCAAACTATAAAAACTTTGACTAACATTTTAAGATGTATTTTTTCATCATATTAATATGTAAAAAATTGTAATTTATAGTATTTTTCATATAGTTTTAGAATATCTAATTTTTTTTGTTTAAAATATTGAATTAATGTAATCTAATTTACCTTTGAAAATTAGTCAAATTGACTTTAGATAAGCGCAACATGACAAACAATTCCGAACGGAGGGAGTATTAAACTAGTGAATTCAAAAATATTTTTTAAAAATAATTGTGGTTAGAATCTCTATCGCAGCTAATATATAAATAGTCAACAAAAGAATTTTTTATGCTAGGAATTGACTAATTTAAAAAATTAGGTTTGTTACATTTACAGACTATTTAATTTATATAAATTTCCTTTGCCAGATTCAAATATAATAAGAATAGTGAAAACAATTCATATATCAGAGATGAGTAATGGATGGTCAGTCATTCTTGTTTTTCCTGAAATGATTTAGTGTGAAATTTTTTTATACCTATATTAAAAATAAGTAATGGAGAGTTATTCATTCAACCTTTTTCCTAAAATTAATTTGAGAAAAATAGTTTATCTTTAATCTTTGAATCGCGTGTTTATATCCTGAAGCTAAAAGTAATAATATGAAATAAAAAAAATAAAAAAGTAAAAAAATAAAGATTTTTTTTTCTATTTTCAAACTTTATTTTAATATGCATAATTAGTTAATTAGAGAATCACCCATTTTCTTAACTTTAAGATGCCACTGGGCAACTTGTGACACTACTACCCTTACTTAATATAGAAGATTTTCATTTTAAGTAAATTCATCATTATACTTGGGCGGATCTTTCTTTACAATACATTTTTTTTTGTCTTTCCTTAAATAGTGAGCACTACTTTTCTTTCTCTTTCAATTTTAGTAGAAACTCATTTTCTCTTTGGTGGAGTAACATATGACGGATGCTTACCGGAAGGACACCAACAGTGGGCAGTTTGAAGTGATGTCGCCGGATCTTCCTTCTCTCATCGCGGAAATCCCTCTCAATGAATATGGTATCAAATCAACTCTCTATCTGTTTAAAATCATATCGACACAGATGAGACAATTTAAGATTTCAGCATATCTTTTGCTCAGTAAGGTGGATCTATAAAAATTAGGGTTTATTCATTTATTTTTTAGTTAAGAATTTAATTTTAATGAGTTGTACAAACCAGGTTTTATCCATATACTTCTTCAGACAGAAACTTAATTGTTATCATGACTTGTAGATACTAGGGTTTATTCAATCAGTCAAAACTTAGTTTTATGGCTTGTCGAAAATAGAGTTTATTCATTTAGTTTTTCAATTACAAACTTATTTGTATGCCTTTTTCTTGTGGTTGGTGTAATATAATTATGATAGGGTTTGAGAATACTCACCAAGAATGTATTGTATATTCATCAAGAAAGTATTTGGTATTACAGAAGTAAGTGGAGGAAATAAAAAAAAAAGTTGTATATGTTTGTAATCCCAATGAATAGGGCAATGAGATTTTTTTGGGCTTAATGTTATAGCTATTTTTGTAGCTTGTATACATTAGATGAACCTTTTGGTGTAAGGGCTTCTTTAGTAGTGGTAAATCTATAATATCCCATTGAAGTTGACAGTTAGTGAAAAACTAGCTAAAAAGAGGAGAGGATTCCATCACATTGTCACCTCGATGTGTTGCAAGATAGCTAGGAACTGATTTCGATCATCATGAACAGATGATGATAAAAGGCGATAGTCCAATAGAGTTTAAATTTGGGGTAGGTGGTTAGAACTAGTGTTTAAGGGAGCATGAAGCGAAAAAAATAACAACAATGTCAAATCACTTTGAGTGAAGGGAAGTGTTTGCTTCATCGAAGTAGAGCACACTTTTTAAAGAAAGAAAGACTAGCACACATTTTAAAGAAAGACTAAAATAGACCTTCCACAATGACAGTCTATATAATTACAATTGTTCAATTTAAATGCTAATATATGTATCACAATTTTTTTCACAATACAAGAAAAAACAATGTTAAAATATAGGCAATTCTTTCTTGACAAGCAACTATTTTTCCTTCCTGATAATACATATCTCTCTCGTTGTAATACTTCATTCCTATTAATGCCGCTTCACGGGAAAAACAGAAGTTCTCTAGTACAAAATAAAAAATTATGTTACAACCAAGGGTGGATCTAGGGGGTTTCAAGGGTATTCACCCGAACCCTCACGTTATAAAATTGCACTAATATATTTAAGGTACTTATATATATATATATATATATATATATATATATATATATATATATATATATATATATATATATATATATATATATATAGATTATGAATCACCTAAACCAAGATTGGAGGTTGACTCATGATTTAGGTGTTTAAAATTTATCAAGTTCAAATTTCATGCACTGAATTTTTATTTTTCGAACCTATTTAGTTAAAATTTTGCATCCACCATTGATTACAACTCATGTATTTTCATGAGAATGATACTTGAAGTAGGTTAACAACTTTAATTTATTGCACTAAATTTCAAGTAAAATAATCAGTTATTATATAATATGATTTTAGTATATATTTATGTCAAACAATTATCTTCACTTATGAATACAACTCAAGTTTAACAAAGTTAATTATCTACCTAAGTTAGATAAAAAAAATCAATTATTATCTTTTTTTTGTAGCATTACAGTAATTATGGAAAAAGTAATTAAAAATATGTAAAAAAAATCAAAAAAATAGAGAGAAGTCTAAATCATGAAAAGCACTAAAACTGATTACTAAGTTTACAATCATATATGTATATGTATATTTGTTGCACTTATTTGGTTATCTTGTTTGGGTTGAGTGCTGAATGATATTTGTTTGTGCTGGTTTTCCCCTTTTTAGAAGCTCCAAGTAGTCCTGGCTATTATGACATTGATGATGAAAGGGGAATGATGAGAAGCACAGCTTGTATCGAAGAATCCTATGAACACTATCTCCGTACTGGGGTACTTAGTTTTTATTTTCCTAATTTTGAGGTTGGTTCCGTAATACTGTATATATAGGTGTAATATATATAGTGGTAAAAATTTTCTAGGAAATTTTGTCGTACGAGTCCATACTTATGGACATTGAGGATGTTGGAATGGTAGCAGAAGATATCCTTCCTCCAAATGCTAGCAGTACATTGTTTGTAGAGGGTTTGTCTGAGGACTGTACAACAAGAGAGGTGGCACGTATCCTTTTCTTGTGTGGAAATTAGCTTATTGTTTTATTTATGGCCAATTCTAGTTTTTCCCTTTACTTCAGTTTTTGCAGATATATTCCGCCATTTTGGAGGTTACAAAGAAGTTAGGCTCGTACCAAAACCATCAATATATGTAAGAATATATACGTTTCACATCATCATCTACTAACTGTTATTTTGGATTATCAACTTTATTAATTATATATGCAGCCTGGATCCAGTACCTTGATTCTTTGCTTTGTTGATTTTCTGAGTCCGCTTCATGCAGCTGCTGCAATGGATGCCTTACAAGGTGAGCCGCTTCACACTCTCTTCTTAATTTCTACCTCATAATTATGAATGCTCAATTTATAATTAATCAGAGTACTAAAGAAAATCTGTGTTGTGTGAATATTCTAAAATTTTGGTCTTTAAACTTTCATACAAGTTGAAGCTGCTCTACTTGTGCCTTTGACTCGTCATTTCATGAATCTATCGATTGCTTCTTGAAAGAAAATTGTTAGAAAATTTGGTGGTGTACATCGATCTGTGAAAGAGAAATTTATTGGGATGGTGTAGTGAAACTAATTATATCTTGCATGTTATAAATTCGATCTTGATGAGCATGATTCAGGCAACTTATTGCTGCAATTTGCTCGCAATCCTGGTGCAAGGTCACTCAGGTCAGGTGGAGGGAATCACGAAAAATGTTGAAACTATGTGTATTTACAGGTACAAACCTTTGGTGCGCTAGCCCCTTTTATTATCGATGACCATAACATATGGTTATACAAAGTTACTAAATTGCTGAACTATACTTTTGTGTAGGACTTGCCATGTTTGGAGAGCGACGTTATGCTGCAAGCGTGTTTCTCTGATCATGTACATGTATTATTATATTAACTGTAGCTACTGCCTAGCAGTTTGAAAATAAAGTTGCTTGTCAGATCAAATTGTTTAAATTTCTTTTTAAATTCGCTACAACTTATGACATTATCAACTTGTGCTGTGTTGATTATAGAACTGGGAGTTGTTTAGTGTCTGATTGCTGTCATTTGGGTCTGGAGACTTTTTAATTGTAGAAATAAATTCCTTGGTGGTGGTTTGTGGATTTTTATTTGGAGTCTATGAAAGCACTTACTATATATTGTATGTGTAGAGTCTCCCAATGTCTATATTATCCTTTTGTGGTTGGTCTATGACTTGGAGGGTGAAAATTTGGTTGGCGTCAGCTCCTCTCGAGTCCCCCTCCCTCATTCCGTAGCCGAATCAATCTGAATGACCTCCCCCTTACAGTCTCTAAAGTTCCTTGTGAAAAACGTGACGATTTTAATTTTACCCAGGGATAGCTCTTATCTTACCAATACTAACAATGGATTGCTGTAAAGGCTGGAGTCGGAAGCTCGCCATGAATGATATACTTAAGAAAAAAAAGAAGAAAAAAATTCCTAAACACTAATTCCAAGATGAACCAATGCAACACTAAACATGAAATCCCAACTCTAGTACTTCTTTCAACTTTCTTCAGCTTTATTGACCTTGTTGAATGTTCGGCCTTCACTAGAAAAATTCTCTTTATTTGTGATTTTGCAAAAGACAATTGTTTCCTTCTTTAGCTTTGTACTTGTATAGAGTTTAATTAGACCTTAGTTGGCTTCTACAAGAAAAGAAATTAATTTTCCTAGAAAAATGATCTTTTTCCTTATAGAACTTTTTTGTCTCCTTCCTTTTCCGCATAGGAGTCGTTTGCCTTTATCTTCTCCAAGTTTGACTTGGATTGATGTTTTGAACATATTTTCCTATTTTATGAGTGATCTCTTCCCACATCTTTATTTTATTTTTTTAGACATGTTTGTGAACCTGGTTCATGTTTTCATCATCAAAAGTTATTTGATAGTTTTGTCAAATCATCATAGTTGACTAGTTGTCTCGGGTACCAAGTTTGTGTATGGGTTTCATGAGAGTATCGGGTATGTATATGTATTTCCTTAAACATTGCAAGTTAATAATAAAGATCGTCTGCAATTCAAATTAGGATAAAAAGAGTAGTATTAATTAAAGATTTAAATTAGATCGGTGGAGTTTGTGTAATACCGTAACGAGCATAATTAGTTTGCAAGTAATCAATGCATAATCTTTCCATTTTGGCGAAATATACCAAGCTACTTAGTATTGAAGAACTCATTAAACTTTCTAATCCTAGTTTTAGATATAAAGCAGTTTAAAAAGTAATCATATGAAACTCTACAAGCCTTAAATGAACCATAGTTATAGACATGAGTGAAAGTAGTAATAGTTTGGGAAATTGAGAGCACTAATCATGAATAATTTTATTTAGTTTGTATCTTAAAGTGTGTTTATCTCTTAATGTTGGATAAGGCTACAATCTTTGAGATAATTAGCTAAATTTATGTTTATCTTTTTTTAATAACTAATCCATTCAACAATGAAATTTTAAATATGGATACAGAGGAACCCAGTTATCCCACATCGGCAAAGAGAGAAGATGGAGACGGAAGAAGGAGGTATAATATTGAGCCAAGTAGGATGAAGAAACATACTTACCTGGATGGGGTCAATGGGTGATCATGAAGATCCATGGCCTAGGCTTGTGACCTCCATTGCACTTTGGAGGGGTGCCTGCCTAAGGTCGGCCCAAGTGGTCGAGCCTACATCATAATTTGTTGCTGAGGGGGCCTGCGTTCGCGCGACCCCTATTCTAGTTTAATCTATGGTCTTAATGGGCTGCTGATCTAAATAATACATTGGTAGCCCAGTAGCCACTCTAGCCCAACGTACTTGAACAGATATTCTGATCTGCTATATGACTGCTGCTAAGATAGTTTAGCTGAACCTATGCTAGAACTAACAGCAGGTAAGATTATGAACAATCTCATGAATTATTATATATACTAAAGAGCAACATTGGGATGGAGTTGTTCAAATGTATATTTTGATTTCGTACTTAATTGTATTGCCCTTTTTAGAAATGTTACTCAATTTGTTTTTTGCCATTTGACTTCAAACTCATAAATATAGAGACATTACTTAAAATATGACAGGAGAACTGCGGGCCTCGTCCGTCTACTATTCGACTTTAAATAACTGAGAAAGATATTTAAGGTGATCTGGTCGGTTGATCTACGTGCTAATACACACGAAAAATTGAGAAATTTACGCAATTTTTAAAAAATGGCCTTTAGATGCCGAAATTGGTGTGAAAAATAGTGCGAAATATGTAATGGTTCCCAAAATTCAATATGGAGGTACTCATACAGTTTTTTTGAGAAAAACAATTTAGGTACTCCGAAGGCAAGAACCATAGGCTAATACACACGAAAACTTGACTAATTTGCGCAATTCCTAAAAAGGGCTTGTAGATGCAGAAATGGGCGTAAAGATATCGGTGCAAATATACATGATGGTTCCCCAACTCAATACAGAGGTCCTCATAAAAGTTTTTTAAAAAATAGCATTTAGGGTGCTCCACGCACCTGATATATGTGCTAATACACACAAACAAAATGAGAAATTTGCGTAATTCCAAAAAAAGGTGTGTAGATCTGGAAATGGGAGTATACTTGATGGTTTTCCAACTCAAAATGGAGGTCCTCATAGAGTATTTGAGAAAAGGCTTTCGGGTGCTACTAGCGTCAGATCCATGGGCATTTAATAGACACAAAAAATTGAGGAATTTGAACGATTCCAAAAAAAGAGCCTCTGGATGCGGTAATGGGCGTGAAAAATGGTGTGAGTATACATGATGGTTCCCCAACTCAAAACGGAGGTCCTCCTATAGTTTTTTGAGAAAAAAATTTGGTTCTCTAAGCACAAAATTCATGGGTAAATACACTTGAAAAATTGAGGAATTTGAGAGATTCCTAAAAAGGGCACGTATATGCGAAAATGAGCGTGAAAAATAGTATGAGTATACATGAATGTTCCCCAACTCTATATAGAGGTCGTCATAAAGTATTTTTAGAATAAATTTAGGGTGCTACGGGCGCCATATCTATGGGCTAATACATATGAAAAATTGATAAAATTTCCATAAAAAAGGACTCTAGATGCAGAAATGAGTGTGAAAAAAGGTATGAGTATATGTGATGGTTCTCCCACTCAATACAGAGGTCCTCATAATTTTTTTTGACCAAAACAGTTTGGGTGATCTGTGGCGCCAGATCCATGGCCTAATAGCAACGAAAATTTGAGGAATTTGTGTGATTCCTAAATAGTGCCTCTAGATGCAGAGATGGATGTGAGAAATCGTGTGAGTATACGTGATAGTTTCCCAAATAAATAAAGAGGTCCTCATAAATTTTATTGATAAAATTATTTTGGGTTCTCCGAGCACTTGATCCATGGCTAATACACACGGAAAAAATTAAGAAATTTGCGCAATTTCTTAAAAAGGGAAATGATTAAAAATGGTGTGAGTATACTTGATGGTTCCCCAACTCAATACGGAGGTCCTCATAAAGTTTATTGAAAAACTTTTGTTGGGTGTTTCGGGCGCCAGATTTTTGGGCTAATTAATACACACGAAAAGTTGAGAAATTTGTGCGATTCCTAAAAAAGGGCATGTAGATGAGGAAATGGACGTGAAAAATGATTTGAGTATAGATGATGGTTCCTAACTCTATACAAAGGTCTTTATAAATTTTTTGAAAGAGAAATCTGGGTGCTCTAGGCACCATATTCATGGGCTAATACATACAAAAAATTGAGGGATTTATGCAATTCCTAAAAATGGCATGGAGATGCAAAATAAGAGTGAAAAAAATGTGTGACTATAAATGATGGTTTCCCAACTTAATAAGAAAATCCTCATAAAGTTCTTTGAGAAAAAAAGAGTATTTCGGTCCCTAATTCTATGGGCTAATATACTCCAAAAATTGAGTAATTTCTGCAATTCCTAACAAGGGGCCTCTAGATGCTGAAAAGGTTTGAATATGCGTGACAGTTCCCCAACTAAATAAAAAAGTCCTCAAAAATCTTTTTGAGAAAAAATTATTTGAGTGCTTTGGGCGCCTGATCAATAGGCTAATACACATGAAAAACATAAGAATTGGTGTGATTCAAAAAAAAGTCATGTAAATGTAGAAATGGATGTGAAAATAAATTGGTTTGATTATACGTGATGGTTCCCCAACTCAATACAGAAGTTCCCATAAAAAGAATTGGGAAAAAAATTGGGTGCTTCGGACGCTAAGTCCATGAACTAATGCACACAAAAATTGAGAAATTTACGCGATTCCAAAAAAAAGTCCATCAAACACAAAAATGGGCGTGAAAAAATGGTGTGAGTATACATGTTGGTTCCCCAACTCAATACGGAGGTCCTGATAAAGTTATTTGAGAAAATGTTTTTGAAGTTCCTGGCGCCACATCCATGGGTTTATACACGCAAAAGTTGATAAATTTGCACAATTTCAAATAAAGGGCTTGTAGATGCAGAAATGGGCATGAAAAATTTAGTGTGATTATACGTGATGGTTATCCAACTCAATACGGATGTCCTTATAATTTGTTTTGGGAAAAAATATTGGGTTCTCCGAAATCCAGATCCATCGGCTAATACAAACAAAAAATTGAGGAATTTATGCAATCACTAAAAAAGGGCCAGTAATTAAGGAAATGGACATGAAAAAAATGGTGTGAATATACATAAATGTTATAAATACGTATGTCCTCATAAATTATTTTGAAAAAACAATTTTGGGTGCTTCGGGAGCCAGATCCATGGGGTAATACACATGAAAAATTGATGAATTTATGCGATTCCTAAAAAAAGGCATGTAAATGCGCAAATGAGCTTAAAAAATGGTGTGAGTTTACATGACTGTTTCCCAACTCAATACAAAGTTCCTCATAATGTGTGGGGTGCTTTGGGCGCCAGATCCGTGGGCTAATACACACGAAAAATTGAGAAATTTGCATGATTCCAATAAAAGGGCCTCTAGATATGAAAATGTGCGTGCAAGAAAAAGTGTGAGTATACGTGATGATTCCCAAACT
The DNA here is from genome assembly GCA_016801875.1 of Solanum sitiens. Classification (NCBI taxonomy): domain Eukaryota; kingdom Viridiplantae; phylum Streptophyta; class Magnoliopsida; order Solanales; family Solanaceae; genus Solanum; species Solanum sitiens. Next base: position 535,861 of record JABWTJ010000388.1, on the reverse strand, counting down.
CAATACTAAGGTCTTCATAATGTCTATTGATAAAAAAAATTTGGGTGCTTCGGGTGCCAGATACACGGACTAATACACCCAAAAAATTGAGGAATTTGTGCGATTCTAAAAATGGGCCTGTAGATGAAATATTGGCGTGAAAAAAATGGTGTTAGTATAAGTGATGGTTCCCCAACTCAATACGGAGGTCCTCATATTTTTTGTTTTGAGAAAGACAATTTGAGTGCTTTGGGCGCTAGAACAATGGGCTTATACATAGGAAAATTTTGGAATTTTTGCAATCTCAAAAAAAGGACTTATAAATTCACAAATGGGCGTAAAAGATTGGTGCATATAAATGATAGTTCCCTAATCAATATAAAGGTCCTCATAATGATTTTTGAGAAATAATTAAGGGTGCTCTGGGCGCCAGATCCATTGGCTTATACCTATGAAAATTGAGGAATTTGAGCAATTCCTAAAAAAGGATCTGTAAATACAAAAATGTGCTTAAAAAATAGTGTGAGTATACATGATGGTTACCCAACTTAATAAGGAGGTCATCATAAAATTTTTGAGAAAATTGTTTGGTGCTCCAGGCTCTTGATCCGTTGGCTAATACACACGAAAAATTAAGGATTTAGGCGATTCATAAAAATGTCTTGAAGATGTGGAAATGGGAGTGAAATAACAAGTGCAAGTATATATAATTGTTTTCCAACTCAATATGGAGGTCCTCATAAGTGTTTTTGAGAAATTTTTTGGGTGTTCTAGGCACTAGATCCATAGGTTAATACACATGGAAAAATTAAGGACTTTGCACAATTCCTATAAAGGGCCTCTAGATGCGAAAACACACCTGAAAAATGGTGTGAGTATACGTGTTGGTTCCCCAACTCAATACAGAGGTCCTTGTAATGTTTTATTGTAAAAAAATTAGGGTGCTTCGGCCGCCAGATATATGGACTAATAGACATTAAAAAATGAAGAATTTGCGTGAACCCTTAAAAAAACCTATAGATGCGGAAATGACATGAAAAAAAAATCGTTTAAGCATACGTGTTGGTTCTCCAAATCTATACTGAGGTTCTTATAAAGTTTTTTGAGAAAAAATTTTCAGTGCTCTGGGTTGTTGATCCATGGACTAATACACACGAAAAATTAAGGAATTTGCGTGATTCCTAAAAAAGAGCCTCTAGATGCGGAAATGAGCGTAAAAGAAATTATGTAAGTATACATGATGGTTCTCAAACTCAATACAGAGGTCGTCGTAAATATTTTTGAGAAAATAAATTTGAGTGCTCCGAGCGCCAGATCCATCGGCTACTACACACCAAAAATTGAGAAATTTGCGTTATTCCTAAAAAAGGGTTTGTAGTTGCGGAAATGGACGTTAAAAAATTATGTGCATATACATAATGGTTCCCCAAATCAATAAGGAGGTCTTCATAAAGCTTTTTTGAGAATTCTGTTTTGGGAGCTACAATCGCCAAATCCATCCATCGGCTAATACACATGAAAAAGTGAGATATTTGAGCAATTCCCAAAAGGGCATGTAGATGCGGAAATGGGCTTGAAAAAGATGGTGTGCGTATATGTGATAGTTCCCCGACTCAATAAGGAGGTTCTTCTAAAGTTTTTTCAGAATAAAAATATGGGTACTATGGGCTTCAAAACTGTGGGCTATATGCCCTAAAAATGAGGAATTTGCGTGATTTCGAAGAATGGCCTGTAGATGCAGAAATGCATGTGAAAAAAATGGTGTGAGTATATTTAATTGTTCTGCAACTTAATACGGAGGTCCTCATAAAAAAGTTTGAGACAAAAATTCGGGTGCTCCAGGCAGTAGATCCATGGGCTAATACACATGAAAAATTGAGAAATTTGCGCTATTCTTAAAGAGGGGCCTCTAGATGTAAAAATGGACATGAAAAATGATGTGAGTATACATGACGGTTACTCATTACGAAGGTCCTCATAAATGTTTCTGAATAAAATTAATTTGGGTGCTTCAAAAGCCAGATCCGTGGTCTATTACACATGAAAAATAGAGAAATTGGCGCAATACCTAAAAAGGCCTATAAATGCGAAATTGAGATTGAAAATGGTATGAGAATACGTGATGGTTCCCCAACTCAATAATGATGTTCTACTAAATGTTTTTGAAAATAAAAATTTTGGGTGCTCCGGACGCTAGAATTGTGGGCATTAACACACAGAAAATTGAGGAATTTGTGTGATTTCTAATAAATGGTGTGTAGATGCGGAAATGGGTTCGAAAGAAGTGTGCGACTATATGTGATTGTTCCTAAGTCAATAATAGAGGTCTTTGTAAATTTTTTTAAGAAAAGTTGTTTGGGTGCTTCAGGCAGAATACACTTGAAAACTTAAGTAATTGCGTGATTCTTAAGAGGGCTCTTACATGCGTAAATGGACATAAAAAATTATGTCAGTATACGTTATGGTTCCCCAACTATATAAGGAGGTCCTCATAAATTATTTTGAGAAAAAATATTTTGGCTGCTCTAGGCGCTAGATCCATGGGCTAATAGATAGAAAAATTGAGGTATTTGCACGATTTCCAAAAAAAGATCTGTAAATGCAAAAATGAGCGGAAAAAAATGATGCGAGTATATTTAATAATCCTCAACTCAATACCGAGGTCCTCATAAAAGTTTTTGAAAATAAATTGTTGGTTGCTCCAAGCACTAGATCCATGGGCTAATACACAAACAAATTAAGAAATTTGTGCAATTCGTATATTAAGTGCCTGTAAATGCGGAACTTAACTTGAAAAAAATGATGCGAGTATATGTGATTTTTCCCAACTAAATACAGAGGTCCTTATAGAGTTTTTTGAGAAAAAATATTTTAGGTGCTCTAGCGCCAGATCCATGGGTTAAACACACAAACAATTGAGTAATTTATGCGATTTCTAAAAAAAAACCTGTAAATGCAAAGATGAGCGTGAAAAAAATGATAAAAGTATACGTTATGGTTACCCAACTAAATACGGAGGTCCTCATAAAGTTTTTTGAGAAGAAAAATTTTGGTGCTCCTGGCGCTAGATCCATTGCTAATATACATGAAAAATTGAGAAATATGCGTAATTTCTAAAAAAGGTTCTGTACATACGGAAATGGGCTAGAAAGAAATAGTGTGAGTATAGATGATGGTTCCCCAACTCAATAATGAGGTCCTCATACATTTTTTTAGAATAAATTTTGGGTGCTCCGAGCGCTAGAATCGTGGGCTAATACAATCAATAAATTGAGAAATTTGTGTAATTTCTAAAAAGGGCATGTATATGCGGAAATGGGCGTGAAAAAATGGATTGAGTATACATGATTGTTCCCCAACTCAATATGGATTTCCTCATAAAGTTTTTTGAAAAATAAAATTGGGTGCTCCAGACACTAGATCCATGGGCCAATACACATGAAATATTGAGGGATTTATATTATTCCCAAAAAAAGGTTTGTAGATACGGAACTGGGCATGAAATAATGGTGTGAGTATACGTAATGTTTCTCCAACTCTATATGCAGGTCCTCATAAAGATTTTTGAGAAATAAAATTTGGGTGCTCTCGGCGCTAGACCCATAAGCTAATATACACGAAAAAATGAGAAATTTGTGTGATTCATAAAAAGGGTTTGTAGATGATGAAATGGACGTGAAAAAAGTTGGTGTGAGTATTTGTGATGGTTCCAAACATAATACAGAGGTCCTGATAGAGTTTTTTAGAAAACTTTTTTGGGTGAAACTGGGCCAGATCCATGGGCTATTACACATGAAAATTGAGCAATTAGGGGTTTGTAGATGCGGAAATGATCTTGAAAAAATGCTGTGAGTATACCTGTTGATTCCCAACTCAATAAGGAGGTCCTCATATTTTTTTGAGAATAAAATCATTGGTACTCCGGGAGCCAGAACTGTGGGCTACACATGAAAAATTGAGGAATTTGTCTGATTCCTTTAAAGGGCTTGTAGATGCGAAAATGGGCATGAACAAATGGTGCTAGTATATACGTGATTGTTCCCCAACACAATATAGAGGTCATCATAAAGCTTTTTAAGAAAACAAATGGGTGCTCCGACTGTCAGATCCATGGGCTAATGCATATGAAAAATTGAGGAATTTTCGTGATTTCTAAAAGAGGACCTGTAGATGAAAAAACGGACATGAAAAAATTGTGTGAGTATAAGTGATGGTTCCCCACTCTATACGGAGGTGCTCATAAATTATTTTGAGAAAATATTTTTTTTGGGTGATCTAGGCGCCAGATCCATGTGCTAATACACAAAAAATTGAGAAATTTACAAGATTTCTAAAAAAAACATGTAAATGCGGAAATACGCGTGAAAAAAATGGTGCGAGTATATGTCATGGTTTTTCAACTCAATTAAAAGAAAAGATGTCCTTATTTAATTTCCTTTATCATCGATGATATTAATATCGTATACTTTCTTATGGTTACGCAGAAACTATTTACGTTCTCAAATGTGATTTCCTTATCATAAAACATGGAATTAATAGAGATGCTTTAGCAACATTGCAAGTTATATAAAAAATATGCAATGCAAATTAGGTTAAAAAGAGTAGTTTAATTAAAGACTTAAACTATACAGGTCAAGTTTGTGCAAAACCTTGACGAAGTCAGAATCCAGTTATCCCACATCGGCAAATAGAGAAGTTGGAGACGGAAGGAGGAGGTATAATATTGGGCCAAGTAGGATGAAGTAACATACTTACCTGGACGGGGTCAATGGGTGATCATTAAGGCCCTTGGCCTAGGATTGTGACCTCCATTGCACTTTGGAGGGGTGCTTGCCTATGGTCAGCCCAAGTGGTCAAGCCTACGTCATAATTTGTTGTTGGGGGGCCTGTGTTTGTGCGACCCCTACCAATTCTAGTTTATTCTTTGGTGGGATGCGGATCTAAATAATACATGTGTTGCCCAGTGGCCACTCTCTAGCCCAACGTAGTTGAACATATATAATGATCTGTTATATGACAACTGCTAAGATAGTTTTAACTGAACCTATGCTAAAACTAACAGCAGGTATGAACATAAGCAATCTTAGGAATTATTTATATATAATGATATTATGTATTTACTCTAATCATACAACATATATAAATATTATGAAATAAATTTAATAAAACGAATACTAAAACTGTAAAAAATGTTGAGTCCATCCCATTTTTTGGTCAACGTTTGCTATTCAATTGATACAAGTAATTGTTAAAAAGGAATAGTGATAAGAGTTGAAACTAAAGATTTGGTAGTTGACAAATTGGTAAGATTTGCAACCCTTTTTGACATTGATATATTTACCTATGTCATTAGTGACATGGGCATGGTTTTCTCCTTCTATAAATAGAACATTCTTGCTTATTTGTAGAACACACCAAGTTAGAGAGAAAAATCCATTTTGAGAGCAAAGTGTGGTGTTTCATAGACTATACAAGAAAAGTAGTCTATGAAGAAAAATAGAGTGTGAGTGATATTTTAGTAAGGTGGAAACCAAAAGAGTGTTGTTCCTTTTGAGAGTGTAGTAGTCACTTTGAATATTGTATTCGTGACTACACAGTGTAAAATTCCTTACTATAGTGATATCAGTTGCTTCTCTTGGCTCGTGGTTTTTTTTCTTATTTAGAAGGGTTTGCACGTAAAATTCTTGGTGTCATTATTTTCCCATTTTATATCCATTACTTTTACCATATATATTTTTGTGTTTGTCCGCGTTTTCCCAATAAACCAGTATCATAGCCAAGGTTTTATCTGAGTATGCTCTGTGGTTGCAGCACAGTCTGAACTTCCACATCAGAAAAGATTTACTTTGATTTGCGATAACAATATTTTTTGGGGAAAAATGATGGAAGCCAACACAAGTAGAATGGTTACTTAGAATGGTGTTAATTATGCCATTTGGAAGGGGGGAAATGGAAGATCTGCTTTATGTCAAGAACTTTTACAAACCAGTATTTACCACTGTAAAGCCTGATAATAAGACGGATGAAGAGTGAAATATGTTGCATAGACAGGTTTGTGGATTCATTAGGCAATGGATTGACGATAATGTGTTGAACCATATTTCTGGGGAGACACATGCTCGAACCCTATGGGAGTATCTTGAAAGTTTGTATGCTTGGAAGACTGTCAACAACAAAATGTTCTTAATAAAGCAGATGTTGAGTTTAAAGTATCATGATGGTTTTCCGATGACAGACCATCTGAATAATTTTCAGGGGATCATGAACCAATTATCAGTTATGGGCATCAAATTTGATGAAGAAATTCAATGCTTGCTTCTACTGGGTTCCTTACCAGACTCTTGGAAAATATTTAGAACTTTATTGTCAAATTCTGCTCCAGATGGTTTGATCTCTATATGTCACGACCCTCAAGTACACCCTAGAATTTAAAGTATCCTTGAGTTTGTCACACGGCAAATGAGACTTCAAGAAGTCTCATCTAAGCCTCTCGTATCATTCATTGCATAATAACATACTAAAATGAGTAAGAATTTAAAACTTTCTTTCACACACGAAGAACTCTTTTCATAAACAATACACAAGCAGAAGACTTTCATTAAAACATTAAACCTTTACAATAACCCTTTTAACCATCTAAACTTTAGAGTATACAACACTTGGGACTAAGCCCATACAAGACATAAATTAAAGACTTAAGACATAACAGATCATGTGGATATTTTCCTTGAATCGATGAGGACTCACCAATACTTCATCTTCAATACTTATAAAACTATCCATCCTCGATGGTACATCAAGACTTCCGATTCCCTACACTTTAGTCAAAAAGGGAAAAGAAGGGGTTAACACATTAGATGTACTAAGTATGAAAGCCATGCAAAAACCATGAAAATGGGACATTTAGTTAATAACAAGCTTTTCATGAATTTTGATTATAGTATAAACATAAGAACAACATTTATCACTTTAGAAATACATAAGAAATCATTTAATCAAATATCACATTTTTAAAGCTCACTTTCTAGTGAACCACTTCACTGTACAGTGACATTCCTTCACTTGTTACAGTAAAGTGCTTAGCCTTCACATTATACATCTTCTAGCATGTAGTCAACCCACTAAAAGCTACCCTAAGACTCAATTAAGTCATACAAACTGAGACCGCCCATACACCCTCTCAAAGCATGCTTAAACGATCCTTAAGACTACTTAGAATGAGACATATACGCACTTACAATACATCAAGCACATAAATATGAGATCCTCCTACCAAAGGTGATTCCAAGGTTCACTTGGGTGAGTGTGGAGCAACCGCCCATACAATACCTATCACACACACACAAGGGATCCTATAGACTACCTAGGATAGAATCATTCTCACTTAATACAATAGCATACATCAAACATGACATTCTCCTTTCCAAGGTTATCCAAAGACCTACTCAAGTACCTCAAGAAGAGAATGTTCATAATTGACCTCTTCAAGATTACCTAAGTAATCCTTAAGACTTACCTAGGTTAGGATTATGTCCACATAATTGATCCATTTCCTTAACTAGAATCATTACTAAGACTTATCTAAGTAAGAGATGAAGTGACCATTTTCTTTCCCCCTTCACACCTTAACTAGACAACCCTTAACTACTCTAGATAAGTACTTATTCATTTAACATGATTTATTAACATAAGTCATTATATTACTTAGTTCATTTAAGAGACATTCATCACATAAGGACATTCAAGTAATGGTCTTGAAGAAGACCTAGGGACTCCAACTAACACCTTCAAAGCCTATTGTGCAATGTCTAGATATCGTCCCATACCACCACCTAAACTTCATAGAACTTCTCTAATGCTAGTAAGTATATACCCCATATGATGAGAATAGGCAATAACCAACATAGACCATGGTAGAAAAGCATGGAATCCAGAATGGTAACCTACTCCGATGGAGGGTGTTCTACTTGCCAATGGTAGAACATAGACACATCCCATGTAGGCACATAGTTAAGGAATATGAAGGGCGTTCTTTGTATTCTAGTCTCATTCTTTAACTAGAACTACTTTCCTTACAATACTCACTCGGTTCTACCCCTCGTTCTCATAGATTAAATCACATTAAGGTTCATACAAATGGGTCCCATATCATGTTCATGACCCAATTACATTTACTCTACCAAAGCAAGGTCCACTAGGGCTATCTCACTATGGCGACAAGAAGCTCATCATGACTTTCCTAAGGATTGATATGATGTCGTTCCAGCCAATCAACCTTAAGTCCATCATTCATTACATGAAGTATACCATTACGACTTTCAACTTCAAGTTTCATAACCTTACCACTAGGTTCAAGGTTTTACATAAAGGACCCTCTTGTCATCATTCAATGTCTCTCCTAGCATTCATTCTTTTAAGAATAAGACTCTTTAGGTTCCTAAGTCAAGACATCACATATTCATATTCATACATGCATCAAGTAAGGAACACAAGTCTACCTAAACAAGACACAACATTACATCACTTTAGCACATATAGCATAACATTATTTAGATACTTAGGAATGACCCTTAACATCATTATGTCAACCTATTCATTAGTTAACGTCACCAACATAACCAATATAGACTCATATAGCCAAGTTAGGAACAACCATGTATCAACTCTAAGACTACACATATAAGCATATAGTCATAGTATAACATGATGACCTAATAACTTCAATAAGAGAACACATACTTCCACATTACTTCACATATAGGTAGATATGATCATACTTCACATAATCAACTACACAAATCAACATAATACTTCAAGTAGTGCCGACAAGGCCATGATCATCATAATACTTAAAATAACGCCGACAAGGCCACATCAGTATACATAACACCGCCACCATAAGTGACCATACCAATCACACATAATTCAAGAGCTAAATTACAATATCTATACATCATATGAAAGGAGTTAAGGCAGCATACCACCCAATTGGTCTCACCACTTCAATCCCAAGCTAAATCATCCAATTTAATACCATAAGGCCCTTACCCATGGCCATGAACATCAATCCAAAGCATAAACCATAATACTCAATGAATCTAAGTCAATTCAATATAGATTTACCAATCTAATACCAATTAGATATCAATTGAATATAATCCTTACATCATTAGAAAGCCCATAGGAAACTACAGTAGAATCTATAAACATTTAGTTAATATCAATATAATACGCTTAATAGTCAAAAGATCTAACAATATACAATACTCAATTGATCAAATTGAAACAGCCTATAAACCATACATACATAATGTATACATGAATCAAAAGCCCATAACAATCTACACATGAATTCATTAATCTCAAAGCATAATCAATTCACCCATATTTTAGTGAAAATTAGAGATTTGAGAAGATCAAGGGTTCATGGAGAATTTCATTATAAAACATCAATTATACATCAATAACATCATATCTTAAGCTTTGGAAATGTTTCATGCAAGAACCCAAGACTTAGAGTAGAAATTGGACTTTTTCATCTTTTTGAAATCCTTTAAAAATCATCTTTGAAATTGGCTCTAAGGTGATAGAAAGCCTTAGATGAAGAACTCACATACCTTATTTGAAGAATCCAATGCTAATTGAAGAAGAAAGAACCATCTTCACTTTGAACTCTCATGGAGGTTTTTGGAGAAACTTTTGGAGGGAATGTGTTTCTATCTTAGTGATAGGGTCCAAATGAGAGTTTAATGAACGGAAAAGGGCCTAAAATACCCTTAAAGTATTGGAAATGGTACAAAATTACCCTCCATCCACCTATTGGCTCCAAAATACCCTTCTCACCCACCTATTGGGTCCAAAATACCCTTGTCATCCACCTTTTGGTTCAAAATTGACCACTTATTTAACGGTTTTATATTTAAACTATTTAAATATTTTTTTAAATACGTGGCACGCAACTATATGTTATAATTTAACTTATTAGTATAATTTATAAATCAATCCACTACCCACCCATTACTAATTAAACCCCTCCAAATTAATACACCCGTCACATTATTAATGCAACAACAAAAAAGCTACTGCCAATTGAGTGTTTTTAAAAATTTGAGGCGAAAATATCTATAGAAGTAAATTATCATATGTTAAGTGTCTAAATAAAAATTACCGATAAACTTAAAAGTCTGACTTACGTCTCAATTATGTGATGTTACTTCATAGTTAACTTTTTTTTTCAAAATAATATATTAAAGGTTTTAAAACAAATCATAAATATTTATAAAATTATATTTTAAAAAAGTGCATGAATTAATTCGAAATGTATTACTTCTTTACCTTTAATCATAAATTTTTAATTCAATCTTGAAAGAGAATCATATTGAAAGTGTCCTCCTAAATAAGCGGCTCAACCTATATTTCATTGGGGCTTCGATTCGGACTCAAATAATTTTGAATGTCATTTTCAGGAATCTATAATTTCATCGTGTTTTAGTAGTGTTTATGACAATTTTGATATTATAATTGGATTATTAATTGGGTGGGGTTTAGTTAGTAATGAGTGGGTAGTGGGTTGATTTATAAATTATATTAATAAATTAAATTATAACCAATAGTTGAACGCCAAGTATTTTAAAAAATATTTAAAGAGTTTAATTTTAAAATAATTAAAAAAGTGGTCAATTTTGAACCCAAAGGTGGATGACAAGGGTATTTTGGAGCCAATAGGTGGATGAAAAGGGCATTTTGGAGCCAATAGGTGGATGGAGGGTAATTTTGTACCATTTTTAATACTTCAAGGGTATTTTAGGCCCTTTTCCGTTTAATGAATTATATACTCTTAAAATACCCATAAACACTCAAAACAACCGTACAAAGGCTTATAGGGGCGTGGGGTGAATTTATAACTTACCCCTCAACTTAACAGAAAGATGGCATGAAAACACACAGCCCATCGACGCAAGCATCGACAGTCCGTGGTCTCACCCACGGCCCGTCGATGGGGGTCTCGTGGGTTGCACTTGAAACTCCTCAACCTGCAGGACAAGTGTCTCCATCGACGGGCTGTCTCCTGATCGACTGGCCGTCGTTTGAGTCATCGTTTGGACAGTGCCTGGCAGTGTTGAGCTCTAGGTTGGGGTACTCCTCTAGGGCCCCATGTGGGTCCTACATGGAGTCGTACCCGGACGTTTCCAACCCAAACATGCATGTATACAAGTTTAGGACCTACCACACAAGTTTCATCCAAAAAGAACACGTAAAACTCGATGAAACATGCTTAGACACACAAGGTCATTTCAAGGCACAACTTTCGAACGTCATGGATGTTCTTGAGCATTTGACCTCCAAACTTCACGAAACTTGACACACTGCCTATATAAACCATATAAATTCATTTAAGGACCATATAAGCTCATTAATCACACATAAACACATAGAACCTCACATAACCACCTATGAGACACTTAGCTGACTTAGTCGTCGAACGTCTTGGTCGTCCCTTGACGTTTGACTTCTAATGCACCTAATACTTTAGACACTGACTCAATACCATATAATAGACTTTTTTAGGACCTTATACCATATTGAAAACAACGTTAGGCTCTAGATTCACCTAAGTCATTTTTGGGATCTTACACTATGAATTCCACCAAGAGTAGTGTCTTGAACGAAGAAATGAGAAGAAAAACTCAAGGTTCTTTTTCGTGGGATTTCCTGATAACTGGCCCAGGGGGAGAAAAAAAACTCGTGGTTCTTAGTTTAAAGAAATAAATAGGAGAAAATCCATAGGCAGACCTAAGGATATTGAGTGCTATCATTGTGGCATGAAAGGGCACATACAGAAGTTCTGCAGGAAGTTGAAGAGGGAAAACAAAAACAAAGAGGAAACTAAAGAAGATAGCAATAAAAATTTCCTAGCCACTGTTACTACCGAAGATCTTGTTACTTTCCTTGATGTGGATATGATAAATATTGCTTGTGATGAGTCAAGCTGGGTTGTGGACACTGGTGTCGAATCTCATATGACATCAAGGAAGGATTTTTTTCTCTTTCTGTACTCCTGGTGATTTTGGAACCTTGAGTATGGGTAATGAGATTATTTGTAGGGTGGTTGGTATTGGTACAATTTGTTTGGAAACTAGTGTTGGAACTAAACTAGTTTTGAACAATGTGAAACATGCTCCTGATGTTCATTTGCACCTGATTTCTATTGGTGTTTTAGATGATGAAGGATATGTTAGTACCAACGGTGATGGAAAATGGAAGCTCATTAAGGGTTCCTTGGTTATGGCTCGTGGTGACAAACGTCGTGGTCTATACTGGACACGGCCTCTGCTTGTGTTGATATGGTGAATGTGGTTGAGAGCAATAACTCTTCAACATTATGGCACAAGAGGATTAGCCACATCAGCGAGAAATGACTTAATGTTCTAGATAAAAAGAATTTTTTGTCAAATTTCAAAAGTGCTAAATTAGAAAAGTGTGAGCACTTCTTGGCTCGTAAACAAAATAAAGTTTCCTTTAAGTCCTACCCCCTTTCGAGAAAGACGGAGTTGCTTGAGTTGGTGCACTCTGATTTTGTGGTCCAATGAAGACAAAGACATTGGGTGGTGCACTCTACTTTGTCACTTTCATTGATGATTGCTCGAGAAAACTTTGGGTCTATGTGTTGAAGACTAAAGACCAAGTGTTAGGTGTCTTCAAGCACTTCCAAGCTTCAGTTGAAAGAGAAACTGGAAAGAAACTTAAATGTATTCGTACTGATAATGGTGGTGAATATTGTGGACCATTTAACGAATACTGCAAGCATCAAGGTATTATACACCAGAAGACTCCTCCAAAGACTCCTCAACTTAATGGTTTGGCTGAGAGGATGAACACGACCTTGATGGAAATAATTAGATGTTTGCTTTCTGAAGCAAAGTTGCCGAACTCATTTTGGGGTGAGGCTTTATTGACCGCTGCATATGTTATTAATCTATCTCATGATGTTGTTTTGTAAAGTGATGTATCAAATAGTGTTTGGTATGGAAAGGATGTTTCCTATGACCATTTGAGAGTATTTGGTTGCAAAGCTTTTGTACATGTGCCAAAAGATGAGAGGTCAAAGTTAGATGCCAAGACAAGGCAGTGCATCTTCATTGGATATGGCCTTGATGAATTTGGTTACAAGCTATATGATCTAATTGAAAGAAACTTGTGAGAAGCCGTGATATTATTTTCATGGAGAATCAAACAATTGAAGATATTGACAAAGAGAAGAAGCTAGAATCTTCAAGTTTTGACGGTATAGTTCATCATGATGAAGTTCTTCACACAAGTGTGCATGATGTTGTTGGGCTTGATAATAATGGTGACACCCATAATCATGTATTGGATCAACATGTTGATGTTGATAATAACAATGATATTGTTATTGATGATCATGTTGATCATGAAGTTGTGGACGAATCATATATTCCGCTTCGGAGGTCCACAATACAACGGTTTCCTTCCTCCCATTATTCACCCAATGAGTATGTGTTACTCACTGACGGAGGAGAACCTGAATGTTATGAGGAGGCCATGGAAGATGAGCACAAGGATCAATGGATTGAAGTCATGCAAGATGAGATGAAGTCTCTGTATGAGAACCACACTTATGAGTTGGTAAAATTGCCTAAGGGCATGAGAGCTTTGGAGAACAAGTGGGTGTTCAAAGTTAAAGTTGTAGAATACAACTTGAAGCCCAGGTACAAAGCTAGATTGGTTGTTAAGGTATTTGGTCGAAGGAAGGGTATTGACTTTGACAAAATATTTTCTCCTGTTGTGAAAATGTCCTTGATTCGCACAGTTCTAGGTTTGGTTGCTAGTCTTAATTTAGAGATTGAGCAAATGGATGTGAAGACGGTTTTCCTTCACGGTGACCTAGAAGAAGAGAATTATATGAAACAACCTGAGGGCTTCAAAGTAGAAGGTAAAGAAAATTTTGTGTGCAAACTCAAAAAGAGTCTTTATGGACTAAAACAAGATCCTAGACAGTGTTACAAGAAGTTTGAATTTGCTATGGGGGAGCAAGGCTATAAGAAGACTTCTTCAGATCATTGTATATTTGAACAAAAATTTCCTGACAATGATTTTATCATCCTCATGTTGTATGTGGATGATATGTTGATTGTGGGCAAGAATACTTCCAACATTGACGAGCTGAAGAAAGAGTTGTGTAAGTCTTTTTCTATGGAAGACTTGGGTCATGCCAAACAAATTTTGGGCATGAGAATTACTCGTCTCAGAGATGAAAGGAAGATTTATTTGTCCCAGAAGAAGTACATTGAACGTGTAATGGAGCGCTTCAATATGAAAAATGCTAAGCCTGTTAGTACACCTCTTACTGGTCATATGAAGTTGAACAACAAGATGTGTCCTACAGATAGGGAGAAAAAAGAGAGCATGACCAAAGTTTTATATTCCTCCGTCGTCGGAAGTCTAATGTATGCAATGGTATGCACTAGACCTGACATTGCTCAAGCAGTTGGTATTATCAGCAAATTTCTCGACAATCCAGGAAAAGAGCATTGAGAAGCTGTGAAATGGATACTCAGGTATCTTAGAGGAAGCTCAGATGAATGCTTGTGTTTTGGAGCATCAAATCCAATCATGAAAGGTTATACAGATTCTGATATGGCAGGTGACCTTGATAACAAAAAATCCACTATTGGATATTTGTTTACTTTTTCAGGTGGAGCTATATCATAGCATTCGAAGTTGTAGAAGTGTGTTGCACTATCTACAACTGAAGCTGAGTATATTGCGGCTACTGAAGCCGGCAAGGAGATGATATGACTCAAGTGATTTCTTCAAGAGCTTGGTTTGAATCAGATAGAGTATTTTGTCTATTGTGACAGCCAGAGTACAATATACTTGCGTAAGAACTCCATGTACCATGCAAGAACAAAACGCATCGACGTCAGATATCATTGGATTCGTGAGGAAGTGGAGAGTGAATTATTTCACGTCAAAAAGATTCACATAAGTGAAAATCCTGCAGATATGCTGACCAAGATGATACCGAAAGACAAGTTCGAGTTATGCAAAGAACTTGAGGTATGAGGTCTCTCAAAAGAAGATGAAGATACCTCTTTCCAGTGAATGGGACTGGAGGGGGAGATTTGTTGAGTCCATCCCATTTTTTGGTCAACTTTTGCTATTCAACTGATACAAGTAATTGTTAAAAAGGAATAGTGATAATAGTTGAAAATAAAGATTTGGTAGTTGACAAATTGGTAAGATTTGCAACCCTTTTTGACTTTGCTATATTTACCTATGTCATTAGTGACATAGACATGATTTTCTCCTTCTATAAATAGAGCATTCTTGCTCATTTGTAGAACACACCAAGTTAGAGAGAAAATTCATTTTAAGAGCAAAGTGTGGTATTTCATAGACTATACAAGAAAAGTAGTCTATGAAGAAAAATGGAGTGTGAGTGATATTTTTGTAAGGTTGAAACCAAAAGAGTGTTGTTCCTTTTGAGTGTGTAATAGTCACTTTGAATATTATATTCGTGACTACACAGTGTAAAATTCCTTACTATAGTGATATCAGTTGCTCCTCTTGGCCCGTGATTTTTTCCCTTATTTCGAAGGGTTTCCACGTAAAATTCTTGGTGTCATTATTTTCCCATTTTATTTCCATTACTTTTACCATGTATATTTTTGTGTTTGTCCGCGTTTTCCCAACAAAAAATTACACATGGATTTAATAAGGTAAAGCGTAATATAGAGGGTCCAGAGTCAAACCAACCCATATATAGTCAGGTTATTTTTGTGATACCAAACCAAGTCAAACCAAACTACTAGCCGAGTTTTTTTCCGATTTGACTCAATTTACGGTCTGAATCGGTTTTCGATCCAATTTTGTACACCCGTAAGCGTTGGTGGACAAAATGAACCCTCTTCTCCGCTAAGGCAAAGCATCACATTTATGCAAAATGGAGTAAAAATGTAATATATAAGGAAATGGGTTCATATGAACTCACTTGACCATCTGCACGTCCACCCTTGATGGTGGAGCCAACTTTCTTTCGAAGGGCGTGCATAATTTAAAGAAGCAACTAGCCAAAAAAACTTAGTGAGTCAGTTCACATCTATTTTTCTCAATCTAACGACTTTATCGTCGATCAAGAACGTCATCAATAATTTTTGTTTTCCACCAAATACAATCCATATAATATTTTATCTTCAGTTTGGATTGCTTTTAGTTATAGAAAAAAACACAGTAAATTGTATAGACTGAAATAATAGTTTTTTAATGGTTGAGTCAAGATTTTTATCAACACATATCACACATTATATAAAAGTAACAGTAATTTAACGATTTAATTACACTTAAATCTAAAGTTATTTGTAGTTTTAATTACCTAGATACACATAAAAATTGACCTTATATAGGGAGGCTACAAGTTTGAAAGTCTATACTTTTCTTTATTCAGACCTATTTGTCATAACTGTTTCATTGTCCAAAAAAATCATGACTACAATATACGCACATAATCCACGTTCAACAATTTTATAGTTTATTTAGTCATTTATTTAAGAAACTAAAAGTAGTTAGTAATAAAAATTAAACCTTGCACGATAGGAGTATTATTTTTATTTTTTTAATAATTAGGTTTTTATAAGTAATTTTAGATTGAGGTGAACACAATCTCTCATATATAAACAAGTTTTTATTTTAAGTAAATTCTTTATTTAGCTTCGCCTAAAAGAGAAGACATGGAGTTTTCTATTCTCTCCTTAAATTCATCAAATTTATAGAAAGTGAAGGTATATCAGTGGTGGGGGCTTGTATATTTCTCTCTTTGTCATGTAACATGGTGGTTGCTTACATGTTACATAATTTGCATTTTGAAATAATATAATCTATTGAAAATTGCTATTTAACTAACTATTGACCCATCATGTAAGAATTTTAATAGTTTATAAAAAATGAATAATAAGCTTTAGATAATTTTTGTATATCTCATCCATAGGTTCTTCATACAAATTTATCATCTTCCGAAAATAGAAGAACTATTATTAGACTAGTGTAATCAAAAACATTTTTTAAAAATAATTGTGGGTAGAATCTCTATCGCAGCTAATATAAGAATAGTCAACAAAAGAATTGTTTGCTAGGAATTGACTTATTTTTAAAAATTAGGTTTGTTATGTTTACAGACTATTTAATTTACATAAATTTCCTTTGCCAGATTCAAATATAATAAAAATAGTGAAACCAATTCATATAGTAGAGATGAGTAATGGATGGTCAGTCATTATTGTTTTTCCTGAAATGATTTAGTGTGAAATATTTTTTATTCCTATATTAAAAATAAGTAATGGAGAGTTATCCATTCAACCTTTTTCCTAAAATGATTTTGTGAAAAATATTTTATCTTTAATCTTTGAATCGCGTGTTAATATCCTGAAGCTAAAAGTAATAATATGAAATAAAAAAATTAAAATTAAAAAATAAAGACTTTTTTTCTATTTTCAAAGTGTATTTTAATATGCATAATTTGTTAATTAGACAATCATCGCCAATTTTGTTAACTTTAGGCTGCCACTTGGCAACTTGTGATACTTCTACCCTTACTTAATATAGAAGATTTTCATTTTAAGTAAATTCATCATTATACTTGTGCGGATCTTTCTTTACAATACATTTTTTTGTCTTTCCTTAAATAGTGAGAACTACTTTTCCTTGTCTTTCAATTTTAGTAGAAACTCATTTTCTCTCTGGTGGAGTAACATATGACGGATGCTTACCGGAAGGACACCAACAGTGGGCAGTTTGAAGTGATGTCGCCGGATCTGCCTTCTCTCGTCGCGGAAATCCCTCTCAACGAATATGGTATCAAATCAACTCTCTATCTGTTTAAAATCATATCGAGAAAGAAGAGACTATTTAAGATTTCAACATATTTTTTGCTCAGTAGGGTGGATCTATAGAAATTAGGGTTTGTTCATTTATTTTTTAGTTAAGAATTTAATTTTTATGACTTGTAGAAACTAGGGTTTATTCATATACTTTTTTAGACAGAAACTTAATTGTTATGACTTGTAGATACTATGGTTTATTCAATCAGTCAAAAACTTAATTTTATGGCTTGTCGAAAATAGAGTTTATTCATTAACTTTTCCAATTAAAAACTTAATGAAGAAACCTTACCCTGATACAAGAACCATGTTCTTGTAATTCTGTTGCAACACAATAAAACAAAGATTTATCGTGGAAACCTTCCTAACTCAAGGAAGGGAAATACCACATCGAAGTTTTATATTAATTCAAGATTTACAACTCAGTTAATCAATGAATCTAACTCTAAACTTCTACCCTTTTCGATTAACTCTAATCGAAAACTCTCCACTCAACAAGAAGTCAAACTCGCTTCTTGTTTACAAAGACTCTCAACTCTTCTTAACTCTAACCACCTAAGAAGTCAAACCCACTTCTTGTTACAATTCTCTCAAGTCTCAACTCCCAAGAAGTCAAACCCACTTCTTGTTACACAATCTAGGAATTATTACAACTCAATAATAAACCTAGAACAAATCAACAAAGACTAATAACCCTAGACTTTAATTGATCAAACTTCAACATTCAATAGTTCATAGTGGAACAGGTTTCGTGAACCAGGTTCTTATGTTGCTGTGACGAAGCTCTGCGTTTTAGTTCAGTGTGGAACAAATTTCGTGAACCAGGTTCTTACGTTGCTGTGACGAAACTCTACGTTTTTTCTCCAGAAAATTACTGCTCTCAAGATGATATATTTCGTGAATATGCAATAGATGTGGCTTTGCTAGAAAATTCTCTCGATTTTTTGTTTATGCAAAGATATTATTTTCCTTCAGCTTCTTGATCCTTTTATAGAGTTTGATTTGCCTTCAACTTCTACAAGGAAAGGAATTACAAATCCTTTTCCTTCTTTAATTTGTCTATATTTACTTCTTTCCTTATTTGACTTGAATTGTAACTTCTTTATTTCTTTCCTTATTTGACTTGAATTCTAACTTCTTTATTTCTCTCCTTCTTTGACTTGAATTGCTATTTTTTCTTAATTTCTTTCCTTCTTTATTTCTTTCCATATTTGTTTCCTTCTTTATTTCTGCACTTTTTTTCTTTGCCGCAATACTCATAATTGTACACATACGACGTCATGACTTCACTTTATAAATCATCAAAACTACTTTATTTGTTCTACTACTTCCCAACATTTTTCCTCTTTTTGATGATGATAAACTGATTTGTTACACATCAATACTCTTTGTTAGAAATCAAAACTACAACTCTTTGTCATCCATCAAAATTACAAACTTCATGTTTTTCTCATTCCACAACAATTTCCCCATTTTTGATGATGACAAACTATGAATATTATGTCTATCCACATTATTTAATTTCCCCCTTTTGGCATCATTGAAAACAAATAACCAAAGAACTCGATTAACATTCAATGACTGCAATATCATTTTAACTTATAGCCACTTGGGCAACACTTTCAAGTACACTTCTGCTAACAATATAGTAAGTTAATCTGAAAATATTAGCCATCTTAAACACATACACAATTAAGATCTTCCATAAGAAACAGAATAAACAATTATGTACCAGTTTAAGCCCTTAGAGCCCTAAATCAAAAGCATATGATATCATGAGTATGAGACAGACATAAGCACATCAACGAATTAGAGAGTCTAAAAAAATTGAGGATAAGGATTTGGGACAATGATTATTAGAGTGAGGAAGAAAGGGATGTTACTGCCATTGATAGTTTTTTTAATATGCCCATTGTGCACCTCCTTCGTTCTGATCAGTTTTCTTAGAATGTGAAATTTCATCAAGAGAAACATGAGGTACATCATAAATTATTATTTTTTAAACTCTACTCCATAACATTTTCATTCCTCCATGATTTTTTTTAATAGCCTTTTTCTTGATGACATTTTGAAGGAGTATCAACTACAAGTAAGAGTTTCACCATATTTTGGTGCACAAAGAGATGTGTTTATCAATAATAAAAGCAATCAACAAGTTATTTCTATGAGAATTGTTCTCCCTGAGAGATAGACAGGTTATACACTTGGAATGGATGAAATATCAATTTGGAGTTTGTGAACCTGGTTCAGAAGTGAGAGGTAAAGCAAACTTCCCCCTCAAATAAAGCATGAGTGGCTTAAAGACTAAGGTTTTCATCATTAGAACGATTTGGGATTGAATGATGTTCATTGTCAAAGAGGGTTCTTGGTATTTTATAAGATTTGAATTTTTGATGATCGACCAGGTTCACTAGTGCTTATGTTTGACCCAAACTCAAGAAATTCATGCATTAAAAAAGGATGGTACATACCTGAGTATTACAGAGAAACCAGGTTCCCTTTTTTGTGTTCCTCCATGATTTACTTAATCGTGTTAGCAAAAGAGTAGAGATAATATTCGCAGACCTTCTAAACATTGTTTGAAATGTGCCTGGAGTGTGTACCTGTTAGAGTACGAGGCTGAGTTAGTAGATATTCATTGTATAATTACTCAAGCATAAGATTATTTGTTTACTAGCCAATTATTAAAGGAAATCATGATAATGCATCAACTTGTTTCGATAAGACCATGCTTTGACTGATATTTCTCAAGTTCTTCATATTCAAGGCCTTCATGAGAATGTCGCATCATTGTATTCTCCCAGATCAAATGAATCTCAAGCTGAGTCACAAGAACCAACCCTTGTCAATTTTCAATACCTTTCAATGAATAACAAGAACCAGGTTCACACAACGAAATTCCCCCTGAAGGCGTACCATACTCTAACTGTCTCGATTACTCTATTATTCCCCCAATCTCCAGAACCATAGGTTAGTACAGTAATTCATGTTGCAGGTGCAGCAATGATTGTTAGATGTGAACCAGGTTCATCTGCAATGTTCCCTAAATTTACATCATCAAAGATGTTTGATATCATGTCACTTTCTTCAACCTTTTTGATCTTATCTCTTTCATTTTTCTCATCTTTTTCAAGGACTAAACTTCCGCTTTGAAAACCAAAGAGCGAGAGGAAATTTTTTACCATTTTTAACACCTGTATGGAGCATGCACTATTCATGTACCAAGTTGGCCTTTTCCCTCTCATCTTCACCTGAAACACTAGTCAAAGATTAGTCTTGGGAACCCAGATTAGCTTGGGCCCCTTTATGTGAGTAAAAGGATGAATAAGATTTCTTCTAGCCCATAAAGGCAAATAAGAAAACCTTTTATCTTGAGCAGTTTTATTTGGAACCAGGTTCTGAGCCGTATCAGTCTTTTCCTTTTTGGTGAACTTAACAATTTTTTGAAAAGCCTCAAATAAAGCTTTACATTGATTCTTTAAATGACCTGAGTTTCCACAATGAGTGCATAAACTTTTAGACATGTGAATAGTGTGTTATATAAGATTATTTTGTTTTCTAAAACCTATCCCACTTCGACTGGTGGTTTGCCTTTTTTGAATTTGAGTTAACATTTCAGAGGACCTGGTCCATCTAAGACTTCATTCCAGATCAAGTTTGGTATGATCAAGATTTTCTTGTAGCAATCTATTTCTTTCTGTTAAGGCTTGACAATTTATGGTTAACAATTTTATTTTTTCTTCTAGAGCTAATTGAAGTTCACTAGCAGAGTTTTTTCCCTTGTGACTTAACTCTAAGATTTTAATCTGCTCTTTTAATTTATTTTGAAGAAAGTGATTGTGTTTCTCAAGATTGTTATTGACTTCTCTTAAAGATGCATAGTTTTCCATCATTTTTTCTCTTTCAGAATTGATTGACTGATATGCATCTATAAGAGTACTCAATAAGGACTCTAGTTCCTTTTTAGAATATGATTCAATATTTACTTTAATGTGATAAAAACTTACCTCGCTTTGTTTGTCATCTTCTTCATCATCTTCAGAATCTGTTTCAGCAATGAGTGCAAGAAAATCATATTTATTTGATTGTTCAATTGCAAGTAGTGATTGATTTTCGAATTCTCCATCCTCAGATTCTTCTTTTGATAAATCTCCCATAGCGGCAAAGGCTTTTTTCATTGAAAGATCAACTTCTTTATTGGTCATTCGTCTGTTTGTGGAAATATACTTATCATTCTTGATTTCCTTTTCTTTATCCGAACTATTTCTCTTTTTCTCTAGAGCTTTTAATGGACAAAACTTGACAAAGTGATCCGGACTTCCACACTTGTGACATACTTGATCTATTGGATTTTCAGTGATTTTTTGAGAGTTCATTCCATGGAATACTTGTCCCTTTTTCAACATTCTTGAGAACCTTTTGGTCATTAACGCAATGTTTTCATCCTCAAAATCTTCTGGTGTTGTGCCAGTAAGAACCAGGTTCTTCTGTTTTCTTCTGCCTCCAATTTCCTTTTCTTGTTTTTTCTTGAGTTCATAGGTCATGAGATTTCCAATCAGTTCATCCATAGCTAACTTATCTAGATCACGTGCTTCAGTAATGGCTTCTACATTGCTTTCCCAAGATTCTGGAAGAACACTCAAAAGTTTTTTGACTGCCTTCCCATTGGGAATTATTTCACCTAGTGAGTAGATTTCATTAATGATAGCAGTGAACCTGGTGTGCATCTCTTGGATTGTTTCACCTTCTGCCATTCGAAACAGTTCGTATTGTCTGTCCAAGTTATCTATTTTGGACTTCTTTACCTGAGTTGTTCCTTCATGCGCAGTTTGCAAAGTTTCCCATATTGCTTTTGCATCTTGACATGATGATATTCGATTGTATTCATCTGGACATATTCCGCATATCAAGATCTTTTTTGCTTTAGCATTGTTCTGAATTGCAAGTTTATCTGCAACATTCCATTCTTTCCTATCCTTTGGTACTTGAGTGGTTCCATCAATTCCAGTTTTCATGGGTATGGTTGGACCGTCCAACACGACTCCCCATAGGTCTGGATTTTTTCCTAGTAAGTGATCCATCATGCGATTCTTCCACCATCCATAATATTTTCCATTAAACAGTGGTGGTCGAGTTTGAGAAGCTCTTTCTTGTGGTGTAGGTGGTGCAGCCATTTATCCTTTTCAAGATGTTAGTCTTTTAATGAAAAGACCTGCTCTGATACCAATTGAAGAAACCTTACCCTGATACAAGAACCAGGTTCTTGTAATTCTGTTACAACACAATAAAACAAAGATTTATTGTGGAAACCTTCCTAACTCAAGGAAGGAAAATACCACATCGAAGTTTTATATTAATTCAAGATTTACAACTCAGTTAATCAATGAATCTAACTCTAAACTTCTACCCTTTTCGATTAACTCTAATCGAAAACTCTCCACTCAACAAGAAGTCAAACTCGCTTCTTGTTTACAAAGACTCTCAACTCTTCTTAACTCTAACCACCCAAGAAGTCAAACCCACTTCTTGTTACAATTCTCTCAAGACTCAACTCCCAAGAAGTCAAACCCACTTCTTGTTACACAATCTAGGAATTATTACAACTCAATAATAAACCTAGAACAAATCAACAAAGACTAATAACCCTAGACTTTAATTGATCAAACTTCAACATTCAATAGTTCATAGTGGAACAGGTTTCGTGAACTAGGTTCTTATGTTGCTGTGACGAAGCTCTGCGTTTTAGTTCAGTGTGGAACAAATTTCGTGAACCAGGTTCTTACGTTGCTGTGACGAAACTCTGCATTTTTTCTCCAGAAAATTACTGCTCTCAAGATGATATATTTCGTGAATATGCAATAGATGTGGCTTTGCTTGAAAATTCTCTCGATTTTTTGTTTATGCAAAGATATTATTTTCCTTCAACTTCTTGATCCTTTTATAGAGTTTGATTTGCCTTCAACTTCTACAAGGAAAGGAATTACAAATCCTTTTCCTTCTTTAATTTGTCTATATTTACTTCTTTCCTTATTTGATTTGAATTGTAACTTCTTTATTTCTTTCCTTATTTGACTTGAATTCTAACTTGTTTATTTCTTTCCTTCTTTGACTTGAATTGCTATTTTTTCTTAATTTCTTTCCTTCTTTATTTCTCTCCATATTTGTTTCCTTCTTTATTTCTGCACTTTTTCTTCTTTGCCGCAATACTCATAATTGTACACATACGATGCCATGCCTTCACTTTATCAATCATCAAAACTACTTTATATGTTCTCCTACTTCCCAACACTTAATTTGTATGTTGTTTTTGTTGTGGTTGGTGTAATATAGTTATGATAGGAATTGAGAATACTCACCAAGAATGTCTTGTATACTGATCAAGAAAGTCTCTGGTATTACAAAAGTAAGTGGAGGAAATAAAAAAATCTAGCATATGTTGGTAGTCCCCGTGAATAGGGAAATGAGATTTTTTGGGCTTAATATTAGAGCTATTTTTGTAGCTTTTATTCATTAGATGAACCTTTTGGTGTAAGGGCTTATTTAGTAGTGGCGAATCTATAATATCCCATTGAGCTTGACAGTTAGTGTAAAACTAGCTAAAAAGAGGAGAGGATTCCATCACATTGTCACCTGGATGTTAGCAAGGATTCCTGCATCATAAACATTTGACATCAGCCCCCGATGTATTGCAAGATAGCTAGGAAATGATTTTGATCATCATGGACAGATGATGATAAAAGGCGATAGTCCAAGAGAGTTTAAATTTGGGGTAGGTAGTTAGAACTAGTGTTGAAGTAAGCATGAAGCGAAAACAACAACAACAATGTCAAATCACTTTGAGTGAAGCGAAGTGTTTGCTTCACTAAAGGTGAACACGCTTTTTTAAGAAAGAAAGACTAGCACACATTATAAAGAAAGACTAAAATAGACCTTCCACAATGGCAATATATATAAGCAAATGTTCAATTTAAATGATAATATATGCATCACAAAATATTTCACAATATTAAAATATAGACTTTAGCAATTCTTTCTTGACAAACAACTATTTTTCCTTCCTAGTAATACATAGCTCTCCCATTGTAATACTTCAGTCTTATTACTTGCTACATCACGGGAAAAATAGAATTTCTCTAGTACAAGAGGAAAAATTATGTTACAACCAAGGGTGGATCTAAGGGGTTTCCAGGGTATTCACCCAAACCCTCACGATAAATAATTGTACTAATATATTTAAGGTACTTTTAATATATATATATATATATATATATATATATATATATATATAATATATATATATATATATATATATATATATATATATATATATATATATATATATATATATATATATATTGATTTTGAATAACCTAAACAAGATTGGAGGTTGACTCATGATTTAGGTGTTTAAAATTTATTAAGTTCAAATTTCATGCACTGACTTTTTATTTTTCGAACCTATTTGTTAAATTTTTGCGTCCGCCACTGATTACAACTCATATATTTTCATGAGAATGATACTTGAAGTAGGTTAACAACTTTACTTTATTGCACTAAATTTCAAGTAAAATAATTCAGTTATTATATAATATGATTTTAGTATATAATTTATGTCAAACAATTATCTTCACTTATGAATACAACTCAAGTTTAACAAAGTTAATTATCTACCTAAGTTAGATAAAAAAAAAATCAATTATTATCTTTTTTTTGTAGCATTACAGTAATTATGGACAAAGTAATTAAAAATATGTAAAAAAAAAATCTAAAAAATAGAGAGAAGTCTAAATCATGAAAAGCACTAAAATTGATTACTAAGTTCACAATCATATATGTGTATGTATATTTGTTGCACTTATTTGGTTATCTTGTTTGGGTTGAGTGCTGAATGATATTTGTTTGTGCTGGTTTTCCCCTTTTTAGAAGCTCCAAGTAGTCCTGGCTATTATGACAGTGATGATGAAAGGGGAATGATGAGAAGCACAGCTTGTATCGAAGAATCCTATGAACACTATCTCCGTACTGGGGTACTTAGTTTTTATTTTCTTAATATTGAAGTTGGTTCCGTAATACTGGATATATAGGTGTAATATATATAGTGGTAAAATTTCCAGGAAATTTTGTCGTACGAGTCCACACTTATGGACATTGAGGATGTTGGAATGGTAGCAGAAGATATCCTTCCTCCAAATGCTAGCAGTACATTGTATGTGGAGGGTTTGCCTGAGGACTGTACAACAAGTGAGGTGGCACGTATCCTTTTCTTGTGTGGAAATTAGCTTATTGTTTTATTTATGGCCCATTCTAGTTTTTCCCTTTACTTCAGTTTTTGCAGATATATTCCGCCATTTTGGAGGTTACAAAGAAGTTAGGCTCGTACCAAAACCATCAATATATGTAAGAATATATACGTTTCACATCATCTACTAACTGTTATTTTGGATTGTCAACTTTATTAATTATATATGCAGCCTGGAGCCAATACCTTGATTCTTTGCTTTGTTGATTTTCTGAGTCCGCTTCATGCAGCTACTGCAATGGATGCCTTACAAGGTGAGCCGCTTCACACTCTCTTCTTAATTTCCACCTCATAATTATGAATGCTCAATTTATAATTAATCAGAGTACTAAACAAAATCTGTGTTGTGTGAATATTCTAAAGTTTTAGTCTTTAAACTTTCATACAACTTAAAGCTGCTCCACATGTGCCTTTGACTTGTCATTTCATGAATCTATCGATTGCTGCTTGAAAGAAAATTGTCAGACAATTTGCTGGTGTACATCGATCTATGAAAGAGAAATTTATTGATAGTAAAACTAATTAAATCTTGCAGGTTATAAATTCGACCTTGATGAGCATGATTCAGGCAACTTATTGCTGCAATTTGCTCGCAATCCTAGTGCAAGGTCACTCAGGTCAGGTGGAGGGAATTGCGGAAAATGTTGTAACTATGTGTATTTACAGGTACAAACCTTAATTTGGTGCGCTTGACCCTTTTATTATCGATGACCATAACATATGGTTATACAAAGTTACTAAATTATTGAACTATACTTTTGTGTAGGACTTGCCATGTTTGGAGAGCGACGTTATGCTGCAAGCGTGTATCTCTGATCATATACCTGTAATATTATATTAACTGTAGCTGCTGCTTAGCACTTTGAAAATAAAGTTGCTTGTCAGATCAAATTGTTTAAATTTCTTTTTAAATTCGCTATAACTTATGACATTATCAACTTGTGCTCTGTTGATTATAGAACTGGGAGCCGTTTAGTGTCTGATTGCTGTCATTTGGGTCTGGAGACTTTTTAATTGTAGAAATAAAATCCTTGGTGTTGGTGATGGTGATGGTTTGTGGATTTTTATTTGGAGTCTATTAAAGCACTTACTATATATTGTATGTGTAGAGTCCCCCAATGTCTATATTATCCTTTTGTGGTTGGTCTATGACTTGGAGGGTGAAAACATGGTTGGCGGCAGCTCCTCTGGAGCCCCCCTCCCTAATTCCGGAGCCAAACCATTCTGAATGACCTTTCCCTTACAGTCTCTAAAGTTCCATCTGAAAAACGTGGAGACTTTTACCCAGGGGTAGCTATTATCATACCAATGCTAACAAGGATTGCCTTTCCATTAAAAGCATTGGATTCCTGTAAAGGCTGGAGTCGGAAGCTCTCCATAAATAAAATACTCGATTAAAAAAAGAAAAAAAAGAAAATACATAGTCCAAACTAGTACTACTATCTATTTTTTCGCATGCAGCCTAATTCTGTAAATCTAAATTTAAAAATTAAAAATAGAGCCGAAAGCAATGGGTTCAGTTGAATCTGCACGCAGCAACAAGATAAAATAGCTTCTGACTGAGTTGAACAAAATAGCTAACTAACTTTTTGAATAACTTATGCCTGATTTCCGATTGAAGGTCTACAGTAGAGCTAGTGATTGACATACAAGAACATTTTGGCCTACCTGCAGAGAGCTGTGCTATTCGGATGAATTTTTCTCTCTTGTTCTCTTTTTCATGTGGTGTTTATTAATTTCACCAACAGTTGTTCAAAGTACAGTAATAGTTACTTATGCCTACAGAGAGCACATTTTTTTGAACTAATATAAATCTAGTGTAAGCAAATGTTTTTTTTTTCTTTTAATAATTGTTGATATATAAATCTATATATTAGTTTATATAAAAATAGCGTGCAAAAGAAATTTTTTTGCTAGAAATTTGACGTATTTAAAAATTACATTTGTTACGTTAACAAATTATTCTTTTGCATAAATGTTCTTTTAAGTGATATCCAAATATAACAAAAATCCATACATCGTAAATGAACAATAAATGTAGAGTTATCCATTGAAACTTTTTCCTAAAATGATTCGTGGACAATATCTTATCTTTAATTTTTGAATCTCGTACAAATAGCATGATGCTAAAAGTAATAATATGAAATAAGAAAATAGACAAATAAATAAAAACTTTCTTCTATCTCTAAAGTTTTTTGAGATTTGTTTTTGGGTGATCTGGACATCAGATTCCTGCGCTAATACTCACAAAAAATTGAGGAATTTGCGCGATTCCGAAAAAAGGGTCTTTTGATGCAGAATAGGCGTGGAAAATAGTACGAGTATACGTGATGGTTTCCCAACTCAATATGGAGGTTCTTACGAAGTTTCTTGAGAAAAAAAAATTTGGATGCTCTGGACACCAAATTCATGAGCTAATACACAAGGAAAATTAAGAAATTTACGCGATTCCTAAAATATGGCCTCTAAATACGGAAATGGGCGTGAAAAAATGGTGTGAGTATATACGCGATAGTTCTCCAACTCAATATGGAGGTCATCATAAAGTGTTTTGAGATTCTTTTTGGGTGCTCCGGGCGACAGATATATGAGCTAAAATATACACGAAAAATTGAGAAATTTGCGCGATTTCTAAAAAGGGCATGTATGAGTGGAAATAGGTATTAAAAATGATGTGAGCATATGTGATGGTTCTCCAACTCAATACAAAGGTTCAAAAAAAAAATTTGGTGCTCCAGGCGCCTTTATCTAGGGGCTAATACACACGAAAAAAATAAGAAATTTGCGGGATTCCTAAAAAAAAAAGGCATGTAGATGCGAAAATTGACGTGAAAAAAAATAATGTGAGTATATGTGATGGTTCCCCATTTCAATACAGAGGTCCTCATAAAAAAATTTGAGAAACTTTTTTTGAGTGCTCCGGGCGCCACATCCATGTGCTAAACTTTCTAATCCTAGTTTTCTAATCCTAGTTTTAGAAATATACCAAGCTACTTAGTATTGAAGAACTCATTAAACTTTCTAATCCTAGTTTTCTAATCCTAGTTTTAGAAATATACCAAGCTACTTAGTATTGAAGAACTCATTAAACTTTCTAATCCTAGTTTTAGATATAAAACAGTTTAAAAAACAGTCATATGAAACTCTACAAGCCTTAAATGAACCATAGTTATAGACATGGGTGAAAGTAGTAATAGTTTGGGAATTGAGAGCACTAATCATGAAGTAATTTTATTTAGTTTGTATCTTAAAGTGTGTTTATCTCTTAATGTTGGCTAAGGCTACAATTTTGAGATAATTAGCTAAATTTATGTTTATCTTTTTTTTAATAACTAATCCATTCAACAATGAAATTTTAAATATGGATACTGAAGAACCCAGTCATCCCACATCGACAAATAGAGAAGATGGAGACAGAAGAAGGAGGTATAATAGTGATCCAAGTAGGACAAAGAACATACTTACCTGGACGGGGTCAATGGGTGATCATGAAGATCCATGGCCTAGGCTTGTGACCTCCATTGCACTTTGGAGGGGTGCCTGCCTAAGGTCGGCCCAAGTGGTCGAGCCTACGTCATAATTTGTTGCTGATGGGGCCTGTGTTCGCGCGGCCCCTACCAATTCTAGTTTAATCTATGGTCTTAATGGGCTGCTGATCTAAATAATACATTGGTAGCCCAGTAGCCACTCTAGCCCAATGTACTTGAACAGATATTCTGATCTGCTATATGACTGCTGCTAAGATAGTTTAGCTGAACCTATGCTAGAACTAACAGCAGGTAAGATTATGAACAATCTCATGAATTATTATATATACTAAAGAGCAACATTGGGATGGAGTTGTTCAAATGTACATTTTGATTTCGTACTTAATTGTATTGCCCTTTTTAGAAATGTTACTCAATTTGTTTTTTTGCCATTTGACTTCAAACTCATAATATAGAGACATTACTTAAAATGTGATAGGAGAACTGTGGGCCTCGCCTTTCTACTACTCGACTTTAACTAACTGAGAAAGATATTTGAGGTGATCCGGTCGGTTGATCTATGTGCTAAGACACACCAAAAAATTGAGAAATTTACGCGATTTTTAAAAAATGGCCTCTAGATGCCGAAATTGGCGTGAAAAAAATAGTGCGAGAACACGTAATGGTTAAAATATTGGTGCAAGTATACATGATGGTTCCCCAACTCAATACAGAGGTCCTCATAAAGTTCTTAGAAAAATAGCATTAAAGGTTCTCCACGCACATGATCTATGTGCTAATACACACGAAAAAATGAAGAATTTGCGTAATTCCAAAAGAAGGTGTGTAGATCTAGAAATGGGAGTATACTTGATGGTTTTCCAACTCAAAACGGAGGTCCTCATAGAGTATTTGCAAAAAAGTTTTTGGGTGCTACTAGCGTCAGATCCATGGGCTAATACACACCAAAAAATGAGGAATTTGAACGATTCCTAAAAAAGAGCATCTGGATGCGGTAATGGGCGTGAAAAATGGTGTGAGTATATGTCATGGTTTCCCAACTCAAAACGGAGGTCCTCTTTAAGTTTTTTGAGAAGAAAATTTGGTGCTCTGAGCACAAAATTCATGGGTAAATACACATGAAAAATTGAGGAATTTGAGAGATTCCAAAGAAGGGCACATATATGCGGAAATGAGCGTGAAAAATAGTATGAGTATACATGAATGTTCCCCAACTCTATAAAGAGGTCCTCATAAAGTATTTTTAGAATAAATTTAGGGTGCTATGGGCATCAGATCTATGGGCTGATACATACGAAAAATTGATAAAATTTGCGCGATTAATAAAAAAGGCCTCTAGATGCAGAAATGAGCGTGAAACAAATGTATGAGTATATGTGATGGTTCTCCCACTCAATACAGAGGTCCTCATAAATTTTTTTGACCAAAAAATTTTGGGTGCTCTGTGGCGCCAGTCCATGGCCTAATAGCAACGAAAATTTGAGAAATTTGTGCATTTCCTAAATAGTGCCTCTGGATGCGGAGATGGATGTGAGAAATGGTGTGAGTATACGTGATAGTTCCCCAAATCAATATAGAGGTCCTCATAAATTTTATTCATAAAAATATTTTGGGTTGTCCGAGCACTTGATCCATGGCAACTACACACGGAAAAAATTAAGAAATTTGCGCAATTTCTTAAAAAGGGAAAGTTGATTTTAAAATGGTATGAGTATACTTGATGGTTCCCCAACTCAATATGGAGGTTCTCATAAAGTTTATTAAGAAACTTTTGTTGGGTTCTTCGGGCACCAGATTTTTGGGCTAATTAATACACACAAAAAGTTGAGAAATTTGCGCGATTCCTAAAAAGGGGAATGTAGATGACAAAATGGATGTGAAAAAATGATTTGAGTATACATGATGGTTCCTAACTCTATACAAAGGTCCTTATAAATTTTTTGAAAGAGAAATTTGGGTGCTCTAGGCAGCATATCTATGGGCTAATACATACGAAAAATTGAGGAATTTACGCAATTTCTAAAAATGGCATGTAGATGCGAAAATAAGAGTGAAAAAATGTGTGACTGTAAATGATGGTTCCCCAACTTAATACGAAAGTTCTCATAAAGTTCTTTGAGAAAACAAAGAGTGTTTCGGTCCCCAATTCTATGGCTAATACACACAAAAAATTGAGTAATTTCTGCAATTCCTAAAAAGGGGCCTCTAGATGCTGAAATGGATGTGCAAAAAAATGATTTGAATATGCGTGACGGTTCCCCAACTCAATATAGAAGTCCCCATAAAGCTTTTTGAGAAAAAAATATTTGAGTGTTTGGGCGCCAGATCAATAGACACACGAAAAACATAGGAATTTGTGCGATTCTAAAAAAGGTTATGTAAATGTAAAAATGGACGTGAAAACAAATTGGTTTGATTATACGTGATGGTTCCCCAACTCAATACAGAAGTCCTCATAAAAAATTTTTTAGAAAAAATTGGGTGTTTCGAACGCTAGATCCATGAGCTAACACATAAAAATTGAGAAATTTACGCGATTCCATAAAAAAAGTCCATCAAACACAAAAATGGGC
This sequence comes from Solanum sitiens, assembly GCA_016801875.1. Classification (NCBI taxonomy): domain Eukaryota; kingdom Viridiplantae; phylum Streptophyta; class Magnoliopsida; order Solanales; family Solanaceae; genus Solanum; species Solanum sitiens. Next base: position 503,625 of record JABWTJ010000388.1, on the reverse strand, counting down.
ATGAAAAAATGGTGTGAGTATACATGATGGTTCCCCAACTCAATACAGATGTCCTGATAAAGTTAATTGAGAAATTTTTTTTGGAGTTCCTGGCACCACATCCATGGGTTTATACACGTAAAAGTTGATAAATTTGTGCAATTTAAAATAAAGGGCTTGTAGATGCAGAAATGGGCATGAAAAATTTAGTGTGATTATACGTGATGGTTATCCAACTCAATATGGATGTCCTTATCATATTTTTTGGAAAAAAATATTGGGTTCTCCGGAAGCCAGATCCATCGGCTAATTCAAACAAAAAATTGAGGAATTTATGCAATCACTAAAAAAGGGCCAGTAATTGAGGAAATGAACATGAAAAAAATGGTGTGAATATACATAAAGGTTATAAATACGTATGTCCTCATAAAGTATTTTAAGAAAACAATTTTGGATGCTTCGGGAGCCAGATCCATGGGGTAATACACATGAAAAATTGATGAATTTATGCGATTTCTAAAAAAAGGCATGTAAATGCGCAATGAGCTTTAAAATGGTGTGAGTATACATGACTGTTTCCCAACTCAATACAAAGGTCCTCATAATGTGTGGGGTGCTCTGGGCGCCAGATCTGTGGGCTAATACACACGAAAAATTGAGAAATTTGCATGATTCCAATAAAAGGACTCTAGATACGGAAATGTGCGTGAAAGAAATAGTTTGAGTATACGTGATGATTCTCAAACTCAATACTAAGGTCTTCATAATGTCTTTTGATAAAAAGAATTTGGGTGCTACGGGCGCCAGATACACGGGCTAATACACCCGAAAAATTGAGAAATTTGTGCGATTCTAAAAATGGGCATGTAGATGAAGAAATTGGCGTGAAAAAAATGGTGTGAGTATAAGTGATGGTTCCCCAACTCAATACGGAGGTTCTCATAAAATGTTTTGAGAAAGACAATTTGGGTGCTTTGGGCGCTAGATAAATGGGCTTATACATAGGAAAATTTTGGAATTTTTGCAATTTCTAAAAAAGGACTTATAAATTCACAAATGGGCGTGAAACAATTGGTGCGAGTATACGTGATAGTTCCCCAATCAATACGAAGGTCCTCATAATGATTTTTGAGAAAACAATTAGGGTGCTCTGGCGCCAGATCCATAGGCTTATACACACGAAAATTGAGGAATTTGAGCAATTCCTAAAAAAGCATCTGTAAATACAAAAATGTACTTACAAAAATAGTGTGAGTATATATGATGGTTACCCAAATTAATAAGCAGGTCCTCATAAATTTTTTGAGAAAATTTTGTGGTGCTACAGGCCCTTGATCCATTAGCTAACAAACACGAAAAATTAAGGAATTTAGACGATTCCTAAAAAGGGCTTGAAGATGTGGAAACGGGAGTGAAACAACAAGTGCGAGTATATGTAATTGTTTTCCAACTCAATATGGAGGTCCTCATAAAGGTTTTTTGACAAAAACATTTGGGTGCTCTAGACACTAGATCCATAGGTTAGCACAATTCCTATAAAGGGCCTCTAGATGCGAAAACAGACCTGAAAAAATGGTGTGAGTATACATATTGGTTCCCAACTCAATACATAAGTCCTCGTAATGTTTTTTTGTAAAAAAATTAGGGTGCTTCGGGTACCAGATCAATGGACTAATAGACATAAAAAAGTGAAGAATTTGCGTGAATCCTAAACCCTTATAGATGCGGAAATGACATGAAAAAATTGAGGAATTTGCGTGATTCCTAAAAAAAAGGCCTCTAGATGCGGAAATGAGCGTTAAAGAAATTATATGAGTATACATGATGGTTCTCCAACTCAATACGGAGGTTGTCGTAAATTTTTTTGAGAAAATAAATTTGGGTGCTCCGAGCGCTAGATCCATCGGCTACTACACACGAAAAATTGAGAAATTGCGTGATTTCTAAAAAAAGGTCTGTAGATGCGGAAATGGACGTGAAAAAACTGTGTGCGTATACGTAATGGTTCCCCAACTCAATAAGGAGGTCTTCATAAAGTTTTTTTGAGAATTTTTTTGGGAGCTATAGTCGCCAAATCCATCCGTTGGCGAATACACATGAAAAAGTGAGATATTTAATTTGAGCAATTCCCAACAGGGCATGTAGATGAAATGGGCTTGAAAATTGGTGTGCGTATACGTGATGGTTCCCGACTCAATAAGGAGGTTCTTCTAAAGTTTTTTCAGAAAAAAAATATGGGTACTATGGGCTCCAAAACTGTGGCTAATACGACCGAAAAATTGAGGAATTTGCGCAATTCCTAAAAATGTCCTGAAGATGCAGAAATGCATGTGAAAAAAATGGTGTGAGTATATTTGATTGTTCTCCAACCTAATACGAAGGTCCTCATAAAAAGTTTTGAGATAAAAAATTTGTGTGCTCCAGGCACTAGATCCATGGGCTAATACACATGAAAATTTGAGAAATTTGCGCTATTCTTAAAGAGGGCCTCTAGATGTAGAAATGGACATGAAAAATGATGTGAGTATACATGACGGTTACTCAATACGAAGGTCTTCATAAAGTTTTCTGAATAAAATTAATTTGGGTGCTTTAGAAGTCAGATCCGTGGTCTAATACATATGAAAAATAGAGAAATTTGCGCAATACCTAAAAAAGGCCTATAAATGCGAAAGTGAGTTTGAAAAATGGTATGAGAATACGTGATTTCCCCAACTCAATAATGATGTCCTACTGAAGTTTTTTGAAAATAAAATTTTTGGGTGCTCCGGACGCCAAAACTGTGGGCATTAACACACAGAAAATTGAGAAATTTGCGTGATTCCTAATAAATGGTGTGTAGATGCAGAATGGGTGCGAAAACAATAGTGTGACTTTACGTGATTGTTCCTAAGTCAATAATAGAGGTCCTCGTAAAAATTTTTAAGAAAAGTCTTTTGGGTGCTTCAGGCAGAATACACTTGAAAACTTAAGTAATATGCCCATTTCTTAAGAGAGCTTGTACATGCTTAAATGGACATATAAAATTGTGTTAGTATACGTGATGGTTCCCCAACTCAATAAGGAGAACCTCATAAATTATTTTGAGAAAAAATATTTTGGTTGTTCCAGGCGCTAGATCAATGTGCTAATACATAGAAAAAATGAGGCATTTGCACAATTTTAAAAAAAAGACCTGTAAATGTGAAAAATGAGTGTGAAAAATATAATGCGAGTATATTTAATAATCCCCAACTCAATACCTAGGTCCTCATAAAAGTTTTTGAAAATAAATTTTTGATTGCTCCTGGCGCCAGATCCATGGGCTAATATACAAAAAATTAAGAAATTTGTGCAATTCATATATTAAGGGCCTGTAAATGCGGAACTGAACTTGAAAAAAATGGTGCGAGTATACGTGATTGTTCCCAACTCAATACAGAGGTCCGTATAAAGTTTTTTGAGAAAAAATATTTTAGGTGCTCTAGCGCCAGATCCATGGGCTTAATACACACGAAAAATTGAGTAATTTGCGCGATTTCTATAAAAAGAAGACTTGTAAATGTGAAGATACACATGAAAAATTGAAGAATTTGCGTGATTCCTTAAAAGAGCTTGTAGATGCGAAAATGGGCATGAATAAATGGTGCACTATATACGTGATTGTTTCCCAACTCAATATAGAGGTCATCATAAAGCTTTTTGAGAAAAAAAATAGGTGCTCCGAGCGTCAGATGTATGGGTAAATACATACGAAAAATTAAGGAATTTACGTGATTTCTAAAAGAGGGCATGTAGATGCAAAAATGGACATGAAAAAATTGTGTGAATATAACTGATGGTTCCCCCACTTTATGAAGGTGCTCATAAATTATTTTGATAAAAAAGACTTTGGGTGCTCTAGGTGCCAGATCAATAGGCTAATACACACGAAAAAATTGAGAAATTTACACGATTTTTAAAAAAGACATGTAAATGCGGAAATACGCGTGAAAAAAATAGTGCGAGTATATGTGATGATTTTCCAACTCAATTAAAATAAAAGATGTCCTTATTTAATTTCCTTTATCATCGATGATATTAATATCTTATACTTTCTTTTGGTTACCCAGAAACTATTTACGTTCTCAAATGTGATTAATTTCCTTAACATAAAACATGGAATTAATAGAGATGCTTTAGCAACATTGCAAGTTATATAAAGAATATGCAATGCAATTAGGTTAAAAAGAGTAGTTTTAATTAAAGACTTAAACTATACAGGTCAAGTTTGTGCAAAACCTTGAAAAAGTCAGAACCCAGTTATCCCACATAGACAAATAGAGAAGTTGGAGACGGAAGGAGGAGGTATAATATTGGGCCAAGTAGGATGAAGTAACATACTTACCTGGATGGGGTCAATGGGTGATCATTAAGTCCCATGGCCTAGGCTTGTGACCTCCATTGCACTTTGGAGGGGTGCTTGCATAAGGTCGGCTCAAGTGGTTGAGCCTATGTCATAATTTGTTGCTGATGGGGCCTGCGTTCGCGCAGCCCCTACCAATTCTAGTTTATTCTTTGGTGGGCTGCGGATCTAAATAATACATGTATTGCCCGGTGGCAACTCTCTAGCCCAACGTAGTTGAACATATATAATGATCTGCTATATGACAACTGCTAAGATAGATTTAACTGAACCTATGCTAAAACTAACAGCAGGTAAGAACATGAGCAATCTTAGGAATTATTCATATATATATATATATATTATGTATTTACTAATCATACAACATATATAAATATCATGAAATAAAGAAACTTTTAATAAAACGAATACTAAAACTGTAAAAAATTACACATGGGGATTAATAAGGCAAAGCGTAATATAGAGTGTCCACAGTCAAACCAACCCATATATAGTCGGGTTCTTTTTTCGATGCCAAACCAAGTCAAACCAAATCACTAGCCGAGTTTTTTTCGATTTGACTCTATTTATGGTTTGATTCGGTTTTCGATTTGATTTTCTACACCCCTAAGCGTTGGGTGACAAAATGAACCATCTTCTCCGCTAATTTAGGCAAAGCATCACATTTATGCAAAATGGAGTAAAAATGTAATATATAACGAAGTGGGCTCATATGAAGTCACTTGACCAACTGTAGGTCCAACCTTGATGGTGGAGCCAACATTTTTCGAAGGGCGTGCAAAATTTAAAGAAGCAACTAACCAAAATAATTTAGTGAGTCAATTAACATCTATTTTTCTCAATCTAACAACTTTATCGTCGATCAAGAACGTCATCAAGTTTTCTATTCTCTCCTTAAATTCATCAAATTTATAGAAAGTGAAGGTATATCAGTGGTGGACGCTCATATATTTCTCTTTGTCATGTAACTTGGCGGTTGCTTACATGTAACATATTTTGCATTGTGAAATAATATAATCTATAGAAAATTGCTATTTGACTAACTATTGACCCATAATTTAAGTATTTTAATAGTTTATTACAAATGAATAATAAGCTTTGGCTAATTTTTGTATATATCATCTATAGGTTCTTCATACAAATTTATCATCTTCCGAAAATAGAAGAACTATTATTAAACTAGTGTAATCAAAAACATCTTTTAAAAATAATTGTGGTTAGAATCTCTCTCACAGCTAATATATGAATTGTCAACAGAAGATTTTTTTTGCTAGGAATTGACTTATTTAAAAAATTAGGTTTGTTACGTTTAAAGACTATTTAATTTACATAAATTTGCTTTGCCAGATTCAAATATAATAAAAATAGTGAAAAAAGATCATATATTAGAGATGAGTAATGGATGGTTAGTCATTCTTTTTTTCCTGAAATGATTTAGTGTGAAATTTCATCAAAAGTTGGTAGAGTTTCAGCAACTATTGGAGTTGAATTCTCTGCACTTTCAGGCATTTCTGCCACTTCTTCGACTTCACTGTCAAATACAATTGGAGTAAACTGCTGCACGCTCCAGTCCCAAGTGTTTTCTTCATAAAAAATAATATCTCTACAGATCACAATCTTCTTCGTTTGTGGATTCAGCAATTTATATGCCTTTGATGCTTCACTAACACAGAGAAAGATACACTTTTCGCTTTTGTCATCAAGTTTATCAACCAAAAATTCGAAAGTGATCGACAGATGGCTTTCTTCTACTCCACGCCTCTTCTGGAGTCATGTTTTTAACAACATATGTTGGGCTTCTATTCAATATATGAATGCTCTAATTTATCGCTTCCGGGCAGAATGTCTTTTCCATCTTTTTCTTGCTAGCAAACTCCGCACCATATTAAGAATGATTCTATTCTTTCTCTCTGAATACACCATTTTGTTGTGGTGTATAAGCAGTGGTGAGCTCTTTTCGAATTCCATTAGATTCACAAAAATCTTTAATGACTTTTGAGCAATACTCGCCACAATGATCAGTTCGAAGAGTCTTTATGGCCTTTCCAGTTTCATTTTCTACATGAGCTATGAAGGTTTTAAACACTCCAAAAGCTTCTGATTTTTCCTGCGAAAAATACACCAAAGTTTTCCAAGAGTAATCATCTGTAAAGGTAATGAAATACCTTTTACTTCCATTGGAAATTGGATAATTGGGCCACATATATCACAATGTACCAACTCCAAAAGATCCTTCGCCCTCCACGACTTCTCGTTTGGAAATTGAGAACAATGTTGTTTGCCAACAACACATTCTTCACAAACTCGGGAAGGGATGAGAATTTCAGCAAGGCCTATCACCGTATTTTTCCGTTGGAGAGTTTTTAATCCACTAAAACCCAAATGACCGTATCTAAAATGCAACAACGATGAAGAATCTTTTGCTTTTGTTTTTAAACAAGATTGGATACTCCCAATATTCAAGGGAAATAATTTTTTGAATTCATTTTCACAATGGCAATAGATCCTCTAGTAGGACTAAAAATCTCACAAACACCTTTTCCAATGAGAATAAAATATCTCTTTTCTTGCAATTGTCCAACACTCAATAAATCACTTATCAAAGCAGAAACGTATAGCACATTAGATATTATTTCTTCAAAACCATTCTTTGCTTTAATTTTAATGTCACCTCTTCTCATTGCATCTACGATAGATAAATCACAAAAATTAACTTTAGAATGAAAGCTTTCACCTAAATTAGAAAAACAAGATTTACTTCCACTCATGTGATTAGTGCAGCTTGTATCCAGATACCAAACATCATGCACGAGTTCTTCTTGTGCTTGTACTGTTGGGTTTTAAAAGGTGTGAATGGAAAAAGAAAGGTTGCGACTTCTATGAAAAGTTGCGACTTTTATGAAAGGTGACGACCTTTCCAAAAGATTGTGACTTTTTCAAAAGTTTGTGACCTTTCCGGTAAGGCACAATAAGAACCTTTTCGCACTACCCTTTGTTTTCTATAAATTGAGGAATTTCCTCTCATTTTATAAATAGAATTTCTGGACTTCTTCTACTACTTCTAAATCTAGTATTCCAAGTGTACTTTACTATCGTTGAGTGGTTCGTTGACACCAGCGTTTTGGGTATCAATACATTGGTGATTGAGATCATTCTATCTTGGGAGGACATATTCCAAATCAAACATCGGATACCAGAGGGGAATAATTTCCTTAAGGGGACACTGTGCATTCAGTGGGCTTGATCTTCTTTCTATTTTTCCAGATTCTGGTATGTGTTACATATTTTAGATTTGTGAATTAATTTCTATTCTTCTGTTCTTCACTGGTTCATTAAAACTTTGCTAACTTCGTGTTTCTACAAAGTTTGTTGGAATCAGTAAAATTCTTTAAACAAAGATTGACAACAATTCTTCGTTAAGAAAAATATTTTGTATATTTTCTCTAATCTGTTTCTGATCTAGTTTATCTACTACTTTTAATTTTCTAGTTGTGAAAACGTTCTTAAACTTTGTTGTGTATTATCAAGTTCTTCAAAGTTTTGTTCTAAGTATCTTAGGAATACAAAATGAACAACAATCTTAAGAAAATTATTATACTGTTAGTATTTTTTGTATTCTACTGAATGAGAGATTCTAATCATGGAAATAGAAGATAAATGCATTACTTCTCCATAATTCGTTGCTTTGTTTAGCAAGGTTGAAGTAAGAACGTAATAGATAAAAATTGTGGTATTCCGATTAAAGATTACCAGGTAACCTTCTTATTATATTGTCTAAGGAGGAAAATAGTTTTTTAAGACTTATCATCTTTGATTTTTTATCATATGTATCTTTGGAAAAAGATCTGCAAACCATATTTTGTGGAATAAATTTACTTGGCAAATATTGTTGCCTTTAAAATTATTTAGTTTTCAAAAATGAGAGATGCATATTTTTATTTGATAAAATAGTATGTCAAAATGTTATAGTTGGAAGACTACTTGATAAGAAAAACATTTTTATGTGATCAATAATATGTTTAATTCTGTTTGGAAACTAAAAAAAAACTTAAGTTGTTTTGTACTGAATAAATTAGACTAATATATGTGGTGTACTTTTGATTTTCTATAAATTTCAGTGTTATGTAGAAACATTCTAAATACTAAGTGGTCTGTCTATTTGTGATAGAGGAAAAAGACCAGTGACTTAGAGTTGGTGAGTTTGTGCCTCTATGGAATGAACTTTGACACTATGTAAATATTGTCAAAGAGAATTCAAACTCTATAATTCTTTCATAGAATAATAGTTTCAAAATAGGTTTCATACTGCCAATGACATTTTGATAGTCTGGGAAATATGTGAAAAAATTATTTTCAAATACTTGAATTTTTTAAGATCACATTTAAAATGTAGGGGTTCTCTTATGATAAAAATAAAATTAGACATGTTTTCTAATTCAATTTTGGAGCAAAAGATATGAAATTCAATGATACTTTTGTATTATGTTAGACCCACAAAATTCTTGGAGTATATTTGGTACTGTGGTTGTTGAGTTTCTCTATTACTAGTATATGGTGTTACTAGTATGAAACTACCAAGTTATATTTATACTTGTTCAAAATGATTGAGTTCTTTTATGAAAAAATGTCACTTAATATGTTGTGAGTTTTCATGTAAAGATATGTCTTATATAATTATTTGTATAGATATGAATATTGGTGAATAGTCATTTGTCATGTTTTGTAAAAGAAGCATTTGGACTATATCGCCTTTATTATACCCGATGAAACTTTGTTCATGGGTACTTCTATAACAATCAAATCAAAAGTTATGGAAAGGTCCTTATGTAAAGGACATTTGACAAAGTGTTGACTCTAAACAATGTTTGTATCACACAAAATTGTAAGGAGTTGGAACAAAATATTTGAGAAAAAAGCTACCTCGCGAAGAGCTTTTCAAACTTATTTGTTTATACTTGCTTGAGTCAAAGTTTGTGAGATGAGCACTTGGGGCATGTCAATTAAAAATAAAAACCTTGTAAGGAAAACTGATCAACTTAGAAGTTTTGTCTAACTTTGAGTGCAACAAATAAAAATGTCAAGTTTGTGTGGACTCTAATTATGTTGACCATTCTTATAAATCTGTTGAAAGGAATTCTAATCCATTAGAATTGATTTACACTGGCATTTCTGATATAAAGTCAATACCATTTCGTGGTGGGAAAAAGTATCTCGTTACTTTTATTGACAATTGCATTAGAAACGATTATGTTTATTTGATGAATGGTAAGGATGAAGCAATAGAAACATCTAGACAATATAATATTGAAGTTGAATATCAGTTGGGAAAAAGATAAAAAGTGATAGGGATGGAGAGTATAAATCTCATTTTGTAGAAGTGTGTTTGAAAAGTGAAATTATACATCAATTTGTTGCCCTATTCACCTCAATCTAATGAAAAACTGAACATTGAAAGAAATGTTGGAGGCATTATTTATATGTTCGGGGTTACCATAAAACTTTTATGGAGGAACTATCCTTACTGCAAAAGGTAACAACAAAAAAGTTTTGTCTTTTCATAAAGTAAGCAAATTTATTTGTTCATGACACAATCTATTCCATATGAGAAATGGAAAGAAAGAAAATCCAGTCTGAAATATTTTAAAGTGTGGGGGTGTCTAGCCAAAGTCCAAGTTCCTATTCCTAAAAGGATTGAAATAGGACCGAAGACTGTAGACTGTAAAATTAGACTTGAGTAGTCTAGTGAAAGGTGTAAACGACCTTGGAAAGAATAAAAGGAGAATATACTTAATAAAGAGATTCAGAGGCGTAGTAAATGTCAAGGGACATAGACTTCCTTCGAATATGATTTTGTAACATTTCTTGTGTATTATGTAGACTCATCCTTTTGGACAAATGGTGTCAATAGTGAGATTGGTTCAATCTTGAGCAATCCTATTCGAAGTTGGTTGATCTTCCTCCAGGAAATAAACTTTTGGGTTCAAAGTGTATCCTCAAAAGGAAAATGAAAGTCAATAGAACTGTTAATAAATATAGAGCAACACTTTGTGTCAAAGGCTATAGACAAAAACAAGGTTTTGATTTTGTTAATATATATACTCGTCAGTAACTAGAATTACATCCATTCGAATGCTAATATTATCAGTTGTGATATATGACCTCCAAATTCATCAAATTAATGTGAAAATATTTCTCTTAAACAGAGAATTGGAGGAAGAAATTTACATGGAACAACCCGAGGTTTTTATGGTTCCTGGTAAATAAAGAAAGTGCGCGAACTTGTTAAGTCACATTATGGACTAAAACAAGAACCCAAACAATGACATAAGAAATTTGATCAAACCATATTGGCAAATGGATTTAAGAATGATGGAAGTGATAAATGTGTTCACATTAAAATCACAAGGTCGTTGTTTGTTTGTATATTGGTGATATGTTGATCATCAATAGAGACACAAATGACATAAATTCTACTAAACGTATGCTAGAAAGCAAGTTGTAATGAAATATCTTGCAGTCGCTCATGCGATCTTAGGTATAAGAATCCTTAGAACTCAATAATGTTTAGCATTTTCACGGGCTCATTGCGTTGAAAAGGTACTTGGCTAGTTAACATGTTTGGATTTCAATATTGTCAAGTCTCCAATAAATGTGAGCTTTGCATTTTAAAAGATTGAAAGTGAAAGTGACTCACAATTGGATTGTACTAGAGTATTGGGAAGTATGATGTATATCATACAGTGTGCGCGATCAGATATAGCATTTGCTATTAATGAAATTATCTGGTTCACAAGTGATCCCAATATAACTCTTTAGATGACAACAAAAAGTGTTTTGGAGTATTTGAGAAATACTTAAAACTAAGTCTTGCATTATAACAATATCAAGTAGTATTGAAAGAGTATAGTGATGCAAATTGGATCACCGAACAAATGAAGTAAATTCCACGAGTGGATATGTATTTACTCTTGGTAGAGGAGCAATCTCTTGGAAATATTTCAAAAGAGACATGTATAGCTAGCTCTACAATGATCTCTGAGCTTGGTGCTCAAGATAAGGTCGGTGAATAAGTTGAAAGACCTCAAAATTTCTTGATAGATATTTTTTTGGCTCAAACCATTGGCTTTAGTATGCATACACAATGATAGTCAAGATGCAATAGGTAGGGCATGGAGCATGATGTATAATGGAAAGTATTGTCATATAGGACATAGACATGATACCGTTAGAAAACTACTCTCTAGTGGAATTATCATAATTGACTATGTAAAGTCAAAGGATTATGTGTCAGATCCACTTATAAAAGGCCTAACTAGAGAAAAAGTTGAAAGATCATCTAAGGTAATGGATTTATGGCTTAGGACAAGTCATCATGGCGGTAACTCTATCTAGCAGACTGGAGATCCCAAGAGCTAGATTAAAGGAGAAAAACAACGTTGTTAATGATGGTTCAGCATTGTCAACCAACTCAATCCATTCTCATGATGAAGACAATGCTCATGAACAAGGATACAACATTAAGGCTTTTAAATGAGTTAATAAAGCTTAATGGTTTGAATGATTTGCTAAGTTTGACAGAGTTGTCCAAATAGTGTATCTACGCGATAACATAGTTAGAAATCACCTATGTGAGTGTGAAGTGTAAGCCGCTTCGAAGAAGATGATTATCAAAAGTCCATCTCTCTATACACTCATGAAATCAGAAGGTGTTCATGGCTGAAGTTCAAAGATATCGCATCTACCGAAGTATATTCGACATATGTTCACTACGGAAAGTCCAAGGAGAAACCTACTTATCCAGATGCAATCAATTCTTGCTTGTAAAGTACACCTACTTTGTCCCTTTTTTTTTGTCTTGGAGTCATTCCACATTCATGCGGGGGATTGTTGGATTTTAAAAGGTGTGAATGGAAAATAAAAAGTCGCGACTTTTATGAAAGGTTGCGACTTTTATGAAAGGTTGCGACTTTTATGAAAAGGTGCGACTTTTATGAAAAGTTGTGACTTTTATGGAAAGTTGTGACTTTTATGGAAAGTGACGATCTTTCCAAAAGATTGTGACTTTTCCAAAGGTTTGTGACCTTTCCGGTAAGGCACAATAAGAACCTTTTCGCACTACCCTTTGTTTTCTATAAATTGAGAGACTTCCTCTCATTTTATAAATAGAATTTCTGGACTTCTTCTACTACCTCTAAATATAGTATTCCAAGTGTACTTTACTTTCGTCGAGTGGTTCGCTGACACTAGAGTTTTGGGTATCAATACAGTGTTGATTGAGATCATTCTATCCTAGGAGGACATATTCCAAAGTAAACCTCAGATACTATAGGGGAATAATTTCCTTAAGGGGACACTGTGCATTCAGTGGGCTTAATCTTCTTTCTATTTTTCTAGATTCTGGTATGTGTTACAAATATTAGATTTTGTGAATTAATTTCTATTCTTCTGTTCTTCACTGGTTCATTAAAACTTTGGTAATTTCGTATTTCTGCAAAGTTTGTTAGAATCAGTAAGATTCTTTAAACACATATTGACAACAATTCTTCTTTAAGAAAAATATTTCGTATATTTTCTCTAATCTGTTTCTGATCTAGTTTCTCTACTACTTTTAATTTTCTAGTTGTGAAAATGTTCTTAAACTTTGTTGTGTATTATCAAGTTCTTCAAAGTTTTGTTCTAAGTATCTTAGGAATACAAAATGAACAACATGTATTGCCATCAACAAAGTCTTTGTTTCCTTACTCTCAACAAAATTGGACTTCTCGTCCTTCTCAGTAGGCAGCCTAGTATAGCATTCAGACTTATAATGACCAAATTTATGATATCGATAACATTCTAATTTTGATTTGTCAAAGTTCCTTCCTCTGCCTTTACCGTGATCATCATTGGCTCTTGAATTCTTACTGTCGTCTTTGCTGCCCTCATATCTATATCCTCGATCTCTTCTTCCTCTACCTCTACCCCTTCCGCTAAAATTTGAGAAACGAGTATTAGTAGAAGCCTTCAAAGACTGCTCTTCGGAAGATGAATTGCGGTTCATTATTTGCTCATGTACCAATAAGGAAATTTGCAATTCGTCAAGCGATAACTCGTCTATATATTTTGACTCCTCAATGGAGAAAACGACATAGTCATACTTTGGCGTCAGGGAACGCCATATATTTTCCACAATTGTGACATCAGTCATCTTTTCACCATGAAATCTCACTTTGTTGCTAATCTTCAGTGTTCTAGCGCAATAACTCATTACAGACTCTTCTTCCTTCATCTGCAACGTCTCGAAATCCCTTCTCAAGTCTTGAAGTTGTGCACACTTCACCCTAGCAGTATCTTGATATTTTTTCTTCATCGAACCCAAATATCTTTAGAAGTCTCTTTGTAAAGAATAGTATCTACGATGGGACGATTGATAACCTGAAAGAGATATTCTTTGCCTTCAAATCTTTCAACTTTTTTGCTTCCACTTCTGCCTGTTGAGCATTCGTCAAAGTTTCACCTTCCACCAGACCGTAAGATATTCTCCATTAGCATGATCCAATGGTCATAATGACCATCATAGTGTGTAATCGCTGCTTGTACAAAAGTACTATCTGATGCCATGAGTTAAAACAAAAAGAGCAAAAAAAAGGTTTAGTTGCTGCTATTTTCTTTTCACTCTAGAATCGCTGCTTCTTTCGTATTGCTGCAGAATCTCACCCTCGCTCTGATACCATTGTAAACAACAACAACATAATGAAATAGATAGTAAACAAAAACATAGACAACTAGTCGATATGTTGAGAAGAAAGGGAAATATTTTGTTGCTTGTTTAGTGCTTTGGAACTGCAAATTTTATATGACAAATACTCAATGTTTTAAGCTAAAAATAGTAGAACCACTAACTCCTAAAAATAATAAGTAAAGTCATGATAAACTACTTCCCTAAAGACTGGGACAAAGCTGAAATAACTTGATATTATTTGCTAATAGGACTCTATGTAACAGACTATTTTTCTAACATTTTTTTACAAAGTGATATCAAGATATAAATAAAAGAAACAATGTTGAAAGCAAGAATCCAACTCAGGTTGGATAGAGAAAAAAAAACCTCTTCTATGCTAGGCAAAGCATCAACATTTGTGCAAAAGAGAGTAAAAACTATAATATATAAAGAAGTGGGTTCATATAAACCTACTTGATCAACTGTAAGTGGTGGAGCCAGACATTTTATGAAAGGTGTGCAAAATTTGAAGAAGCAAATAACAAAAAAATTTAGTGAGTGAGTTCACATCTATTTTCCTCAATCTATCGCTTTATCGTCGATCAAGAACGGCGTCAATAATTTTTGTTTTCGACCAAATACAATCCATATAATTTTTTATCTTCAGTTTGGATTGATTTTAGTTATAAAAAAATGTGGTAAATTGAATAGACTAAAACAATAGTTTTCTAATGGATGAGTCAAGCTTTTTATCAACACATATCACACATTAAATAAAACCAACACTAATTTATCAATTTAATTCTACTTAAATATGAAGTTATTTATAGTGTTTAATACCTTGATACTCATAAAAATTGACCTTATACTGGGAGGTTGCAAGTTTTAAAGTCTTTACTTTTCTATATTTTGAACTATTTGTCACAACTGTTTCTATTGTTCTAAAAAAATCATGACTAAAATATAAGCACATAATGCACGTTCTACAATCTTATACTTTATTTAGTCAATTATATAAGAAGCTAAAGGTACTTTGTTATAAAATAAAGGGAAAATGCACAAGTACCCCCTCAACCTATGCCCGAAATCTCAGAGACACACTTATACTATACTAAGGTCTTATTACCCCCCTGAACTTATTTTATAAGTAATTTTCTACCCTTTTTTGGCCTACGTGGCACTAGCTTGAAGAAAAAAGTCAACCAGCGTTGGCCCACAAGATAGTGCCACGTAGGCCGAAAAGAGGTAGAAAATTATTAATAAAATAAGTTCAGGAGGGTAATAGGACCTTAGTATAGTATAAGTGTGTCTCTGAGTTTTCGCGCATAGGTTGAGGTGGTACTTGGACATTATCCCTAAAATAAACCTTGCACCATAGGAGTACTATCTTTTGTTTTTTATTTTAAATAATTAGATATTTAGAAGTAACTTTCGATTTAGGTGAACACAATCACTCATTTATAAATAAGTTTTTATTTTAAGTGAATTCTTTATTTAGCTTCGCCTAGAAGAGAAAACAGAAAGATTACTAGCTAGTCTCTCCTTAAATTCATCAAATTCATAGAAAGTGAAGGTGTATCAATGGTGGACACTCATATATATATATATATATATATATATATATATATATATATATATATGTTACATAATTTGCATTGTGAAATAATATAATCTATTGAAACTTGCTATTTAACTAACTATTGACCAATAATTTAAATATTTTTATAGTTTATAACAAATGAATAATAAGCTTTAGCTAATTTTTGTATATCTTATCCATAGATTCTTCACAAAAATTTATCATCTTCCGAAAATATAAGAACAATTATTAAACTAGTGTAATCAAAAACATTTTTTTAAAACTAATTGTGGATAGAATCTCTATCGCAGCTAATATAAGAATAGTCAACAAAAGAATTTTTTTGCTAGGAATTGACTTATTTAAAATAATTAGGTTTGTTATGTTTACAGACTATTTAATTTATAAAATTTCCTTTGCCAGATTGAAATATAATAAAAATATTGAAAACAATTCATATATTAGAGATGAGTAATGTATGTCATTCTTTTTATTTTCATGAAATGATGTAGTGTGAAAAGAAATTTATACCTATATAATGGAGAGTTATTCATTCAACCTCTTTCCTAAAATGATTTTATGAAAAATATTTTATGTTTAATCTTTGAATCGCGTGTTAATAATCTGAAGCTAAAAGTAATAATATGAAATAAAAAATAAATAAATAAGCAAACAAATAAATATATTTTTTTATATTTTCAAAGTTTATTTTAATATGCATAATTAGTTAATTAGACAATCATCGCCCATTTTCTTAACTATAAGCTGCCACTTGGCAACGTGTGACACTTCTATCCTTACTTAATATAGAAGATTTTCATTTTAAGTTAATTCAACATTGTACTTGGGCGGATCTTTCTTTACAATACATTTTTTTGGTCTTTCCTTAAATAGTGAGCACTATTTTTCTTTCTCTTTCAATTTTAGTAGAAACTCATTTTCTCTTTGGTGGAGTAACATATGGCGGATGCTTACCGGAAGGACACCAACATTGGGCAGTTTGAAGTGATGTCGTCGGATCTGCCTTCTCTCGTCGCGGAAATCCCTCTTAACGAATATGGTATCAAATCAACTCTCTATCTGTTTAAAATCATATCGACAAAGATGAGTCAATTTAAGATTTCAGCATATCTTTTGCTCAGTAAGGTGGATTTGTAGAAATTAGGGTTTATTCATTTATTTTTTAGTTAAGAATTTAATTTTAATGAGTTGTAGAAACTAGGTTTATTCCATATACTTTTTCAGACAGACACTTAATTGTTATCATGACTTGTAGATACTACGGTTTATTCAATCAGTCAAAACTTAATTTTATGGCTTCTCAAAAATAGAGTTTATTCATTTAGTTTTTCAATTACAAACTTATTTGTATGCTTTTTTGTTGTGGTTGGTGTAATATAGTTATGATAGGAATTGAGAATACTCACCAAGAATGTCTTGTATACTGATCAAGAAAGTCTTTGGTATTACAGAAGTAAGTGGAGGAAATAAAAAAAAAGTTGTATATGTTTGTAGTCCCAATGAATAGGGCAATGAGATTTTTTTGAGCTTAATATTAGAGCTATTTTTGTAGATTTTATACATTAGATGAACCTTTTGGTGTAAGGGCTTCTTTAGTAGTGGTGAATCTATAATATCCCATTGAGGTTAACAGTTAGTGTAAAACTAGCTAAAAAGAGGAGAGGATTCCATCACATTGTCACCCCGATGTATTGCAAGTTAGCTAGGAATTGATTTCGATCATCATGAACAGATGATGATAAAAGGCGATAGTCCAAGAGAGTTTAAATTTGGGATAGGTGGTTAGAACTAGAGTTGAAGGGAGCACGAAGCAAAAAAAATAACAACAATGTCAAATCACTTTGAGTGAAGGGAAGTGTTTGCTTCATCGAAGTGGAACACACTTTTTAAAGAAAGAAAGACTAGCACACATTTTAAAGAAAGACTAAAATAGACCTTCCACAATGACAGTCTATGTAATTGCAATTGTTCAATTTAAATGCAAATATATGTATCATAATTTTTTTCACAATACAAGAAAAAACAATGTTTTAATATAGGCAATTCTTTCTTGACAAGCAACTATTTTTCCTTCCTGATAATACATAGCTCTCTCGTTGTAATACTTCAGTCTTATTAATTGTTGCATCACGGAAAAACAGAATTTCTCTAGTACAAGATGAAAAATTATGCTACAACCAAGGGTGGATCTAGGGGGTTTCCAGGGTATTCACCCAAAACCCTCACGATATAAAATTGCACTAATATATTTAAGGTACTTATATATATCTATATCTATATATCTATATCTATATCTATATATCTATATATATATATATATATATATATCTATATATCTATATCTATATATCTATATCTATATCTATATATATATATATATATATATATATATATATATATATATATATATATATATATATATATATATATATATATATATATATATATATATATATATATATATATATATATATATATCTATATCTATATATATATCTATATATATATCTATATATATATATATATATATATATATATTTATTGATTTTGAATAACCTAAACAAGATTGGAGGTTGACTCATGATTTAGGTGTTTAAAATATATCAAGTTCAAATTTCGAACCTATTTAGTTAAAAGTTTGCATCCGCCACTGATTACAACTCATGTATTTTCATGAGAATGATACTTGAAGTAGGCTAACAACTTTAATTTATTGCACTAAATTTCAAGTAAAATAAAACAGTTATTATATAATATGATTTTAGTATATAATTTATGTCAAACAATTATCTTCACTTATGAATACAACTCAAGTTTAACAGAGCTAATTATCTACCTAAGTTAGATAAAAAAATCAATTATTATCTTTTTTTTGTAGCATTACAGAAAGTAATTAAAAATATGTAAAGAAAATCAAAAAAATAGAGAGAAGTCTAAATCATGAAAAGCACTAAAACTGATTACTAAGTTCACAATCATATATGTATATGTATATTTGTTGCATTTATTTGGTTATCTTGTTTGGGTTGAGTGCTGAATGATATTTGTTTGTGCTGGTTTTCCCCTTTTTAGAAGCTCCAAGTAGTCCTGGCTATTATGACAGTGATGATGAAAGGGGAATGATGAGAAGCACAGCTTGTATCGAAGAATCCTATGAACACTATCTCCGTACAGGGGTACTTAGTTTTTATTTTCCTAATTTTGAGGTTGGTTCCGTAATACTATATATATAGGTGTAATATATATAGTGGTAAAATTTCCAGGAAATGTTTTCGTACGAGTCCATACTTATGGACATTGAGGATGTTGGAATGGTAGCAGAAGATATCCTTCCTCCAAATGCTAGCAGTACATTGTTTGTAGAGGGTTTGCCTGAGGACTGTACAACAAGAGAGGTGGCACGTATCCTTTTCTTGTGTGGAAATTAGCTTATTCTTTTATTTATGTCCCATTCTAGTTTTTCCCTTTACTTCAGTTTTTGCAGATATATTCCGCCATTTTGGAGGTTACAAAGAAGTTAGGCTCGTACCAAAACCATCAATATATGTAAGAATATATACGTTTCACATCATCATCTATTAACTTTTATTTTGGATTATCAACTTTATTAATTATATATGCAGCCTGGAGCCAATACCTTGATTTTTTTCTTTGTTGATTTTCTGAGTCCGCTTCATGCAGCTGCTGCAATGGATGCCTTACAAGGTGAGCCGCTTCACACTCTCTTCTTAATTTCTACCTCATAATTATGAATGCTCAATTTATAAATAATCAAAGTACTAAACAAAATCTGTGTTGTGTGAATATTCTAAAATTTTAGTCTTTAAACTTTCATACAAGTTGAAGCTGCTCTATATGTGCCTTTGACTTGTCATTTCATGAATCTATCGATTGCTGCTTGAAAGAAAATTGTCAGACAATTTGCTGGTGTACATCAATCTATGAAAGAGAAATTTATTGATAGTAAAACTAATTAAATCTTGCAGGTTATAAATTCGACCTTGATGAGCATGATTCAGGCAACTTATTGCTGCAATTTGCTCGCAATCCTGGTGCAAGGTAACTCAGGTAAGGTGGAGGGAATCGCGGAAAATGTTGAAACTATGTGTATTTACAGGTACAAACCTTAATTTGGTGCGCTTGACCCTTTTATTATCGATGACCATAACATATGGTTATACAAAGTTACTAAATTGTTGAACTATACTTTGTGTAGGACTTGCCATGTTTGGAGAGCGACGTTATGCTGCAAACGTATATCTCTAATCATGTACCTGTAATATTATATTAACTGTAGCTACTGCTTAGCAGTTTGAAAATAAAGTTTCTTGTCAGATCAAATTGTTTAAATTTCTTTTTAAATTCGCTACAACTTATGACATTATCAACTTGTGCTCTGTTGTTTAGTGTCTGAATATTGCTGTCATTTGGGTCTGGAGACTTTTTAAGTGTAGAAATAAAATCCTTGGTGTTGGTGATGGTGATGGTTTGTGGATTTTTATTTGGAGTCTATGAAAGCACTTACTATATATTGTATGTGTAGAGTCTCCCAATGTCTATATTATCCTTTTGTGGTTGGTCTATCACTTGGAGGGTGAAAACTTGGTTGGCGGCAGCTCCTCTGGAGTCCCCCTCCCTCATTCTGGAGCCAAACCATTCTTAATGACCTCCACTTACAGTCTCTAAAAATCCTTGTGAAAAACGTGACGACTTTTACCCAGGGGTAGCTATTATCTTACAAATGCTAACAAGGATTGCCTTTCCATTAAAAACAATGGATTGATGTAAAGGCTGGAGTCAGAAGCTCGCCATGAATGAAATACTTGAGGAAAAAAAATAAAAAGAATATACATAGTCCAAACTAGTACTACTATCTATTTTTTCGCATGCAGCCTAATTCTGTAAATCTAAATTTAAAATTAGAAATAGAGCCAAAAGCAATGGGTTCAGTTGAATTTGCAGCAACAAACTAAAAATTCCCCTCTTAACTCTCTTGTCGGTCGATGGATATCCTTCCGACTGAGTTTAAAAAAAATAGCTAACTAACTTTTTCAAGAAAAGATAAAACATATGCCTGATTTCTGATTGAAGGTCTACAATAGAGTTAGTGATTGACATACAAGAACATTTTTCAGAGAGCTGTGCTATTCAGATGAATTTTTCTCTCTTGCTCTCTTCTTGTGGTGTTTATTTTTCATCAACAGTTGTTCAAAGTACAGTACAAGTTACTTATGCCTACAGAGAGCCCTTCTTTTTTTAACTACTATAAATCTAGTGTAAGTAAAAGAAAAAATTCTTTTAATAATTGTGGAGATATAAATCTATATAGTAGTTGATATAAAAATAGCGTACAAAATAAAATTGCTAGAAATTTGACGAATTTAAAAATTACATTTGTTACGTTAACAAATTATTCTTTTGCATAAATGTTCATTTAAGTGAGATCCAAAAATAACAAAAATCCATACATCAAATGAACAATGTAGAGTTATCCGTTGAAAGTTTTTCCTAAAATAATTCGTGGACCATATTTTATCTTTAATTTTTGAATCTCGTACAAATAGCATGATTCTAAAAGTAATAATATGAAATAAGAAAATAGACAAATAAATAAATAAATAAAAACTTTCTTCTATCTCATAAAGTTTTTCGAGAGATTTTTTTGGGTGATCTAGACATCAGATTCCTGCGCTAATACTCACGAAAAATTGAAGAGTTTGCGCGATTCCAAAAAGGGTCTTTTTGATGGAGAAATAGGCGTGGAATATAGTACGAGTATACGTGATGGTTCCCCAAATCAATACAGAAGTCCTTACGAAATTTCTTGAGAAAAAAAAATTGGATGCTCTGGACACCAAATTCATGGGCTAATACACACGAAAAATTAAGAAATTTACGCGATCCCTGAATAATGACATCTAAATACGGAAATGGGCGTGAAAAAATGGTGTGAGTATATATATGTGATAGTTCTCCAACTTAATATGGAGGTCATCATAAAGTTTTTTGAGAAAATATTTTTGGGCGCATCGGGCGACAGATGCATGATCTAATATAAACGAAAAATTGAGGAATTTGCGCGATTTCTAAAGAAGCGCTCGTTTTGTGTGGAAATGAGTATTAAAAATGGTGTGAGCATATGTGATGGTTGTTGGGTATGTAGCAAGAATTGATGGGAAAGAGAGGGAAAGAGAGGAACTTGAAAAGTTGAGAACTTGAAGAGTTGGGAACTTGAAAAGTCCTCTTATGCTTTAATGAAAAGGCATTTGTCCCTCATCGGTGGTGGAAAGAAAAATAGGAGAGCTTAAATATAGAAACACTCTTATTAATTGTTAAAAGTGTTGGAAAGAGGGATCCCCCTCGCGCCGTCGTCGTTGTCGCTCGCTCGGCTCGGCTTCGGCTTTGGAAAATGATCGAGAGATTATTTTTTGGACAAAGTTTTTTTTAATTATTTATTTAATTAATTAAATTAAATGGCCAAAATGTTTTCAATTAATTATTTGATAATAGAAATATTTTCAGTTATTTAGTTAAAATTAACCGAAATGTTTCAACTTTTTAGTTGAATAACCCGACCCATCTTGGATCCGTGCGCGACCCGTTTGATTTAAAAAACTTTTCCGTTTTATTTAAATTTCCAGCCATTTTGAAAAAGACTGTTCTGAAAGGTTGCAACTTTTAGGAACAATCAGTACCATATGAAAGGTTGCAAACTTTCATTAATGGTCGGGTAGATTCTGAATGAGTTGCAACCTTTCGGAACATGTTCCTCTTGCCTATAAATACCATTCACTCTTAAGAATTTTTCCTTACAAATTTTTCTTATTTTTTCTTCTTCTTCTTCTTCTTCTGCACAAAAGTTTCTTCGTGTATTTTACTGTGTTGAGTGGTTCATTGACACCATAGTTTTTGGTACTTATACTCTGGTGATTGAGATCATTTTATCCTGGGAGGTTATATTCCAAATCAAACCTCGGATACTAGAGGGGAATAATTTTCTTAAGGGGACACTGTGAGTTCAGTGGACTTGATCTTTTTCCTGTTAAAACTTTTTCGGATTTTGGTACATTTTACAGATTTTAGTTTTTGTGAATTAAATTTATGTTCATCTTTCTTACTGGTTCAGTAAATTTTGGTTACTTTGTGTTTCTGCAAAAATTATTAGAATCAGTAATTCTAGTTTTTCTAACACAGATCGACAACAATCTTAAGGAAATTATTTTTTATATATTAATGTGTTTCTGGTGGAGACAAAAATCTTCGTGATTTTATACTCCTTGAAGTCTGTAATTATAAGTTATTGCTTACTAAGACTGTATCGATTTTTGTTTATAAAAAATGTCAAATAGTGGTGTTACAGTGACTGTTGTTGCACCAACCCAAACTGTTGTACCACAAGCAGAGAAATCGGGTAAATTCACTGGTGTGAATTTCAAAGGATGGCAGCATGGTGTGAATATCAAAGGATGGAAGGTATTCTTTTGTCTTACCACTCTTGGTCTGCAGAAATTTACTTGCGAAGAAACTCCAGTGTCTGCTACTGATATGCCAGGCAGAGAAAAAATCATGATTATTGAAGCATGAAAACAGACAGAGTTCCTATGTAAAGGATACATTTTGAATGCTTTAGAGGATGACTTATATAATGTCTATAGTGCAATGTCAACTTCGAAAGAGTTGTGGGATGCACTTGAGAAGAAATATAAGCCAAAAGATGCATGCTTGAAAAAGTTTGTGGTCGCAAAGTTTTTAGACTATAAAATGGTAGATAGTAAAACTGTTGGATCACAAGTGCAAGAACTTCAACTTATTCTCCATGATCTGCTAAAGATATGGTAGTAAATGAAGCTTTTCAAGTGACTGCAATGATCGAGAAGTTGTCTCCTTCGTGGAACGACTTCAAGAATTATCTAAAGCACAAGCGTAAACAAATGAAACTTGAAGATCTTGTGATTCGGCTCAAGATTGAAGAAGATAACAAAACCGCTGAAAAGAAGTCTCGTAAGAGTTAAACAATCATTGGAGTTAATATTGTTGAAGAAGCTCCTACCAAAGACAAAAAGAGAAAAAGTCCAACGGGCAGAAGTCAGAACAAGCCAAGAAGAAATTCGAAGGGAACTGTTACAATTGTGGTAATACTGGTCATAGGTATTCTCATTGTCATGCTCCTAGAAAGGATAAAGACAAAGGCAAAGGCAAAAATCAAGCAAACATCGTGGAATAGATGGAAGATGCAGATGACTTGTGTGTAATGATCTCGGAGTGTAACTTAGTTGGAAATCCTAAGGAGTGGTTTCTCGACTCAGGTGTCACTCGACATATTTGCTCTGCGAACGAAGTCTTTGCAACATACACTCATGCTGAGTACGATGAAGATTTGTTCATGGGAAACACAACAATAGCAAGGATTGCAGGAACTGGGAAAGTAATGTTGAAAATGACATCCGGCAAAGTGTTGACTTTGAACAGTGTTCTGCATGTCCCTACTATTAGAAAGAATTTAGTTTCTGCTGCACTACTCGTTAAGAACGGGTTTAAGTGTGTCCTAGTTAGTTATAAAGCTGTAATAAGTAAGAATGAGATGTACATAGGAAAGGGCTACCTCAATGAGGGTCTTTTCAAACTGAATATAATGGTTGTTGATAGTATTAATAAGAATTTTGCTTCTGTTTACTTATTGGAGTCAAACGGTTTATGGCATGCCCGTTTGGGACATGTCAATTACAAAGCCTTGCAAAAATTGGTTACTCTAGAAGTATTGCCTGATTTTAAATGCAATAAATCGAAATGTGAAATTTGTGTGGAAAGTAAGTTTGTCAAACATCCTTATAAGTCTGTTGAAAGAAATTCCAAAACTTTAAACTTAATTCACACAAATATATGCGATATGAAGTCGACATCATCTCGTGGTGGAAAAAAGTATTTTATAACTTTTATTGACGACTGCACTCAATTTTGTTATGTATATTTGCTTAATATTAAGGAAGCAATTGATGCATTTAAGAAATACAATAAATGAAGTGGAGAACCAATTGAATCTAAAGATAAAAATGATTCAGAGTGATAGAGGTGGAGAATATGAATCTCCTTTTGCAGAGATATGTTTGGAATGTGGTATTATTCATCAAACTACTGCACCCTATACACCACAGTCAAATGGCTTGGCGGAACGGAAGAACAGAACATTAAAGGAAATGATGAATGCCTTGATGATCAATTTTGGTTCACAGTGAAACCTTTGTGGGAAGCCATCCTTACGGCGAATAAGATACTCAATAAAGTACCCAATCGAAAAACACAATCAATTCCATATGAGTTGTGGAAAGGAAGGAAACTCGACTTGAAATATTTCAAAGTGTGGGGGTGTTTAGCCAAGGTAGAGGTTACTTTACCGAAGAGGGTTAAATTGGATCCACAACAGTAGACTGTGTATTTATTGGATATATGGAATGGGCATGAAAAAGATAGTGTGTGTACGTGATGGTTCGCCAACATAATACGGAGGTCCTCATAATGTATTTTGAGGGGGGAAATGGGTGCTTAAGGCGCCAGATCCATGGGCTAATACACACGAAAAATTGAGCAATCTACGTGATTTATAAAAAAAAAAGCATGTAAATAAGGAAATGGCATAAAAAACTGGTGTGTGTATACGCGATGGTTCTCCAACTCAATATGGAGGTCCCTCATAAATATCTTTAAGAAAGAAGTTTTGGGTACTCCGGGCGCCAGATACATGGATTAACATACAAAAACTTGAGCAATTTGTATGATTTCTAAAAGAGGGTTGATATATACCGAAATGGGTGTAAAAATGGTGTGAGTATATTTGATGTTTTCTCAACTCAAAATAGAGTTCCTCATAATATTTTTTGAAAATAAATTTAGGGTGCTCGAGTTGGTTGATCCAAGGGTAATACACATGAAAAATTGAAAATTTTGTGTGATTCTTTAAAAAGGATTTATAGATGCAAAAATAGGCGTCAAATAAGTGGTGTGCGTATACGTTACAGTTCCCCAATTCAATACGGAGGTCCTCATAAACTTTTTTGAGAAAAAAAATTGGGTTCTTAGGAAGCTATATCCATTTTAGGTATTCGCACGATTCCAAAAAAAGGACATGTAAATAAGGAAACGGGTGTGCAAAAATGTTATGAGTATACATAATGGTTCCCCAACTCAATATGAAGGTTCTCATATAGTTATGTGAGAAAAATGTTTTGGGTGCTCCGGACGCCATATCGATGAGCTCATACATACAAATATTTATGAATTTGCGTGATTCCTAAAATGGGCCTGAAGATGTGGAAATTGGCGTGAAAAATGGTATGAATATACGTGATGGTTTCCGAATCAGTACAGAGGTCCTCAATTCCTCATAATGTTTATTGAGAAAAAAATTAGGGGTGCTTCGGGCATTGAATCATGGGCCAATACACACCAAAATTGAGGAATTTCCACAATTTCTAAAAAAGAGCGTCTAGATTGATGCGGAAATAGGCGTGAAAAAAATGGTGTGAAAATACGTGATGGTTGGCCAACTCAATACGAGGTACTCATAATATTTTTGAGAAAAAAAATTAGGTGTTAGGGTCGTCAAATCCATAGGCTAATACACACTAAAAATTGAGGAATTTTTGTGATTAGTAAAATAGGGTTTGTAGATGCGAAATGGGCATTAAAAAATGTTGTGAGTATACACGAAAAATTGAGGAATTTGTGTAATTTTTTAAAAAAGGCATATAGATATGGAAATTGGCGTGATAAAATGATGTGAGTGTATATGATTATTTTCCAACTCAATATAGAGGTCCTCATAAGTTTTTTTGAAATTTTTTTTTGGGTGCTACGGACTGCAGATTTTTGGGCTAATTAATACACACGAAAAATTGAGGAATTTGCGCTATTCCTAAAAAAAGTTAATGCAAATGCGGAAATGGGTGTGAAAATGGTGTGAGCATACAATATATTTCAATACGGAGGTACTCAAAAAATTTGAGGAAAACATTTTGGGTGCTCTTGATGCCAGATCCATTAGCTAATACACACGAAAAATTTAGAAATTTGCGCGATTCCAAAAAGTGGTCTAGCAAATGCGAAAATTGGCTTGTAAAAATGATATGGATATACGTGATGGTTCCCAAACTCAATACGTAGGTTCTGATAAAGTTTAATTGAGAAACAAATTTGGGTGCTCCGGGCGCCATATCAATGGCTAGTACACACAAAAACTGAGAAATTTGCGCGATTTCTTAAATGAGCATGTAAATGTGGAAATGGATTTGAAAAAAATGGTGTGAGTATATGTGATGGTTTCTCAACTCAATACGGAGTCATCATAAAATATTTTCAAAAAAAAATAGGGTGCGTCGGGCACCAAACCCATTAGCACACGAAAAATTTAGAAAATTTGCGTGATTCCTTAAAAACGGCCTCTAGATACAAAAATGGACATGAAAAAATGGCGTGAGTGTATTTGATGGTTGACTAAATCAATACGGAGGTTACCATAAAGTTTTTTGAGAAAAATATTATGGGTGCTTCGGGTGCCTGTTCCGTAGCACATGAAAAACTGAGGGATTTGCAAGATTCTTACAAAAGAGTATGAAGATTGAGGAATTTGCAAGATTCAATACGGAGTTCCTTATAAAGTTTTTTAAGAAAGATATTTGAGGTGCTCCGGTCGGTTGATCTATGTGCTAATAAACACGAAAAATTAAGAAATTTACGTGATTTTTAGAAAATGGCCTCTAGATGCGGAAATTGGCGTGAAAAATTGTGCGAGAATATGTAATGGTTCCAAAAACTCAATATGGAGGTACTCATAAAAGTTTTTGGAAATAAAAATTTAGTACTCCAAAGGCCAGAACCATAGGCTTAACACACTAAAACTTGACTAATTTGCGCAATTCCTAAAAAGGGCTTGTAGATACGGAAATAGGCATGAAAAAATTGGTGTAAGTATACATGATGGTTCCCCAACTCAATACAGAAGTCCTCATAAAGTTCTTAGAGAAAAAGTATTTAGGGTGCTCCGCGCACCACATCTATGGGCTAATACACACGAAAGATTGAAGAATTTGCATAATTCCAAAAAAGGCATGTAGATGTGGAAATGGGAGTATTCTTGATGGCTTTCCAACTCAAAATGTAGATCCTCATAGATTATTTGAGAAAAAGCTTTTGGATTCTACTAGCGTCATATCCATACGCTAATACACACGAAAAATTGAGGAATTTGAACGAATCCTAAAAAAGAGCCTCTGGATGCGGTAATGGGCGTGAAAATGGTGTGAGTATACGTGATGGTTCCCTAACTCAAAACGGGGGTCTTCTTAAATTTTTTTGATAAAAAAAGTTGGGTACTCCGAGCGCAAAATTCATGGGTAAATACACATGAAAAATTGAGAAATTTGAGAGATTCCTAAAAAGGGCTTGTATATACAGAAATATGCGTTAAAAATGGTATGAGTATACATGATTGTTCCCCAACTCTCTATAGAGGTCCTCATAAAGTATTTTTCGAATATGTTTAGGGTGCTACGGGCTCCGGATCTATGGGCTAATGTATATATAGAATTGAGAAATTTGTGTGATTCCTAAAAAAGGCCTCTAGATTCAGAATGAGTGTGAAAAAAAGGTATGAGTATATCTGATGGTTCTCCAACTCAATACAACGGTCCTCAAGTGCTCCAGGGCACCAGATCCATGGCCTAATAACAACGAAATTTTGAAGAATTTGTGTTATTCCTAAACAATGCCTCTAGATGCGGAGATGGACATGCAAAATTGTGTGAGTATACGTGATAGTTCCCCAAATTAATACAGAGGTCCTCATAAATTTTATTGAGAAAAATATTTTGGGTTCTCTGAGCACTTGATTCATCGCTAATACACATGGAAAATTAAGAAATTTGCGCAATTTCTAAAAAAAGGAAAGTAGATTCAAAAATGGTGTGAGTATACTTGATGGTTACCCAACTCAATACGGAGGTCCTCATAAAGTTTTTTGAGAAATTTTTTTGGGTGCTTCGGCCGCCAGATTTTGGGCTAATTAATACACCCGATAAATTGAGAAATTTGCGTGATTCCTAAAAAAGGGCCTATAGATAAGGAAATGGACGTGAAAAAATGATGTGAGTATACATGATGGTTCCCTAATTCTATATAGAGGTCCTTAAAAATATTTTGAGAGAAAATTTGGGTGCTCCGGGCACCATATCCATGGGCTAATATATGCAAAAAGTTGAGGGATTAACACAATTCCTAAAAATGACATGCAGATGCGAAAATAAGAGTGAAAAAGGTGTGACTATACATGATGGTTCCCAACTTAATACGAAAGATCTATAAAGTTCTTTGAGAAAAAATAACAATACTAAAAAAACTGGATTTAGTGACAGAAAAACTTTGTAGCTAAACAACAATTTCGTTGCTAAACCCAACTAGGGACGAATTAGCGACTGGATTTTGTTAGCAACGAGCAAATAGTAACAGACTAGCGATGACATTCGTCGCTAAATGCAGTCTTTTTAGTAGTGAAATGAGTGTTTCGATCCCCAATTCCATGGGCTAATACACATAAAAAGTTGACTAATTTGCACAATTCCTAAAAGGGGGCCTCTAGATGCTGAAATGGGTGTAAAAAATGTTTTGACTATAAGTGAAGGTTCCTCAACTCAATACAAAAGTCTTCATAATGATTTTTGAGGAAAACTTATTTGAGTGCTTTGGACGCCAGATCGATGGACTAATATACATGAAAATATAGGAATTTGTGCGATTCAAAAAAAGGTCATGTAAATGCGGAAATGGACGTGAAAATAAATTGGTATGAATATACGTGATGGTTCCCCAACTCAATACAGACGTCCTCATAAAATTTTTGTGAAATTTTTTGGTGCTTCCATGAGCTTACACAAAAAAATTGAGAAATTTGCGCGATTCCAAAAAAAGGTCCATGAAATGCAGACATGTGCGTGAAAAACATGGTGTGAGTATACCTGATGGTTCTCAACTCAATTTAGGTTTCCTGATAAAGTTATTTGAGAAAAACAATATTGGAGTTCTTGGCGCCAGATCCATGGGCTTATACACGCAAAAAAATTGATGAATTTGCGCAATTTCAAATAAAGGGATTGTAGATGCTGAAATGACGTGAAAAATTTAGTGTGATTAAACGTGATGGTACCCCAACTCAATACAGAGGTCCTCATAATTGTTTTGAGAAAAATTTTTAGGTTCTCTAGGTGCCAGATTCATCGGCTAATACACACAAAAAATTGAGGATTTTTATGTAATTACTAAAAAAGGGCTAGTAATTGAGGAAATAGACATGAAAAAAATGATGTGAATATACATGATGGTTACTCAATATGTATGTCCTCAGAAAGTATTTTGAGAAAACAATTTTGGGTGCTTTTGGAGCCAAATCCATGGGATAATGCACATAAAAAATTGATGAATTTATGTTATTCCTAAAAAAGGCATGTAAATGCGAAAATCAGCTTAAAAAATGGTGTGAGTATACGTGATTTTTTCTCAACTCAATACAGAGGTCCTCATAATGTTTTTTAAGAAATATTTTTGGATGTTTTGATCGCCTTATCCGTGGGCTAATAAACACAAAAAATTTATAAAAAATTGCATGATTCCAATAAAAGGGCCTTTAGATACGGAAATGTGCGTGAAAGAAATGGTGTGAGTATACGTTATGGTTCCCAAACTCAATACTAAGGTCTTCATAATTTTTTTGAGAAAAAAGAATTTGGGTGCTCTGGGCGTCAGATACACGGGCTAATACACCGAAATATTGAGGAATTTGTGCAACTCTAAAAATGGGCATGTACATGTAGAAATTGGCATGAGAAAATAGTATGGGTATAAGTGACGGTTCCCCAACTCAATACGGAGGTCCTCATAATTTTTTTTTAGAAGAAAATTTGGGTGCTTCGGGCGCTAAATCAATGGGCTTATACGTAGGAAACTTTAGGAATTTTTGCGCGTTCTAAAAAGAACCTATAAATTTAGAAATGTGCGTGAAAAAGCTACTGCGAGTATACGTGATAAATCCCCAACTCAGTAAGAAGGTCCTCATAATGTTTTTTGAGAAAAAATTTAGGGTGCTCTGGGGGCCGGATCCATGGGCTTATACACACGAAAAATTGAGAAATTTGAGTAATTCCTAAGAAAGATCTGTAAATACAGTAATGTGCATGAAGAAATGGTGTTAGTATACATAATGGTTACCTAAATTAATAAAGAGGTCCTCATAAATTGTTTGAGAAAATTGTATGGTGCTCCAGGCCCTTGATCTGTTGGCTAATACACACGAGAAATTAAGGAATTTAGGCGATTCCTAAAAAAGGCCTAAAGATGTGGAAATGGGAGTGATATAACAAGTGCGGGTATATGTGATTGTTTCCCAACTCAATTCGTAGGTCCTCATAAAGTTGTTTTGAGAAAAAAAAATTGGGTGCTCAAGGCACTAGATCGATAGGTTAATACACATGAAAATTGATGACTTTGTACAATTTCTATAAAAGGGCCTCTAGAAGCGGAAACTTGCATGAAAAAATGGTTTGAGTATATGTGTTGGTTCCCCAACTCAATACAGAGGTCCTCGTAATGTTTTTTTGTAAAAAAATTAGGGTGCTTCGAGCTCCAGATCCATGGGCTAATAGTAATGAAAAAATGAAGAATTTGCGTGAATCCTTAAAAAAGCCTATAGATGAGGAAATCACATGGAAAAAAAATGGTTTGAGTATACGTGTTAGCTCTCCAAATCAATACGGAGGTTCTCATAAAAAAATTTGAGAAAACTATTTGGATGCTCTGGGTTGTTGATCCATGGGTTAATACACACGAAAAATTGAGGAATTTGCTTGATTCCTAAAAAAGGACCTCTAGATGTGGAAATGAGCGTAAAAGAAATTATGTGAATATACATGATAGTTCTCCAACTCAATACATAGGTCGTCATAAAGTTTTTTGAGAAAATAAATTTGGGTGTGCCGAGCGGCAGATCCATCGGCTAATTAACACATGAAAATTGAGGAATTTGCGCGATTCCTATAAAAGGGTTTGTTGATACGGAAATGGGAGTGCAAAAAGGGTGTGTGTATCGTGATGGTTCCCTAACTTAATAAGGAGGTATTCATAAAGTTTTTTGAGATATTGTTTTTGGGAGCTACGGGTTCCAAATCTATGGGCATACATGAAAAAATGAGATATTTGAGCAATTCCCCAAAAGGGCTTGTAAATGCGAAAATGGGCTTGAAAAAATGGTGTGAGTATATGTAATGGTTTCCCAACTCTATAAGGATGTCTCCATAAAGTTTTTTCAGAATAAAATTTTGGGTGGTTTGGGCTCCAAAACTATGAGCTAATACGCACGAAAATTGAGAAATTTGTGTGATTCCTAAATATGGCTTGTAGATGAAGAAATGCATGTGAAAAAAAATGGTGTGAGTATATTTGATTTTTCCCAACTTAAATGGTCCTCATAAAAATATTGAGCAAAAAATTTCAAATGCTCCAGGCACTACATCCATGGGCTAATACACATGGAAAATTGAGGAATTTGCGTGATTCCTAAAGAGGGGCCTTTAGATGTAGAAATGGACATGACCCGTCATAATTTGTTGTTGAGGGGCCTTGCGTTCGCGCAGCCCCTGCCAATTCTAGTTTAATCTTTGGTGGACTGCAGATCTAAATAATACATGTGTTGCCCAGTGGCCACTCTCTAGCCCGACGTAGTTGAACATATATCATGATCTGCTATATGACGATTGCTAAGATAGTTTTAACTGAACCTATGCTAAAACTAACAGCAGGTAAGAACATGAGCAATCTCAGGAATTTTTTTTATATATATATATTATGTAATTACTAATCATACAAAATATATATAAATATTATGAAATAAAGAAACTTTCAATAAAATGAACACTAAAACTGTAAAAATAATGAGGTAAAGCATATTATAGAGGGTCTAGAGTCAAACCAACCCATATATAGTCGGGTTCTTTTTCGAAACCAAACCACTAGCCAAGTTTTTTTTGATTTGACTCAATTTGCAGTTTGATTCGGTTTTCGATTCGAATTCGTACATCCCTAAGAGTTGGTGGATAAAATGAACCCTCTTCTCCACTAAGGGAAAGCATTACATTTATGCAAAATGGAGTAAAAAATGGAATTTATAACGAAGTGGGTTCATATGAACTCTCTTGACCAACTGTAGGTCCGCCGTTGATGGTGGAGCCAACATATTTCGAAGGGCGTGCAAAATTAAAAGAAGCAACTAACAAAAAAAAATTTAGTGAGTCAGTTCACATCTATTTTGCTCAATCTATCAACTTTATCGTCGATCAAGAACGTCATCAATAATTATTGTTTTCCACCAAATACAGTCCATATAATTTTTTTATCTTCAGTTTGGATTGCTTTTAGTTATTAAAAGAACACGGTAAATTGTATAGACTGAAATAATAGTTTTTTAATGGTTGAGTCAAGATTTTTATCAACACATATCACACATTATATAAAAGTAACAGTAATTTATCGATTTAATAATACTTGAATGTAAAGTTATTTATAGTGTCAATTACCTTGATACACATAAAAATTAACCTTATATCGGGAGGCTGCAAGTTTGAAAGTCTATACTTTTCTTTATTCAGATCTATTTGTCACAACTGTTTCTATTGTCCGAAAAAATCGTGATTACAATATAAGTACATAATTTACGTTCAACAATTTTTAGTTTATTTATACATTTATTTAAGAAACTGAAAGTACTTGTAGTAAAATAAACCTTGCACGATAGGAGTATTATTTTCTTGTTTATAATAATTAGTTATTTACTAGAAATTTTAGATTCAGGTGAACACAATCTCTCATATATAAACAAGTTTTCATTTTAAGTGAACTCTTTATTTAGGTTTGCCTATAAGAGAAGAAAGTTTTCTATTCTCTCCTTAAATTCATCACATTTATAGAAAGTGAAGGTATATCAGTGGTGGATGCTTCTCTCTTTGTCATTTAACATGGCGCTTGCTTACATGTTACATAATTTGCATTGTGAAATAATATAATCTATTGAAAAATGCTATTAAACTAACTATTGACCCAGAATTAAAGTATTTTAATAGTTTATAACAAATGAATAACAAACTATAGCTATTTTTTGTATATCTCATCCATAGGTTCTTCATACAAATTTATCATCTTCCGAAAATAGAAGAACTATTATTAAACAAGTGTAATCAATAACATTTTTTAAAAATAATAGTGGATAGAATCTCTATCGCAGCTAATATATGAATAGTCAACAAAAACTTTTTTTTGCTAGGAATTGACTTATTTAAATAATTAGATTTGTTACGTTTACAGACTATTTAATTTTTATAAATTTCCTTTTCTAGATTCAAATATTATAAAAAATGTGAAAACAATTCATATATTAGAGATGAGTAATGGATGGTTAGTCATTCTTTTCCTGAAATGATTTAGTGTGAAAAGAAATTTATACCTATATTAAAAATAAGCAATGTAGAGTTATTCATTCAACCTTTTTCCTAAAATAATTTTGTGAAAATATTTTATCTTTAATCTTTGAATCGCGTGTTAATAACATGAAGCTAAAAGTAATAATATGAAATAAAAATAAATAAAGAATTTTTTTTCAATTTTCAAAGTTTATTTTAATATGCATAATTAGTTAATTAGACAATCATCGCCCATGTTCTTAACTTTAAGCTGCCACTTGGCAACGTGTGACACTTCTATCCTTACTTAATATAGAAGATTTTCATTTTAAGTTAATTCATCATTGTACTTGGGCGGATCTTTCTTTACAATACATTTTTTTTCTTTCCTTAAATAGTGAGCACTACTTTTCTTTCTCTTTCAATTTTAGTAGAAACTCATTTTCTCTTTGGTGGAGTAACATATGGCGGATGCTTACCGAAAGGACACCAACAGTGGGCAGTTTGAAGTGATGTCGCCGGATCTGCCTTCTCTAGTCGCGGAAATTCCTCTCAACGAATATGGTATGAAATCAACTCTCTATCTGTTTAAAATCATATCGACAAAGATGAGACAATTTAATATTTCAGCATATCTTTTGCTCAGTAAGGTGGATCTGTAGAAATTAGGGTTTATTCATTTATTTTTTTAGCTAAGAATTTAATTTTAATGAGTTGTAGAGACTAGGTTTTATCCATATACTTTTCCAGACAGACACTTAATTGTTATCATGACTTGTAGATACTACGGTTTATTCAATCAGTCAAAACTTAATTTTATGGCTTGTCGAAAATAGAGTTTATTCATTTAGTTTTTCAATTACAAACTTATTTGTATGCTTTTTTGTTGTGGTAGGTGTAATATAGTTATGATAGGAATTGAGAATACTCACCAAGAATGTCTTGTATACTGATCAAGAAAGTCTTTGGTATTACAGAAGTAAGTGGAGGAAATAAAAAAAAAGTTGTATATGTTTGTAGTCCCAATGAATAGGGCAATGAGATTTTTTTGAGCTTAATATTAGAGCTATTTTTGTAGATTTTATACATAAGATGAACCTTTTGGTGTAAGGGCTTCTTTAGTAGTGGTGAATCTATAATATCCCATTGAGGTTGACAGTTAGTGTAAAACTAGCTAAAAAGAGGAGAGGATTCCATCACATTGTCACCCCGATGTGTTGCAAGATAGCTAGGAATTGATTTCGATCATCATGAACAGATGATGATAAAAGGCCATAGTCCAAGAGAGTTTAAATTTGGGGTAGGTGGTTAGAACTAGTGTTGAAGGGAGCATGAAGCGAAAAAAATAACAACAATGTCAAATCACTTTGAGTGAAGGGAAGTGTTTGCTTCATCGAAGTGGAGCACACTTTTTAAAGAAAGAAAGACTAGCACACATTTTAAAGAAAGACTAAAATAGACCTTCCACAATGACAGTCTATATAATTGCAATTGTTCAATTTAAATGCAAATATATGTATCATAATATTTTTCACAAATACAAGAAAAAACAATGTTAAAATATAGGCAATTCTTTCTTGACAAGCAACTATTTTTCCTTCCTGAATAATACATAGCTCTCTCGTTGTAATACTTCAGTCTCATTAATTGTTGCATCACGGAAAAACAGAAGTTCCCTAGTACAAGATGAAAAATTATGTTACAACCAAGTGGATCTAGGGTGTTTCCAGGGTATTCACCCAAAACCCTCACGATATAAAATTGCACTAATATATTTAAGGTATATATATATATATATATATATATATATATATATATATATATATATATATATATATATATATATATATATATTGATTTTGAATAACCTAAATAAGATTGGAGGTTGACTCATGATTTAGGTGTTTAAAATTTATCAAGTTCAAATTTCGAACCTATTTAGTTAAAATTTTGCATCCCCCACTGATTACAACTCATGTATTTTCATGAGAATGATACTTGAAGTAGGTTAACAGCTTTAATTTATTGCACTAAATTTCAAGTAAAATAATTCAGTTATTATATAATATGATTTTAGTATATAATTTATGTCAAATAATTATCTTCACTTATGAATACAACTCAAGTTTAACAAGTTAATCATCTACCTAAGTTAGATAAAAAAATCAATTATTATCTTTTTTTTAGCATTATAGTAATTATGGAAAAAGTAATTAAAAATATGTAAAAAAAAATCAAAAAAATAGAGAGAAGTCTAAATCATGAAAAGCACTAAAACGGATTACTAAGTTCACAATCATATATGTATATGTATATTTGTTGCACTTATTTGGTTATCTTGTTTGGGTTGAGTGCTGAATGATATTTGTTTGTGCTGGTTTTCCCCTTTTTAGAAGCTCCAAGTAGTCCTGGCTATTATAATAGTGATGATGAAAGGGGAATGATGAGAAGCACAGCTTATATCGAAGAATCCTATGAACACTATCTCCGTACTGGGGTACTTAGTTTTTATTTTCCTAATTTGGAGGTTGGTTCCGTAATACTGTATATATAGGTGTAATATATATAGTGGTAAAATTTTCAGGAAATTTTGTCGTACGAGTCCATACTTATGGACATTGAGGATGTTGGAATGGTAGCAGAAGATATCCTTCCTCCAAATGCTAGCAGTACATTGTTTGTAGAGGGTTTACCTGAGGATTGTACAACAAGAGAGGTGGCACGTATCCTTTTCTTGTGTGGAAATTAGCTTATTGTTTTATTTATGGCCCATTCTAGTTTTTCCCTTTACTTCAGTTTTTGCAGATATATTCCGCCATTTTGGAGGTTACAAAGAAGTTAGGCTCGTACCAAAACCATCAATATATGTAAGAATATATACGTTTCACATCATCATCTATTAACTTTTATTTTGGATTATCAACTTTATTAATTATATATGCAGCCTGGAGCCAATACCTTGATTTTTTGCTTTGTTGATTTTCTGAGTCCGCTTCATGCAGCTGCTGCAATGGATGCCTTACAAGGTGAGCCGCTTCACACTCTCTTCTTAATTTCTACCTCATAATTATGAATGCTCAATTTATAATTAATCAGAGTACTAAACAAAATCTGTGTTGTGTGAATATTCTAAAATTTTAGTCTTTAAACTTTCATACAAGTTGAAGCTGCTCTACATGTGCCTTTGACTTGTCATTTCATGAATCTATCGATTGTTGCTTGAAAGAAAATTGTCAGACAATTTGCTGGTGTACATCGATCTATGAAAGAAAAATTTATTGATAGTAAAACTAATTAAATCTTGCAGGTTATAAATTCGACCTTGATGAGCATGATTCAAGCAACTTATTGCTGCAATTTGCTCGCAATCCTGGTGCAAGGTAACTCAGGTAAGGTGGAGGGAATCGCGGAAAATGTTGAAACTATGTGTATTTACAGGTACAAACCTTAATTTGGTGCGCTTGACCCTTTTATTATCGATGACCATAACATATGGTTATACAAAGTTACTAAATTGTTGAACTATACTTTGTGTAGGACTTGCCATGTTTGGAGAGCGACGTTATGCTGCAAGCGTGTATCTCTAATCATGTACCTGTAATATTATATTAACTGTAGCTACTGCTTAGCAGTTTGAAAATAAAGTTGCTTGTCAGATCAAATTGTTTAAATTTCTTTTTAAATTCGCTACAACTTATGACATTATCAACTTGTGCTCTGTTGTTTAGTGTCTGAATATTGCTGTCATTTGGGTCTGGAGACTTTTTAAGTATAGAAATAACATCCTTGGTGTTGGTGATGGTGATGGTTTGTGGATTTTTATTTGGAGTCTATGAAAGCACTTACTATATATTGTATGTGTAGAATCTCCCAATGTCTATATTATCCTTTTGTGGTTGGTCTATGACTTGGAGGGTGAAAACTTGGTTGCCGGCAGCTCCTCTGGAGTCCCCCTCCCTCATTCTGGAGCCAAACCATTCTTAATGACCTCCACTTACAGTCTCTAAAAATCCTTGTGAAAAACGTGACGACTTTTACCCAGGGGTAGCTATTATCTTACCAATGCTAACAAGGATTGCCTTTCCAATAAAAACAATGGATTGATGTAAAGGCTGGAGTCAGAAGCTCGCCATGAATGAAATACTTGAGGAAAAAAAATGAAAAGAATATACATAGTCCAAACTAGTACTACTATCTATTTTTTCGCATGCAGCCTAATTCTGTAAATCTAAATTTAAAATTAGAATTAGAGCCAAAAGCAATGGGTTCAGTTGAATTTGCAGCAACAAACTAAAAATTCCCTCTTAACTCTCTTGTCGGTCGATGGATATCCTTCCGACTGAGTTTAAAAAAAATAGCTAACTAACTTTTTCAAGAAAAATAAAACATATGCCTGATTTCTGATTGAAGGTCTACAGCAGAGTTAGTGATTGACATACAAGAACATTTTTCAGAGAGCTGTGCTATTCGGATGAATTTTTCTCTCTTGCTCTCTTCTTGTGGTGTTTATTAATTTCATCAACAGTTGTTCAAAGTACAGTACAAGTTACTTATGCCTACAGAGAGCCCTTTTTTTTTAACTACTATAAATCTAGTGTAAGTAAAAGAAAAAATTCTTTTAATAATTGTGGAGATATAAATCTATATAGTAGTTGATATAAAAATAGCGTACAAAATAAAATTGCTAGAAATTTGACGTATTTAAAAATTACATTTGTTACGTTAACAA
This sequence comes from Solanum sitiens, assembly GCA_016801875.1. NCBI lineage: Eukaryota > Viridiplantae > Streptophyta > Magnoliopsida > Solanales > Solanaceae > Solanum > Solanum sitiens. The sequence goes on along the minus strand of JABWTJ010000388.1, from coordinate 464,745 downwards.
ATTATTCTGTTGCATAAATGTTCATTTAAGTGAGATCCAAAAATAACAAAAATCCATACATCGTAAATGAACAATGTAGAGTTATCCATTGAAAGTTTTTCCTAAAATAATTCGTGGACCATATCTTATCTTTAATTTTTGAATCTCATACAAATAGCATGATGCTAAAAGTAATAATATAAAATAAGAAAATAGACAAATAAATAAATAAATTAAAACTTTCTTCTATCTCATAAAGTTTTTTGAGAGATTTATTTGGGTGATCTGGACATCAGATTCCTGCGCTAATACTCACGAAAAATTGAAGAGTTTGCGCGATTCCGAAAAAGGGCTTTTTGATGGAGAAATAGGCGTGGAATATAGTACGAGTATACTTGATGGTTCTCCAAATCAATACAGAAGTCCTTACGAAGTTTCTTGAGAAAAAAAATTTGGATGCTCTGGACACCAAATTCATGGGCTAATACACACGAAAAATTAAGAAATTCACACGATTCCTTAAAAATGACATCTAAATATTGAAATGGGCGTGAAAAAAATGGTGTGAGTATATATATGTGATAGTTCTCCAACTCAATATGGAGGTCATCATAAAGTTTTTTGAGAAAATATTTTTGGGCGCACCGGGCGACAGATGCATGAGCTAATATACACAAAATATTGAGGAATTTGCGCGATTTCTAAAGAAGCACTCGTATGTGTGAAAATGAGTATTAAAAATGGTGTGAGCATATGTGATGGTTGTTGGGTATGTAGCAAGAATTGATGGGAAATAGAGGAAAGAGAGGAACTTGAAGAGTTGGAACTTGAAAAGTCCTCTTATGCTTTAATGCAAAGGCATTTGTCCCTCATCGGTGGTGGAAAGAAAAATAGGAGAGCTTAAATATAGAAACACTCCTACTAATTGTTAAAAGTGTTGGAAAGAGGGACCCCCCTCGCGCCGTCGTCGTTGTCGCTCTCCCGGCTCGGCTTCGGCTTTGGAAAATGATCGAGAGATTATTTTTTGGACAAAGTTTGTTTTAATTATTTAATTAATTAAATTATATGGCCAAAACGTTTTCAATTAATTAGTTGATAACAGAAATGTTTTCAGTTATTTAGTTGAAATTAACCGAAATGTTTCAACTTTTTAGTTGAATAACTCGACCCAACTTGGATCCGCGCACGACCCGTTTGATTTAAAAAACTTGCCCGTTTTATTTAAATTTCCAGCCATTTTGAAAAAGACTGTTATGAAAGGTTGCAACTTTCAGGAACATTCAGTACCATATGAAAGGTTGCAAACTTTCATTAATGATCGTGTAGATTCTGAATGGGTTGCAGTCTTTCGGAACCTGTTCCTCTTGCCTATAAATACCATTCACTCTTAAGAATTTTTCCTTAAAAATTTTTCTTATTTTTTCTTCTTCTTCTTCTGCACAAAAGTTTCTTCGTGTATTTTACTGTGTTGAGTGGTTCATTGACACCAGAGTTTTTGGTATTTATACTCTGGTGATTGAGATCATTTTATCCTGGGAGGTTATATTCCAAATCAAACCTCGGATACTAGAGGGGAATAATTTCCTTAAGGGGACACTGTGAGTTCAGTGGACTTGATCTTTTTCCTGTTAAAACTTTTTTTTTGGTACGTTTTACAGATTTTAGTTTTTGTGAATTAAAATTTATGTTCATCTTTCTTACTGGTTCAGTAAATTTTGGTTACTTCGTGTTTCTGCAAAAATTTATTAGAATCAGTAATTCTAGTTTTTCTAACACAGATCGGCAACAATCTTAAGGAAATTATTTTTTATATATTAATGTGTTTCTGGTGGAGACAAAAATCTTCGTGATTTTATACTCCTTGAAGTCTGCAATTATAAGTTATTGCTTACTAAGACTGTATCGATTTTTGTTTATAAAAAATGTCAAATAATGGTGTTACGGTGACTGTTGTTGCACCAACCCGAACTGTTGTACCACAAGCAGATAAACAGGGTAAATTCACTGGTGTGAATTTCAAAGGATGGCAGCATGGTGTGAATTTCAAAGGATGACAGGTATTCTTTTGGCTTACCACTCTTGGTCTGCAGAAATTTACCAACGAAGAAACTCCAGTGTCTGCTGCTGATATGCTAGGCAGAGAAAAATTCATGATTATTGAAGCATGAAAATAGACAGACTTCCTATGTAAGGGCTACATCTTGAGTGCTTTAGAGGATGACTTATATAATGTCTATAGTGCAATGTCAACTTCGAAAGAGTTGTGGAATGCACTTGAGAAGAAATATAAGACAAAAGATGCATGCTTGAAAAAGTTTGAGGTCGCAAAGTTTTTAGACTATAAAATGGTAGATAGTAAAACTGTTGGATCACAAGTGCAAGAACTTCAACTTATTCTCCATGATCTGCTGAAGATATGGTAGTAAATGAAGCTTTTCAAGTGACTGCAATGATTGAGAAGTTGTCTCCTTCGTGGAACGACTTCAAGAATTATCTAAAGCACAAGCGTAAAGAAATGAAACTTGAAGATCTTGTGATTCGGCTCAAGATTGAAGAAGATAACAAAACCGTTGAAAAGAAGTCTCGTAAGAGTTCAACAATCATTGGAGTTAATATTGTTGAAGAAGATCCTACCAAAGACAAAAAGAGAAAAAGTCCAACGGGCAGAAGTCAGAACAGGGCAAGAAGAAATTCCAAGTAAACTGTTACAATTGTGGTAATACTGGTCATAGGTATTCTCATTGTCGTGCTCCTAGAAAGGACAAAGGCAAAGGCAAAGGCAAAAATCAAGCAAACATCGTGGAAGAGATGGAAGATGCAGATCACTTGTGTGTAATGATCTCGGAGTGTAACTTAGTTGGAAATCCTAAGGAGTGGTTTCTCGACTCAGGTGCCACTCGACATATTTGCTCTGCGAAGGAAGTCTTTGCAACATACGCTCATGCTGAGTACGACAAAGATTTGTTCATGGAAAACACAGCAACAACAAGGATTGCAGGAATTGGGAAAGTAATGTTGTCCAGCAAAGTGTTGACTTTGAACAGTGTTCTGCATGTCCCTACTATTAGAAAGAATTTAGTTTCTGCCGCACTACTCGTTAAAAACGGGTTTAAGTGTGTCCTAGTTAGTTATAAAGCTGTAATAAGTAAGAATGAGATGTACATTGGTAAGGGCTACCTCAATGAGGGTCTTTTCAAACTGAATGTAATGGTTGTTGATAGTATTAATAAGAATTTTGCTTATGTTTACTTATTGGAGTCAAATTGTTTATGGCATGTCCGTTTGGGACATGTCAATTACAAAGCCTTGCAAAAATTGGTTACTCTAGAAGTATTGCCTGATTTTAAATGCAATAAATCGAATTGTGTGGAAAGTAAGTTTGTTAAACATCCTTATAAGTCTGTTGAAAGAAATTCTAAAACTTTAAACTTAATTCACACAGATATATGCGATATGAAGTCGACATCATCTCGTGGTGGAAAAAAAGTATTTTATAACTTTTATTGACGACTGCACTCGATTTTGTTATGTATATTTTCTTAATATTAAGGAAGAAATTGATGCATTTAAGAAATACAAAAATGAAGTGGAGAACCAATTGAATCTAAAGATAAAACCGATTCGGAGTGATAGAGGTGGAGAATATGAATCTCCTTTTGCAGAGATATGTTTGGAATATGGTATTGTTCATCAAAATACTTTGGAATATGGTATTGTTCATCAAAATACTGCACCCTATACACCACAGTCAAATGGCTTGGCGGAACGGAAGAACAGAACATTAAAGGAAATGATGAATGCCTAGATAATCAATTTTGGTTCACCGCGAAACCTTTGTGGGAAGCCATCCTTACTGCTAATAAGATACTCAATAAAGTACCCCATCGAAAAACACAATCAATTCCATATGAGTTGTGGAAAATAAGGAAACTCAGCTTGAAATATTTCAAAGTGTGGGGGTGTTTAGCCAAGGTAGAGGTTCCTTTACCGAAGAGGGTTAAAATTGGATCCAAAACAGTAGATTGTCTATTTATTGGATATATGGAATGGGCATGAAAAAAATAGTGTGTACGTGATGGTTCGCCAACATAATACGGAGGTCCTCATAATGTATTTTGAGGGGGAAAATGGGTGCTTAAGGCGCCAGATCCATGGGCTAATACACACGAAAAATTGAGCAATCTACGCGATTTATAAAAAAAGCATGTAAATAAGGAAATGGCATGAAAAACTGGTGTATACGTGATGGTTCTCCAACTCAATATGGAGGTCCCTCATAAATATCTTTAAGAATGAAGTTTTGGGTACTCCGGGCGCTAGATACATGGATTAACATACAAAAACTTGAGGAATTTGTATGATTTCTAAAAGAGGGTTGATATATGCCGAAATGGGTGGAACAATGGTGTGAGTATATTTGATGTTTCCCCAACTCAAAACAGAGGTCCTCATAATATTTTTTGAAAATAAATTTAGGGTGCTCGAGTCGGTTGATCCAAGGGTAATACACACGAAAAATTGAAAATTTTGTGTGATTCTTTAAAAAGGATTTATAGATACGAAAACAGGCGTCAAATAAGTGGTGTGCGTATACGTTACAGTTTCCCAATTCAATACGGAGGTCCTCATAAACTTTTTTGAGAAAAAATATTGGGTTCTTAGGAAGCTATATCAATTTTAGGTATTCGCACGATTCCGAAAAAAGGACATGTAAATAAGGAAACGGGCGTGAAAAAATGTTATGAGTATACATAATGGTTCCCCAACTCAATACAAAGGTTCTCATATAGTTATGTGAGAAAAATGTTTTGGGTGCTCCAGACGCCATATCGATGAGCTAATACATACAAAAAATTTATGAATTTGCGCGATTCCTAAAATGGGCCTGAAGATGTGGAAATTGGCGTGAAAAATGGTATGAATATACGTGATGGTTTCCGTATCAGTACAGAGGTCCTCAATTCCTCATAATGTTTATTGAGAAAAAAATTAGGGGTGCTTCGGGCGTGGAATCATGGGCCAATACACACAAAAATTGAGGAATTTGCACAATTTCCAAAAAAGAGCGTCCAGATTGATGCGGAAATAGGCGTGAAAAAAATGGTGTGAAAATACGTGATGGTTGGCCAACTCAATACGGAGGTACTCATAATATTTTTGAGAAAAAAAATTAGGTGTTAGGGTCGTCAAATCCATAGGCTAATACACACTAAAAATTGAGGAATTTTTGTGATTAGTAAAATAGGGTTTGTAGATGCGAAATGGGCATTAAAAAATGTTGTGAGTATACACGAAAAATTGAGGAATTTGTGCAATTTTTGAAAAAAGGCATATAGGTATGGAAATTGGTGTGATAAAATGATGTGAGTGTATATGATTATTTCCCAACTCAATATAGAGGTCCTCATAAGTTTTTCTGAAAATAAATTTTGGGTGCTATGGACACCAGATTTTTGGGCTAATTAATACACACGAAAAATTGAGGAATTTGCGTTATTCCTAAAAAAAGTTACTGTAAATGCGGAAATGGGTGTAAAAAATGGCGTGGCATACAATATATTTCAATACGGAGGTCCTCAAAAAATTTGAGGAAAAAATTTAGGGTGCTCTTGATACCAGATCCATTAGCTAATACTCACGAAAAATTTAGGAATTTGCGCGATTCCAAAAAGAGGTCAAGCAAATGCGAAAATGGGCTTGAAAAAATGATATGGATATACGTGATGGTTCCCCAACTCAATACGTAGGTCCTGATAAAGTTTACTTGAGAAACAAATTTGGGTGCTCCGGGCGCCATATCAATGGATAGTACACACAAAAATTGAGGAATTTGCGCGATTTCTAAAATGGGCATGTAAATGTGGAAATGAATTTGAAAACAATGGTGTGAGTATATGTGATGATTTCTCAACTCAATACGGAGTCATCATAAAATATTTTCAAAAAAAATATATAGGGTACGTCGGGCACCAAACCCATTAGCACACGAAAAATTTAGAAAATTTACGTGATTCCTTAAAAACGGCCTCTAGATACAAAAATGGACATGAAAAAATGGTGTGAGTGTACTTGATGGTTGTCTAACTCAATACGGAGGTTACCATAAAGTTTTTTGAGAAAAATATTATGGGTGCTTCGGGTGCCTGTTCCGTAGCACATGAAAAATTGAGGAATTTGCAAGATTCTTACAAAAGGGTATGAAGATTGAGAAATTTGCAAGATTCAATACGGATTTCCTCATAAAGTTTTTAAAGAAAGATATTTGAGGTGCTCCGGTCTGTTTATCTATGTGCTAATAAACACAAAAAATTAAGAAATTTACGTGATTTTTAGAAAATGGCCTCTAGATGCGGAAATTGGCGTGAACAATTGTGCGAGAATATGTAATGGTTCCAAAAACTCAATATGGAGGTACTCATAAAGTTTTTTGGAAATAAAAATTTAGTACTCCAAAGGCCAGAACCATAGGCTTAACATTCTAAAACTTGACTAATTTGCGCAATTCCTAAAATGGGCTTGTAGATACGGAAATGGGCATGAAAAAATTGGTGTAAGTATACATGATGGTTTCCCAACTCAATACAGAATTCGTCATAAATTTCTTAGAGAAAAAGTATTTTGGGTGCTCCGCGCACCACATCTATGGGCTAAACACACGAAAGATTGAGGAATTTGCATTATTCCAAAAAGAGGCATGTAGATGTGGAAATGGGAGTATACTTGATGGTTTTCCAACTCAAAATGAGATCCTCATAGATTATTTGAGAAAAAGCTTTTGGGTTCTATTAGCGTCATATCCATAAGCTAATACACACGAAAAATTGAGGAATTTGAACGAATCCTAAAAAAGAGCCTCTGGATGCGGTAATGGGCATGAAAATGGTGTGAATATACATGATGGTTCTCCAATTCAATACATAGGTCGTCATAAAGTTTTTTGAGAAAATAAATTTGGGTGTTCCGAGCGCCAGATCCATCGGCTTATTAACACATGAAAAATTGAGGAATTTGCGCGATTCCTATAAAAGTGTTTGTAGATGCGGAAATATGCGTTAAAAATGGTATGAGTATACATGATTGTTCCCCAACTCTCTATGGAGGTCCTCATAAAGTATTTTTCGAATATGTTTAGGGTGCTACGGGCTCCGGTTCTATGGGCTAATGTATATATAAAATTGAGAAATTTGTGCGATTCCTAAAAAAGGCCTCTAGATGCAGAATGAGTGTGAAAAAAAGGTATGAGTATATGCGATGGTTCTCCAACTCAATACAACGGTCCTCAAGTGCTCCAGGGCGCCAGATCCATGGCCTAATAGCAACGAAAATTTGAAGAATTTGTGTTATTCCTAAACAATGCCTCTAGATGCGGAGATGGACATGCAAAATTGTGTGAGTATACGTGATAATTCCCCAAATTAGTACAGAGGTCCTCATAAATTTTATTGAGAAAAATATTTTGGGTTCTCTGAGCACTTGATTCATCGCTAATACACATGGAAAATTAAGAAATTTGCGCAATTTCTAAAAAAAGGAAAGTAGATTCAAAATGGTGTGAGTATACTTGATGGTTACGCAACTCAATACGGAGGTCCTCATAAAGTTTTTTGAGAAAATTTTTTGGGTGCTTCGGCCGCCAGATTTTGGGCTAATTAATACACCCGATAAATTGAAAATTTTGCGTGATTCCTAGAAAAGGGCCTATAGATGAAGAAATGGACGTGAAAAAATGATGTAAGTATACATGATGGTTCCCTAATTCTATATAGAGGTCCTTATAAATATTTTGAGAGAAAAGTTTGGGTGCTCCGGGCACCATATCCATAGGCTAATATATACAAAAAGTTGAGGGATTAACACAATTCCTAAAAATGACATGCAGATACGAAAATAAGAGTGAAAAAAGGTGTGACTGTACATGATGGTTCCCAACTTAATACGAAAGATCTATAAAGTTCTTTGAGGAAAAAAAACAATACTAAAAAAACTGGATTTAGTGACAGAAAAACTTTGTAGCTAAACAACAAATTCGTTGCTAAACCCAATTAGGAACGAATTAGCGACACGATTTTGTTAGCAACGAGCAAAATAGTAACAGACTAGCGATGACATTCGTCGCTAAATGCAGTTTTTTTAGTAGTGAAATGAGTGTTTCGATCCCCAATTCCATGGGCTAATACACATAAAAAGTTGAGTAATTTGCGCAATTCCTAAAAGGGGGCCTCTAGATGCTGAAATGGGTGTAAAAAATGTTTTGACTATACGTGAAGGTTCCTCAACTCAATACAAAAGTCATCATAATGATTTTTGAGGAAACATTATTTGAGTGCTTTGACGCTAGATTAATGGACTAATATACATGAAAATATAGGAATTTGTGCGATTCAAAAAAAGGTCATGTAAATGCGGAAATGGACGTGAAAATAAATTGGTATGAATATACGTGATGGTTCCCCAACTCAATGCAGACGTCCTCATAAATGTTTTGTGAAAATTTTGGGTTCTTCCATGAGCTTACACAAAAAAATTGAGAAATTTGCGCGATTCCAAAAAAAGGTCCATGAAATGCAGACATGGGCGTGAAAAAAATGGTGTGAGTATACCTGATGGTTCTCCAACTCAATTTAGATTTCCTGATAAAGTTATTTGAGAAAAATAATATTGGAGTTCCTGGCGCCAGATCCATGGGCTTATACACGCAAAAAAATTGATGAATTTGCGCAATTTCAAATAAAGGGATTGTAGATGCTGAAATGGGTGTGAAAAATTTAGTGTGATTAAACGTGATGGTACCCCAACTCAATACAGAAGTCCTCATAATTATTTTTGAGAAAAAATTTTGGATTCTCTAGGTGCCAGATCCATCGGCTAATACACACAAAAAATTGAGGATTTTTATGTAATTACTAAAAAGGTGCTAGTAATTGAGGAAATAGACATGAAAAAATGATGTGAATATACATGATGGTTACTCAATATGTATGTCCTCAGAAAGTATTTTGAGAAAATTTTGGGTGCTTCTGGAGCCAAAATCCATGGGATAATGCACATGAAAAATTGATGAATTTATGTTATTCCTAAAAAAGGCATGTAAATGCGAAAATCAGCTTAAAAAATGGTGTGAGTATACGTGATTGTTTCTCAACTCAATACAGAGGTCCTCATAATGTTTTTTAAGAATTTTTTTTGGATGTTTTGAGCGCCTTATCCGTGGGCTAATAAACACAAAAAATTTAAAAAGATTGCATGATTCCAATAAAAGGGCCTTTAGATACGGAAATGTGCGTGAAAGAAATGGTGTGAGTATACGTTATGGTTCCCAAACTTAATACTAAGGTCTTCATAATTTTTTTGAGAAAAAGGAATTTGGGTGTTTCGGGCGTCAGATACACGGTCTATAATACACAGAAATATTGAGGAATTTGTGCAATTCTAAAAATGGGCATGTACATGTAGAAATTGGCATGAGAAAATAGTATGGGTATAAGTGATGGTTCCACAACTCAATATGGAGGTCCTCATAATTTTTTTTAGAAGACAATTTGGGTGCTTCAATCACCAAATCAATGGGCTTATACGTAGGAAACTTCAGAAATTTTTGCGCTTTCTAAAAAGAACCTATAAATTTAGAAATGTGCGTGAAAAAGCTATTGTGAGTATACGTGATAGATGCCCAACTCAATAAGAAGGTCCTCATAATGTTTTTTGAGAAAAAATTTAGGGTGCTCTGGGGGCCGGATCCATGGGCTTATACACACGAAAAATTGAGGAATTTGGATAATTCCTAAGAAAGATCTGTAAATATAGTAATGTGCATGAAAAATGGTGTTAGTATACATAATGGTTACCTAAATTAATGAAGAGGTCCTCATAAATTGTTTGAGAAAATTGTATGGTGCTCCAGGCCCTTGATCCGTTGGCTAATACACACGAGAAATTAAGGAATTTAGGCGATTCCTAAAAAGGGCCTAAAGATGTGGAAATGGGAGTGATATAACAAGTGCGGGTATATGTGATTGTTTCCCAACTCAATTCGGAGGTCCTCATAAAGTTTTTTTGAGAAAAAAAAATTGGGTGCTCAAGGCACTAGATCCATAGGTTAATACACATGAAAAATTGATGACTTTGTACAATTTCTATAAAAGGGCCTCTAGATGCGGAAACTTGCATGAAAAAATGGTATGAGTATACGTGTTGGTTCCCCAACTCAATACAGTGGTCCTCGTAATATGTTTTTGTAAAAAAATTAGAGTGCTTCGAGCACCAGATCCATGGGCTAATAGTAATGAAAAAATGAAGAATTTGCGTGAATCCTTAAAAAAGCCTATAGATGAGGAAATCACATGGAAGAAGAATGGTTTGAGTATACGTGTTAGCTCTCCCAATCTTTACGGAGGTTCTCATAAAAAATTTTGAGAAAACTATTTGGATGCTCTGGGTTGTTGATCCATTGGTTAATACAGACGAAAAATTGAAGAATTTGCGTGATTCCTAAAAAAGGACCTCTAGATGAAGAAATGAGCGTAAAAGAAATTATGTGAATATACATGATAGTTCTCCAATTCAATACATAGGTCGTCATAAAGCTTTTTGAGAAAATAAATTTGGGTGTTCCGAGCGCCAGATCCATCGGCTAATTAACACATGAAAAATTGAGGAATTTGCGCGATTCCTATAAAAGTGTTTGTAGATGCGGAAATATGCGTTAAAAATGGTATGAGTATACATGATTGTTCCCCAACTCTCTATAGAGGTCCTCATAAAGTGTTTTTCGAATATGTTTAGGGTGCTACGGGCTCCGGATCTATGGGCTAATGTATATATAAAATTGAGAAATTTGTGCGATTCCTAAAAAAGGCCTCTAGATGCAGAATGAGTGTGAAACAAAGGTATGAGTATATGTGATGGTTCTCCAACTCAATACAACGGTCCTCAAGTGCTCCAGGGCGCCAGATCCATGGCCTAATAGCAACGAAAATTTGAAGAATTTGTGTTATTCCTAAACAATGCCTCTAGATGCGGAGATGGACATGCAAAATTGTGTGAGTATACGTGATAATTCCCCAAATTAATACAGAGGTCCTCATAAATTTTATTGAGAAAAATATTTTGGGTTCTCTGAGCACTTGATTCATCGCAAATACACATGGAAAATTAAGAAATTTGCGCAATTTCTAAAAAAAGGAAAGTAGATTCAAAAATGGTGTGAGTATACTTGATGGTTACCCAACTCAATACGGAGGTCCTCATAAAGTTTTTTGAGAAAATGTTTTGGGTGCTTCGGCCGCCAGATTTTGGGCTAATTAATACACCCGATAAATTGAAAATTTTGCGTGATTCCTAGAAAAGGGCCTGTAGATGAGGAAATAGACGTGAAAAAATGATGTCAGTATACATGATGGTTCCCTAATTCTATATAGAGGTCCTTATAAATATTTTGAGAGAAAATTTGGGTGCTCCGGGCACCATATCCATGGGCTAATATATACAAAAAGTTGAGGGATTAACACTATTCCTAAAAATGACATGCAGATGCGAAAATAAGAGTGAAAAAAGGTGTGACTATACATGATGGTTCCCAACTAAATACGAAAGATCTATAAAGTTCTTTGAGAAAAAAAACAATACTAAAAAAACTGGATTTAGTGACAAAAACTTTGTAGCTAAACAACAATTTCGTTGCTAAACCCAATTAGGGACGAATTAGCGACTGGATTTTGTTAGCAACGAGTAAAATAGTAATAGACTAGCGATGACATTCGTCGCTAAATGCAGTTTTTTTAGTAGTGAAATGAGTGTTTCGATCCCCAATTCCATGGGCTAATACACATAAAAAGTTGAGTAATTTGCGCAATTCCTAAAAGGGGGCCTCTAGATGCTGAAAAGGGTGTAAAAAATGTTTTGACTATACGTGAAGGTTCCTCAACTCAATACAAAAGTCATCATAATGATTTTTGAGGAAAAATTATTTGAGTGCTTTGACGCCAGATTAATGGACTAATATACATGAAAATATAGGAATTTGTGCGATTCAAAAAAAGGTCATGTAAATGTGGAAATGGACGTGAAAATAAATTGGTATGAATATACGTGATGGTTCCCCAACTCAATGCAGACGTCCTCATAAATGTTTGTGAAAATTTTGGGTGCTTCCATGAGCTTACACAAAAAAATTGAGAAATTTGCGCGATTCCAAAAAAAGGTCCATGAAATGCAGACATGGGCGTGAAAAAAATGGTGTGAGTATACCTGATGGTTCTCCAACTCAATTTAGATTTCCTGATAAAGTTATTTGAGAAAAAAAATATTGGAGTTCCTGGCGCCAGATCCATGGGCTTATACACGCAAAAAAATTGATGAATTTGCGCGATTTCAAATAAAGGGATTGTAGATGCTGAAATGGGTGTGAAAAATTTAGTGTGATTAAACGTGATGGTACCCCAACTCAATACAGAAGTCCTCATAATTATTTTTGAGAAAACAGTTTGGATTCTCTAGGTGCCAGATCCATCGGCTAATACACACAAAAAATTGAGGATTTTTATGTAATTACTAAAAAAGGGCTAGTAATTGAGGAAATAGACATGAAAAAAATGATGTGAATATACATGATGGTTACTCAATATGTATGTCCTAATAAAGTATTTTGAGAAAACAATTTTGGGTGCTTCTGGAGCCAAATCCATGGGATAATGCACATGAAAAATTGATGAATTTATGTTATTCCTAAAAAAGGCATGTAAATGCAAAAATCAGCTTAAAAAATGGTGTGAGTATACGTGATTGTTTATCAACTCAAAACAGAAGTCCTCATAATGTTTTTTAAGAATTTTTTTTGGATGTTTTGATCGCCTTATCCGTGGGCTAATAAACACAATTTTTTTTTAAAAATTGCATGATTCCAATAAAAGGACCTTTAGATACGGAAATGTGCGTGAAACAAATGGTGTGAGTATACGTTATGGTTCCCAAAATCAATACTAAGGTCTTCATAATTTTTTTGAGAAAAAAGAATTTGGGTGCTTCGGGCATCAGATACATGGGCTAATACACAGAAATATTGAGGAATTTGTGCAACTCTAAAAATGGGCATGTACATGTAGAAATTGGCATGAGAAAGTAGTATGGGTATAAGTGATGGTTCCCCAACTCAATACGGAGGTCCTCATAATTTTTTTTAGAAGACAATTTGGGTGCTTCGGGCGCCAAATCAATGGGCTTATACGTAGGAAACTTTAGGAATTTTTGAGCTTTCTAAAAAGAACCTATAAATTTAAAAATGTGCGTGAAAAAGCTAGTGCGAGTATACTTGATAAATCCCCAACTCAATAAGAAGGTCCTAATAATGTTTTTTGAGAAAAAATTTAGGGTGCTCTGGAAGCCGGATCCATGGGCTTATACACACGAAAAATTGAGGAATTTGAGTAATTCCTAAGAAAGATATGTAAATACAGTAATGTGCATGAAGAAATAGTGTTAGTATACATAATGGTTACCTAAATTAATAAAGAGGTCCTCATAAATTGTTTGAGAAAATTGTATGGTGCTCCAGGCCCTTGATCCGTTGGCTAATACACACGAGAAATTAAGGAATTTAGGCGTTTCCTAAAAAGGTCCTAAAGATGTGGAAATGGGAGTGATATAACAAGTGCGGGTATATGTGATTGTTTCCTAACTCAATTCGGAGGTCCTCATAAAGTTTTTTTGAGAAAAAAGTTGGGTGCTCAAGGCACTAGATCCATAGGTTAATACACATGAAAAATTGATGACTTTGTATAATTTCTATAAAAGGGCCTCTAGATGTGGAAACTTGCATGAAAAAATGGTGTGAGTATACGTGTTGGTTCCCCAACTCAATACAGAGGTCCTCGTAATGTTGTTTTGTAAAAAAATTAGGGTGCTTCGAGCGCCAGATCCATGGGCTAATAGTAATGAAAAAATGAAGAATTTGCGTGAATCCTTAAAACAGCCTATAGATGAGGAAATCACATGGAAAAAGAATGGTTTGAGTATACGTGTTAGCTCTCCAAATCAATACGGAGGTTCTCATAAAAAAATTTGAGAAAACTATTTGGATGCTCTGGGTTGTTGATCCATGGGTTAATACACACGAAAAATTGAGGAATTTGCGTGATTCCTAAAAAAGGACCTCTAGATGCGGAAATGAGCGTAAACGAAATTATGTGAATATACATGATAGTTCTCCAACTCAATACATAGGTCGTCATAAAGTTTTTTGAGAAAATAAATTTGGGTGTTCCGAGCGCCAGATCCATCGGCTAATTAACACATGAAAAATTGAGGAATTTGCGCTATTCCTATAAAAGGGTTTGTTGATGCGGAAATGGGAGTGCAAAAAGGGTGTGCGTATTCGTGATGGTTCCCTAACTTAATAAGGAGGTCTTCATTAAGTTTTTTGAGATTTTTTTTTTGGGAGCTACGGGTTCCAAATCTACGGGCATACATGAAAAAATGAGATATTTGAGCAATTCCCCAAAAGGGCTTGTAAATGCGAAAATGGGCTTGAAAAAATGGTGTGAGTATATGTAATGGTTTCCCGACTCTATAAGGATGTCTCCATAAAGTTTTTTAAGAATAAAATTTTGGGTGGTTTGGACTCCAAAACTATGAGCTAATACGCACGAAAATTGAGAAATTTGTGTGATTTCTAAATATGGCTTGTAGATGAAGAAATGCATGTGAAAAAAATGGTGTGAGTATATTTGATTGTTCCCAACTTAAATGGTCCTCATAAAAAGTTTGAGCAGAAAATTTCAAATGCTCTAGGCACTAGATCCATGGGCTAATATACATGAAAAATTGAGGAATTTGCGTGATTCCTAAAGAGGGGCCTTTATATGTAGAAATGGACATGACCCGTCATAATTTGTTGTTGAGGGGGCTTGCGTTCGCGCAGCCCCTGCCAATTCTAGTTTAATCTTTGGTGGACTGCAGATCTAAATAATACATGTGTTGCCCAGTGGCCACTCTCTAGCCCGACGTAGTTGAACATATATAATGATCTGCTATATGACTATAGCTAAGATAGTTTTAACTGAACCTATGCTAAAACTAACCGCAGGTAAGAACATGAGCAATCTCAGGAATTTTTTTATATATATATATTATGTAATTACTAATCATACAAAATATATATAAATATTATAAAATAAAGAAACTTTCAATAAAATGAACACTAAAACTGTAAAAATAATGAGGTAAAGCATATTATAGAGGGTCCAGAGTCAAACCAACCCATATATAGTCAGGTTCTTTTTCGAAACCAAACCACTAGCCGAGTTTTTTTCAATTTGACTCAATTTGCGGTTTGATTCGGTTTTTGATTCGAATTCGTACATCCCTAAGAGTTGGTGGACAAAATGAAACCTCTTCTCTGCTAAGGCAAAGCATCACATTTATGCAAAATGGAGTAAAAAATGGAATATATAACGAAGTGGGTTCATATGAACTCACTTGACCAACTGTAGGTCCGCCCTTGATGATGGAGCCAACATATTTCGAAGGGCGTGCAAAATTAAAAGAAGCAACTAACAAAAAAAAAATTAGTGAGTCAGTTCACATATATTTTGCTCAATCTATCAACTTTATCGTCGATCAAGAACGTCATCAATAATTTTTGTTTTCCACCAAATACAGTCCATATAATTGTTTATCTTCAGTTTGGATTTCTTTTAGTTATTAAAAGAACACGGTAAATTGTATAGACTGAAATAATAGTTTTTTAATGGTTTAGTCAAGATTTTTATCAACACATATCACACATTATATAAAAGTAACAGTAATTTATCGATTTAATAATACTTGAATCTAAAGTTATTTATAGTGTCAATTACCTTGATACACATAAAAATTAACCTTATATCGGGAGGCTGCAAGTTTGAAAGTCTATACTTTTCTTTATTCAGATCTATTTGTCACAACTGTTTCTATTGTCCGAAAAAATCATGATTACAATATAAGTACATAATGCACGTTCAACAAGTTTTAGTTTATTTATACATTTATTTAAGAAGCTAAACGTACTTGTAGTAAAATAAACCTTGCACGACAGGAGTATTATTTTTTTGTTTTTAATAATTAGTTATTTACTAGAAATTTTAGATTGAGGTGAACACAATCTCTCATATATAAACAAGTTTTCATTTTAAGTGAACTCTTTATTTAGCTTTGCCTATAAGAAAAGAAAGTTTTCTGTTCTCTCCTTAAATTCATCAAATTTATAGAAAGTGAAGGTATATCAGTGGTGGACGCTTCTCTCTTTGTCATGTAACATGGCGCTTGCTTACATGTTACATAATTTGCATTGTGAAATAATATAATCTATTGAAAAATGCTATTAAACTAACTATTGACCCAGAATTAAAGTATTTTAATAGTTTATAACAAATGATAACAAACTTTAGCTATTTTTTGTATATCTCATCCATAGGTTCTTCATACAAATTTATCATCTTCCGAAAATAGAAGAACTATTATTAAACAAGTGTAATCAATAACATTTTTTAAAAATAATAGTGGATAGAATCTCTATCGCAGCTAATATATGAATAATCAACAAAAAAAATTTTTTGTTAGGAATTGACTTATTTAAATAATTAGATTTGTTACGTTTACAGACTATTTAATTTACATAAATTTCCTTTGCCAGATTCAAATATAATAAGAATTGTGAAAACAATTCATATATTAGAGATGAGTAATGGATGGTTAGTCATTCTTTTTCCTGAAATGATTTAGTGTGAAAAGAAATTTATACCTATATTAAAAATAAGTAATGTAGAGTTATTCATTCAACCTTTTTCCTAAAATGATTTTTTGAAAAATATTTTTCTTTAATCTTTGAATCGCGTGTTAATAACATGAAGCTAAAAGTAATAATATGAAATAAAAATAAATAAAGATTTTTTTTTCTATTTTCAAAATTTATTTTAATATGCATAATTAGTTAATTAGACAATCATCGCCCATGTTCTTAACTTTAAGCTGCCACTTGGCAACGTGTGACACTTCTATCCTTACTTAATATAGAATATTTTCATTTTAAGTTAATTCATCATTGTACTTGGGCGGATCTTTCTATACAATATATTTTTTTTGTCTTTCCTTAAATAGTGAGCACTACTTTTCTTTCTCTTTCAATTTTTGTAGAAACTCATTTTCTCTTTGGTGGAGTAACATATGGCGGATGCTTACCGGAAGGACACCAACAGTGGGCAGTTTGAAGTGATGTCGCCGGATCTGCCTTCTCTCGTCGCGGAAATCCCTCTCAATGAATATGGTATCAAATCAACTCTCTATTTGTATAAAATCATATCGACAAAGATGAGACAATTTAAGATTTCAGCATATCTTTTGCTCAGTAAGGTGGATCTGTAGAAATTAGGGTTTATTCATTTATTTTTTTAGTTAAGAATTTAATTTTAATGAGTTGTAGAAACTAGGTTTTATCCATATACTTTTTCAGACAGAAACTTAATTGTTATCATGACTTGTAGATACTAGGGTTTATTCAATCAGTCAAAACTTAATTTTATGGCTTGTCGAAAATAGAGTTTATTCATTTAGTTTTTCAATTAAAAACTTATTTGTATGCTTTTTTGTTGTGGTTGGTGTAATATAGTTATGATAGGAATTGAGAATACTCACCAAGAATGTCTTGTATACTGATCAAGAAAGTCTTTGGTATTACAGAAGTAAGTGGAGGAAATAAAAAAAAGTTGTATATGTTTGTAGTCCCAATGAATAGGGCAATGAGATTTTTTTGAGCTTAATATTAGAGCTATTTTTGTAGATTTTATACATTAGATGAACCTTTTGGTGTAAGGGCTTCTTTAGTAGTGGTGAATCTATAATATCCCATTGAGGTTGACAGTTAGTGTAAAACTAGCTAAAAAGAGGAGAGGATTCCATCACATTGTCACCCCGATATGTTGCAAGATAGCTAGGAATTGATTTCGATAATCATGAACAGATGATGATAAAAGGCGATAGTCCAAGAGAGTTTAAATTTGGGGTATGTGGTTAGAACTAGTGTTGAAGGGAGCATGAAGCCAAAAAAATAACAACAATGTCAAATCACTTTGAGTGAAGGGAAGTGTTTGCTTCATCGAAGTGGAGCACACTTTTTAAAGAAAGAAAGACTAGCACACATTTTAAAGAAAGACTAAAATAGACCTTCCACAATGACAGTCTATATAATTGCAATTGTTCAATTTAAATGCAAATATATGTATCATAACTGTTTTTCACAAATACAAGAAAAAACAATGTTAAAATATAGGCAATTCTTTCTTGACAAGCAACTATTTTTCCTTCCTGATAATACATATCTCTCTCGTTGTAATACTTCAGTCTTATTAATTGTTGCATCACGGAAAAACAGAAGTTCTCTAGTACAAGATGAAAAATTATGTTACAACCAAGGGTGGATCTAGGGTGTTTCCAGGGTATTCACCCAAAACCCTCACGATATAAAATTGCACTAATATATTTAAGGTATATATATATATATATATATTGATTTTGAATAACCTAAACAAGATTGGAGGTTGACTCATGATTTAGGTGTTTAAAATTTATCAAGTTCAAATTTCGAACCTATTTAGTTAAAATTTTGCATCCCCCACTGATTACAACTCATGTATTTTCATGAGAATGATACTTGAAGTAGGTTAACAACTTTAATTTATTGCACTAAATTTCAAGTAAAATAATTCAGTTATTATATAATATGATTTTAGTATATAATTTATGTCAAATAATTATCTTCACTTATGAATACAACTCAAGTTTAACAAGTTAATCATCTACCTAAGTTAGATAAAAAAATCAATTATTATCTTTTTTTTAGCATTATAGTAATTATGGAAAAAGTAATTAAAAATATGTAAAAAAAAATCAAAAAAATAGAGAGAAGTCTAAATCATGAAAAGCACTAAAACGGATTACTAAGTTCACAATCATATATGTATATGTATATTTGTTGCACTTATTTGGTTATCTTGTTTGGGTTGAGTGCTGAATGATATTTGTTTGTGCTGGTTTTCCCCTTTTTAGAAGCTCCAAGTAGTCCTGGCTATTATGACAGTTATGATGAAAGGGGAATGATGAGAAGCACAACTTGTATCGAAAAATCCTATGAACACTATCTCCGTACTGGGGTACTTAGTTTTTATTTTCTTAATTTTGAGGTTGGTTCCGTAATACTGTATATATAGGTGTAATATTTAATTTCCAGGAAATTTTGTCGTACGAGTCCATACTTATGGACATTGAGGATGTTGGAATGGTAGCAGAAGATATCCTTCCTCCAAATGCTAGCAGTACATTGTTTGTAGAGGGTTTGCCTGAGGATTGTACAACAAGAGAGGTGGCACGTATCCTTTTCTTGTGTGGAAATTAGCTTATTGTTTTATTTATGTCCCATTCTAGTTTTTCCCTTTACTTCAGTTTTTGCAGATATATTCCGCCATTTTGGAGGTTACAAAGAAGTTAGGCTCGTACCAAAACCATCAATATATGTAAGAATATATACGTTTCACATCATCATCTACTAACTGTTATTTTGGATTATCAACTTTATTAATTATATATGCAGCCTGGAGCCAATACCTTGATTTTTTGCTTTGTTGATTTTCTGAGTCCGCTTCATGCAGCTGCTGCAATGGATGCCTTACAAGGTGAGCCGCTTCACACTCTCTTCTTAATTTCTACCTCATAATTATGAATGCTCAATTTATAATTAATCAGAGTACTAAACAAAATCTATGTTGTGGGAATATTCTAAAATTTTAGTCTTTAAACTTTCATACAAGTTGAAGCTGCTCTACATGTGCCTTTGACTCGTCATTTCATGAGTCTATCGATTGCTGCTTGAAAGAAAACTGTCAGATAATTTGCTGGTGTACATCGATCTATGAAAGAGAAATTTATTGATAGTAAAACTAATTAAATCTTGCAGGTTATAAATTCGACCTTGATGAGCATGATTCAGGCAACTTATTGCTGCAATTTGCTCGCAATCCTGGTGCAAGGTCACTCAGGTCAGGTGGAGGGAATCGCGGATAAATGTTGAAACTATGTGTATTTACAGGTACAAACCTTAATTTGGTGCGCTTGACCCTTTTATTATCGATGACCAGAACATATGGTTATACAAAGTTACTAAATTGTTGAATTATACTTTTGTGTAGGACTTGCCATGTTTGGAGAGCGACGTTATGCTGCAAGCGTGTATCTCTGATCATGTACCTGTAATATTATATTAACTGTAGCTACTGCTAAGCAGTTTGAAAATAAAGTTGCTTGTCAGATCAAATTGTTTAAATTTCTTTTTAAATTCGCTACAACTTATGACATTATCAACTTGTGCTCTGTTGTTTAGTGTCTGAATATTGCTGTCATTTGGGTCTGGAGACTTTTAAGTGTAGAAATAAAATCGTTGGTGTTGGTGATGGTGATGGTTTGTGGATTTTTATTTGGAGTCTATGAAAGCACTTACTATATATTGTATGGGTAGAGTCTCCCAATGTATATATTATCCTTTTGTGGTTGGTCTATGACTTGGAGGGTGAAAACTTGGTTGGCGGCAGCTCCTCTGGAGTCCCCTCCCTCATTCTGGAGCCAAACCATTCTTAATGACGTCCACTTACAGTGTCTAAAAATCCTTGCGAAAAACGTGACGACTTTTACCCAGGGGTAGCTATTATCTTACCAATGCTAACAAGGATTGCCTTTCCATTAAAAACAATGGATTGATGTAAAGGCTGGAGTCAGAAGCTCGCCATGAATGAAATACTTGAGGAAAAAAAAGAAAAAGAATATACATAGTCCAAACTAGTACTACTATCTATTTTTTCGCATGCAGCCTAATTCTGTAAATCTAAATTTAAAATTAGAAATAGAGCCAAAAGCAATGGGTTCAGTTGAATTTGCAGCAACAAACTAAAAATTCCCCTCTTAACTCTCTTGTCGGTCGATGGATATCCTTCCGGCTGAGTTTTAAAAAAATAGCTAACTAACTTTTTCAAGAAAAAATAAAACATATGCCTGATTTCTGATTGAAGGTCTACAGCAAAGTTAGTGATTGACATACAAGAACATTTTTCAGAGAGCTGTGCTATTCGGATGAATTTTTCTCTCTTGCTCTCTTCTTGTGGTGTTTATTAATTTCATCAACAGTTGTTCAAAGTACAGTACAAGTTACTTATGCCTACAGAGAGCACTTCTTTTTTGAACTACTATAAATCTAGTGTAAGTAAAAGAAAAAATTATTTTAATAATTGTGGAGATATAAATCTATATAGTAGTTGATATAAAAATAGCGTACAAAATAAAATTGCTAGAAATTTGACGTATTTAAAAATTACATTTGTTACATTAACAAATTATTCTTTTGCATAAATGTTCATTTAAGTGAGATCCAAAAATAACAAAAATCCATACATCGTAAATGAACAATGTAGAGTTATCCATTGAAAGTTTTTCCTAAAATAGTTCGTGGACCATATCTTATCTTTAATTTTTGAATCTCGTACAAATATCATGATGCTAAAAGTAATAATATGAAATAAGAAAATAGACAAATAAATAAATAAATAAAAACTTTCTTCTATGTCATAAAGTTTTTCGAGAGATTTTTTTGGGTGATATGGACATCAGATTCCTGCGCGAATACTCACAAAAAATTGAAGAGTTTGCGCGATTCCGAAAAAGGGCTTTTTGATGGAGAAATAGGCGTGGAATATAGTACGAGTATACGTGATGGTTCCCCAAATCAATACAGAAGTCCTTACGAAGTTTCTTGAGAAAAAAAAATTGGATGCTCTGGACACCAAATTCATGGACTCATACACAAGAAAAATTAAGAAATGTACGCGATCCCTGAAAAATGACATCTAAATACGGAAATGGAACTGAAAAAAATGGTGTGAGTATATATATGTGATAGTTCTCCAACTCAATATGGAGGTCATCATAAAGTTTTTTGAGAAAATATTTTTGGGCGCACCGGGCGACAGATGCATGAGCTAATATACACGAAAAATTGAGTAATTTGCGCGATTTCTAAAGAAGCGCTTGTATGTGTGAAAATGAGTATTAAAAATGGTGTGAGCATATATGATGGTTGTTGGGTATGTTGCAAGAATTGATGGGAAAGAGAGGAAAGAGAGGAACTTGAAGAGTTGGAACTTGAAAAGTCCTCTTATGCTTTAATGAAAAGGCATTTGTCCCTCATCGGTGGTGGAAAGAAAAATAGGAGATCTTAAATATAGAAACACTCTTATTAATTGTTAAAAGTGTTGGAAAGAGGGACCCCCCTCGCGCCGTCGTCGTTGTCGCTCGCTCGGCTCGGCTTCGGCTTTGGAAAATGATCGAGAGATTATATTTTGGACAAAGTTTGTTTTAATTATTTAATTATTTATTTAATTAATTAAATTAAATGACCAAAACGTTTTCAATTAATTAGTTCATAATAGAAATATTTTCAGTTATTTAGTTGAAATTAACCGAAATGTTTCAACTTTTTAGTTGAATAACCCGACCCAAATTGGATCCGCGCGCGACCCGTTTGATTTAAAAAACTTTCCCATTTTATTTAAATTTCCAGCCATTTTGAAAAAGACTGTTCTGAAAGGTTGCAACTTTCAGGAACAATCAGTACCATATGAAAGGTTGCAAACTTTCATTAATGATCGGGTAGATTCTGAATGGGTTGCAACCTTTCGGAACCTATTCCTATTGCCTATAAATACCATTCACTCTTAAGAATTTTTCCTTACAAATTTTTGTTATTTTTTCTTCTTCTTCTTATGCACAAAAGTTTCTTCATGTATTTTACTGTGTTGAGTGGTTCGTTGACACCAGAGTTTTTGGTATTTATACTCTGGTGATTGAGATCATTTTATCCTGGAAGGTTATATTCCAAATCAAACCTCGGATACTAGAGGGAAATAATTTCCTTAAGGGGACACTGTGAGTTCAGTGGACTTGATCTTTTTCCTGTTAAAACTTTTTTGGATTTTGGTACGTTTTACAGATTTTAGTTTTTGTAAATTAAATTTATGTTCATCTTTCTTACTGGTTCAGTAAATTTTGGTTACTTTGTGTTTCTACAAAAAATTATTAGAATCAGTAATTCTAGTTTTTCTAACACAGATCGTCAACAATCTTAAGGAAATTATTTTTTATATATTAATGTGTTTCTGGTGGAGACAAAAATCTTCGTGATTTTATACTCCTTGAAGTCTGCAATTATAAGTTATTGCTTACTAAGACTGTATCGATTTTTGTTTATCAAAAATGTCAAACAAGGGTGTTACAGTGACTGTTGTTGCACCAACCTGAACTGTTGTACCACAAGCAGAGAAACCGAGTAAATTCACTGGTGTGAATTTCAAAGGATGGGAGCAAGGTGTGAATTTCAAAGGATGGCAGGTATTCTTTTGGCTTACCACTCTTGGTCTGCAGAAATTTACCTGCGAAGAAACTCCAGTGTCTGCTGCTGATATGTCAGGCAGAGAAAAATTCATAATTATTAAAGCATGAAAACAGACAGAGTTCCTATGTAAGGGATACATTTTGAGTGCTTTAGAGGATGACTTATATAATGTCTATAGTGCAATGTCAACTTCGAAAGAGTTGTGGAATGCACTTGACAAGAAATATAATCCAAAAGATGCATGCTTGAAAAAGTTTGTGGTCGCAAAGTTTTTAAACTATAAAATGGTAGATAGTAAAACTGTTGGATCACAAGTGCAAGAACTTCAACTTATTCTCCATGATCTGCTGAAGATATGGTAGTAAATGAAGCTTTTCAAGTGACTGCACTGATCGAGAAGTTGTCTCCTTCGTGGAACGACTTCAAGAATTATCTAAAGCACAAGCGTAAAGAAATGAAACTTGAAGATCTTATGATTCGGCTCAAGATTGAAGAAGATAACAAAACCGCTGAAAAGAAGTCTCGTAAGAGTGAAACAATCATTGGAGTTAATATTGTTGAAGAAGCTCCTACCAAAGACAAAAAGAGAAAAAGTCTAATGGGCAGAAGTCAGAACAGGCCAAGAAGAAATTCAAAGGCAACTGTTACAATTGTGGTAATACTGGTCATAGGTATTCTCATTGTCGTGCTCCTAGAAAGGATAAAGACAAATACAAAGGCAAATATCAAGCAAGCATCGTGGAAGAGATGGAAGATGCAGATGACTTGTGTGTAATAATCCCGGAGTATAACTTAGTTGGAAATTCTAAGGAGTGGTTTCTCGACTTAGGTGTCACTCGACTTATTTGTGAAGGAAGTCTTTGCAACATACAGTCATGCTGAGTACGATGAAGATTTGTTCATGGGAAACACAACAATAGCAAGGATTGCAGGAACTGGGAAAGTAATGTTGAAAATGACATCCGGCAAAGTGTTGACTTTGAACAGTGTTCTGCATGTCCCTACTATTAGAAAGAATTTAGTTTCTGCTGCACTACTCGTTAAGAACGGGTTTAAGTGTGTCCTAGTTAGTTATAAAACTGTAATAAGTAAGAATGAGATGTACATAGGAAAGGGCTACCTCAATGAGGGTTTTTCAAACTGAATGTAATGGTTGTTGATAGTATTAATAAGAATTTTGCTTCTATTTACTTATTGGAGTCAAACGGTTTATGGCATGCCCGTTTGGGAGATGTCAATTACAAAGCCTTGCAAAAATTGATTACTCTAGAAGTATTGCCTGATTTTAAATGCAATAAATCGAAATTTGAAATTTGTGTGGAAAGTAAGTTTGTTAAACATCCTTATAAGTCTGTTGAAAGAAATTCCAAAACTTTAAACTTAATTCACACAGATATATGCAATATGAAGTCGACATCATCTCGTGGTGGAAAAAAAATATTTTATAACTTTTATTGACGACTGCACTCGATTTTGTTATGTATATTTGCTTAATATTAAGGAAGCAATTGATGAATTTAAGAAATACAAAAAATAAAGTGGAGAACCAATTGAATCTAAAGATAAAATGATTTAGAGTGATAGAGGTGGAGAATATGAATCTCCTTTTGCAGAGATATGTTGGAAATATGGTATTATTCATCAAATTACTGCACCCTATACACCACAGTCAAATGGCTTGGCGGAATGGAATAACAGAACATTAAAGGAAATGATGAATGCCTTGATGATCAATTTTGGTTCACCGCGAAACCTTTGTAGGAAGCCATCCTTACGGCTAATAAGATACTCAATAAAGTAACCCATCGAAAAACACAATCAATTCCATATGAGTTATGGAAATGAAGGAAACTCAACTTGAAATATTTCAAAGTGTGGGGGTGTTTAGCCAAGGTAGAGGTTCCTTTACCGAAGAGGGTTAAAATTGGATCCAAAACAGTAGACTGTGTATTTATTGGATATATGGAATGGGCATGAAAAAAATAGTGTGTGTACGTGATGGTTTGCCAACATAATACGGAGTTCCTCATAATGTATTTTGAGGGGGAAAACGGGTGATTAAGGCGCCAAATCCATGGGCTAATACACACGAAAAATTGAGCAATCTACGCGATTTATAAAAAAAAGCATGTAAATAAGGAAATGGCATGAAAAACTGGTGTGTGTATACTTGATGGTTCTCCAACTCAATATGAAGGTCCCTCATAAATATCTTTAAGAAAGAAGTTTTGGGTACTCCGGGCGCCAGATACATGGATTAACATACAAAAACATGAGGAATTTGTATGATTTCTAAAAAGAGGGTTGATATATGCCGAAATTGGTGTAAAAATGGTGTGAGTATATTTGATGTTTCCCCAACTCAAAACAGAGGTCCTCATAATATTTTTTGAAAATAAATTTAGGGTGCTCGAGTCGGTTGATCCAAGGGTAATACACACGAAAAATTGAAAATTTTGTGTGATTCTTTAAAAAGGATTTATAGATGCGAAAATAGGCGTCAAATAAGTGGTGTGCGTATACGTTACAGTTCCCCAATTCAATACGGAGGTCCTCATAAACTTTTTTGAGAAAAAATATTGGGTTCTTAGGAAGCTATATCCATTTTACGTATTCGCACGATTACCAAAAAAGGACATGTAAATAAGGAAACGGGCGTGAAAAAATGTTATGAGTATACATAATGGTTCCCCAACTCAATACAAAGGTTCTCATATAGTGTCACGACCCAAAATCGAGCCGCGAGTGGCACCCACACTTATCCTACTATGTGAGCGAACCAACCAATCTAAAACCCCAACATATTGAACAAAATACAAAGCGGAAGACTTAAAACTCATTATCCCCAAAATCTGGAAGTCATCATCACAAGAACATCTATCCTCAAGTTACAAATCTAAAAGTATCTAAGAAGCTAAAATAAATAAAAGGCTAGTCCATGCCGGAAGTTCAAGGCATTAAGACATTGAAGAGAAGATCCAGTCCAAGCTAGAAGCATTAGCTCACCCTGAAATCCGGTGTAGTGAAGACTGGCTAGAATTGCTGCTGAGTTGAAGACGACGGTACGTTTGCTGCATTCCCCAAATAACAAAGAAAGAAACAACAAGTAGGGGGTCAGTACAAAACACAAGTACTGAGTAGGTATCATCGGCCAACTCAAAATAGAAAACAGTATATATCAGTTCATATCATAAATCAACTACAATACTCAACATGTAGCAACAAGTACTATAATCATCAATAAGTACTACCAAGTTCATCCATGAGGACTCAAGCCTCAATACCACACTCATTTGGGAAATTAGGTTCATTACATTGAGTATATTAACATCTCTCAAGATTCATTATCTTTCTTCCTCTTGTGTCGGTACGTGACACTCCGATCCCCTACTACTATGTGTCGGAACGTGACACTCTGATCCCCTACTTCTACGTGTCGGTTCGTGACACCCGATTCCCTAATACTATGTGTCGGAACATGACACTCCGATCCCCTAATTCTACGTGTTGGTTCGTGACACCCGATCCCCTAATACTATGTGTCGGAACGTGACACTCCGATCCACTAACATCATCTATCAATTCATCAAGCCTTCTTTTATACCAAAGGCATCATCAATCTCAGGTAAAATTAGGTTCTTCAGATTTTGGATTCAAAAGCTTCATTATGCTTATTTTATCACAATCACATAATCACATTCAATGCAAGCATACAAATTAGCATAAAGAAGGGTTTACAATACTACCAATAAATCTCATTCACTATTAAGAGTTTACTACGAATAGTATCAAAACCATAACCTACCTTCACCAAGGATTCTTGAATCAAGCAAGCAATCTCTCCAAGCTTTTTTGTTCCTCTTTGGTTGTCTTCTCTCTATAGATCGTATCCTCTCTTCTCCTTGTTCTCTCTATTTTTTCTTCTTCAAAACTCTCTCTCTTTTCCCTAATTAGCATATAATTAGGTATAAAAGATGAGGAAACAACCCACTAAGTAACTCAAGGTCATCTCCTTTACACCCCCAAGAATTTGAGTTATTAATATTAACCCACGAAGTTCATAATTATAGCAGGAATAGTCCAAAACGCCCCTTTAAAACTTACCCAGAAGTCCGACCCAGACTGGGATTACGCAACCTGTGACGGCCCGTCGTGCCTGCGACGGTCCGTCCTGCAGGTTCGTCACAACCTTCAGAGACTCAATTTCCTTGATGATTCTGAGACGGTCCGTCGTGCCTACGACGGTCCGTCCTGCACTTCCGTCATGACGGACAGAGAATTGCTCTCAGTACCCAATTCTCAAGAGTTGAAGTGTTTTGAAACGGAACCTCACAACGGTCCGTCATGTCTGTGACGGTCCGTCCTGCATGTCCGTCACAGACTTCAGAGAATTGCTCTCAGTACCCAATTCTCAAGAGTTGAAGTGTTTTGAAACGGAAACTCACAACGGTCCGTCATGTATGTGACGGTCCGTCCTGCAGGTCCGTCACAGAGTTCAGAGAGTCGATTTCAGCACTCAAATATAAGAATTCCAAGTGTTTGGAACGAGACACCCTCGACGGTCCGTCGTGCCCATGACGGTCCGTCGTTGGATACGTCGTCTCAGACAGTTTTTCCAGAAATAAAATCTGCTGCTCAAAACGACTAAGCAGGTCATTACAGAATCTTCCCGAACATTTATGGTAATTTATTTTATCACTCTATTAGCTTGACAATATGAGTGATCTCATGTAATTGTGTACGTACGTATTCATAATACTATATATTAAATATAGAAGACTTGGACTTGGACTTGGGGCTTGGGCTTGGATCGGAACTTAAAATAAATATTTCATCTATAAATAAGAATTTTTTTTACAGATAAGAGTAACATATATAGAAATAAGGGTCATATCATATGTATATTTGTAATGCGATACATACTGTACAAAATAGGTCAAAAATTAAAGTGACCAAAACAGAAGATGGAGATAACGACTGTTTATGTACACTCAATAATAATATTCATTTTTGAGAAATCTTTTCACAATATCTAGGCATGGTTGCAAAACAGTATTCCTCCATGCTTCGTCAGGATATTCTTTTCTAAATATCTAGGCATGATGCACTGACCACATTTTCTCGTTTATTAATCGTTGAATCTTGTCAATTTGGTTACAAATTAACGTATGAGTATTACACTTGATACTTGAAATTGAAGCTTGAAGAATCATCTCCTTTTATTCATCATCTCCGTCTATATTCGTTTCTTACCTTAAATATCTGTCCATTTAAGGGACACCAATGGACCGTCGGATTCCTTTGGTGTAATCTGCATATGGAATGAAAATATATCGCACCTCATCCACTAGCCCTGCATGCAACACAAATTTAGTAGAACATAGATTTGATAACCAAATGTATTATTAAAAAAATTATATAAGAATAGTTTTTAGCTAGCTGAATGATATTAAATTTTGATTGATACATAAAATAATTACAAAAATTAGCTGTGTTGACCATTTGATCAACCCTCATGTCAACTCTACGGTTCAAGACTGACTGCTCAACATCAATACAAATAAAGCAACTATCATACTTATATTTGAACATGAACACAGGGTCTTCCACAAGTTTTTCAATATACGAATTTGACCCTCCAACAATAATTGGAACACGTTGAGTCTTCAGTATTTTATCTATGTAGACAACATCTTGCAAACAAAAATCTTCAGTTGTGAAGTCTGAATCTGGTTCAATTTCACCTAAGAAAATGTGATCAAACTAACTTTATCAGAATTGAAAGAAATAATTTTTTAATAGTAAAGTATTTTTTTCACTAGAATCTATAATTACTACTATAAAATTATCTAGGTAGTCATTTGATATAAATATTCTTTGAAATAAATATATATACATAGCAAATAGTGTCGTAAGACTTGTTTCTCAGTGTGTGTGTGAGATCTTGTTTGTAACAATTTCGAGTCCCTTGTAAACTTTCATTTTATTCGAGTTGATTATTTCTCCTCGAAAATGGTTTGCAAGATTAACAGAGAGACGAGATTTTCCCGTTCATGTGGCCCCCATTATGAAGATCACTTTCTTCTTGTTGAACTCTTCATTGTTGATAAAAGTATTAATTTTATCTACAAAAAAAATAATTTGTTTATAATAGTGAATGCATAAAGTCAGACATTAAAAATCTTGTAAAAATAAAGCTAGTAAGTAGAAACCCTTCTTGACTTAGAATATACTATGTAAAAATATAAATTTTTCTTCATGGTGGATGTGAAAAGAAATTGCATTCGGCTTTTATATTAAACTCTGTTTGTGGACTTATTAATTGACATACCAATTTCAAAATTACTGATATATTTTAGGATAAGAATGACTTTTAAAAAGTTTATAGATATGTCAACTTGTATATTGGTAAATATATTTTAGGATAAAGTTATTAGTGTACCTTGTTAGGAGATAACATAGAGCTGGGCTTTTATAGTAAAAATGTGATTACTTATAAGTTTATTAATTAGTATACCAAATTAAATATATATTCATATCTTTTAGACTAAGAATAGTTCATGAAAAAATTTAGAGATGTGTCACCTTGAATTTTGGCGATAAAGCTTAAATTATTTTAGGATGAAGTTTCTAGATGTATATTGTTATGAGATCACAAATAGAGTTGACGAAAAGATCGATTACAAAAGCATTGTAAAAAGAACTCAATAATATTTCTCACGGAATACATTGAAGTGATAATGCGTCAAATCTTACACTATTTAACAACACGTCATAAATGTTTAGTGTAATTCCATAAGAGGGAAGTGAACAATTATCTATAACTATTTCAATTACGAGTATTTATATTGACTTGTGCACCATATAATAATAGATAAGGATTTTATTAAATCAAGCTTCAAACACCGTGATAGAATTAGGTATAATATATTCATTACCGATAGATTACAAATTTACTATTTTATCTTCTTTGTCTATGTAATATTTGAGTTAAGAATTCTATTCTTTAAAATCCTTTTAGGGTGGAATCTTCCCGAACATTTATGGTAATTTATTTTATCACTCTATTTGCTTGACAATATGAGTGATATCTTGTAATTGTGTACGTACGTATTCATATTACTATATATTAAATATAGAAGACTTGGACTTTGACTTGAGGCTTAGGCTTGGATCGGAACTTAAAGTAAATATTTCATCTATAAATAAGAATTTTTTTATAGATAAGAGTAACATATATATAAAGAAGGGTCATATCATATGTATATTTGTAATGTGATACATACTGTACAAAATAGGTCAAAAATAAAAGTGACCAAATCGAAGGATGGAGATAACGACCGTTTATGTACACTCAATAATAATATTCATTTTTGAGAAATCTTTTCACAATATCTAGGCATGGTTGAAAAACAGTATTCCTCCATGCTTCGTCAGGATCTTCTTTTCTATCTTCTTTGAAAACGTTTGTAGCAATAATATGATGCACTGACCACATTTTATCGTTTATTAATCGTTGAATGTTGCCAAGTTGGTAACAAAATTAACGTACGAGTATTACGCTTGATACTTGAAATTGAAGCTTGAAGAATCATCTCCTTTGATTCATTATCTCCGTCTATATTCATTTCTTCCCTTAAATATCTGTCCATTTCAAGGACACCAATGGACCGTCAGATTCCTTTGGTTTAATCTGCATCAAGCTATGAAAATCTATCGCACCTCATCCACTAGCCCTGCATGCAACACAAATTTAGTAGAACATATATTTGATAACAAAATGTATTATTAAGAAAATTATATAAGAAAAGTTTTTAGCAAGATGAATGATATTTAATTTTGATTGATACATAAAATAATTATAAAATTACCTACGTTGACCATTTGATCAACCCTCATGTCAACTCTACGGTTCAAGACTGATTGCTCAACATCAATCCAAATAAAGCACCTATCATACTTATATTTGAACATGAACAATGGGTCTTCCACAAGTTTTTCAATATACGAATTTGACCCTCCAACAATAATTGGAACACGTTGAGTCTTCAGTATTTTATCTATGTAGACAACAACTTGCAAACAAAAATCTTCAGCTGTGAAGTATGAATCTGGCTCAATTTCACCTAAGAAAATGTGATCAAATTAACTTTATCAGAATTGAAAGAAATAATTTTTTAATAGTAAAGTATATTTTTCACTAGAATCTATAATTACTACTATAAAATTATCTAGGTAGTCATTTTATATAAGTTCCTTAAAATAAATATATATACTTAACAAATAGTGTCGTAAGGCTTGTTTCTCAGTGTGTGTGATCTTGTTTGTAACAATTTCGAGTCCCTTGTAAACTTGCATTTTATCCGAGTTGATTATTTCTCTTCGAAAATGGGTGGCAAGGTTAACGGTGAGACGGGATTTTCCAGTTCCTGTGGCCCCCATTATGAAGATCACTTTCTTCTTGTTGAACTCTTCATTGTTGATGAAAGTATTAATTTTATCTACAAAAAAAAAAAATTAGTTTATGTAACGACCTGCTTAGTCGTTTTGAGCAGCAGATTTTATTTCTGGAAAACTGTTGGAGACGACGTATCCAACGACGGGCCGTCATGGGAACGACGGACCGTCGAGGGTGTCTCGTTCCAAACACTTGGAATTCTTATATTTGGGTGCTGAAATCGACTCTCTGAACTCTGTGACGGACCTGCAGGACGGACCGTCACAGACATGATGGACCGTTGTGAGGTTCCGTTTCAAAGCACTTCAACTCTTGAGAATTGGGTACTGAGAGCAATTCTCTGTCCGTCGTGACGGAAGTGCAGGACGGACCGTCGTAGACACGACGGACCGTCTCAGACTCATCAAGGAAATTGAGTCTCTGAAGGTTGTGACGAACCTGCAGGACGGACCGTCGTAGGCACGACGGGCCGTCATAGGTTGCGTAATCCCAGTCTGGGTCGAATTTCTGGGTAAGTTTTAAAGGGGAGTTTTGGACTATTCTTGCTATAATTATAAATTTCGTGGGTCAATGTTAATAACTCAAATTCTTGGGGGTGTAAAGGAGATGACCTTGAGTTACTTATTGGGTTATTTCCTCATCTTTTATACCTAATTATTTGCTAATTAGGGAAAAGAGAGAGAGTTTTGGAAGAAGAAAAATAGAGAGAATAAGGAGAAGAGAGGAACGATCGATAGAGAGAGACAAACAAAGAGGAAACAAAAAGCTTTGAGAGATTGCTTGCTTGATCAAGAATCCTTGGTGAAGGTAGGTTATGGTTTTGATACTATTCGTAGTAAACTCTTAATAGTGAATGATATGTATTGGTAGTATTGTAACCCTTCTATATGCTTAATTGTATGCTTGCATGAATGTGATTATGTGATTGTGATAAAATAAGCATAATGAAGCTTTTGAATCCAAAATCTTGAAGAACCCTAATTTACCTTGTTATTGATGATGCCTTGGTATAAAAGAAGGCTTGATGAATTGATAGAATGATGTTAGTGGATCGGAGTGTCACGTTCCGACACATAGTATTAGGGGATCGGGTGTCACGAACCGACACGTAGAATTAGGGGATCGGAGTGTCACGTTCCGACACATAGTATTAGGGGATCGGGTGTCACGAACTGACACGTAGAATTAGGGGATCGGAGTGTCACGTTCCGACACATAGTATTAGGGGATCGGGTGTCACGAACCGACACGTAGATTACGGGATCGGAGTGTCACGTTACGACACATAGTATTCGGGGATCGTGTGTCCCGAACCGACACGTAGAATTAGGGGATCGGCGTGTTCACGACACATTAGTAATTAGGGGGATCGGGTGTCACGAACCGAAACGTAGAATTAGGGGATCGGAGTGTCACGTTCCGACACATAGTATTAGGGGATCGGGTGTCACGAACCGACACGTAGAATTAGGGGATCGGAGTGTCACGTTCCGACACATAGTATTAGGGGATCGGGTGTCACGAACCGACACGTAGAATTAGGGGATCGGAGTGTCACGTACCGACACATAGTAGTAGGGGATCGGAGTGTCAAGTACCGACACAAGAGGAAGAAAGATAATGAATCTTGAGAGATGTTAATACACTCAATGTAATGAACCTAATTTCCCAAATGAGTGTGGTATTGAGTCTTGAGTCCTCATGGATGAACTTGGTAGTACTTATTGATGGTTATAGTACTTGTTGCTACATGTTGAGTATTGTAGTTGATTTATGATATGAACTGATATATACTGTTTTCTATTTTGAGTTGGCCGATGATACCTACTCAGTACTTGTGTTTTGTACTGACCCCCTACTTGTTGTTTCTTTCTTTGTTATTTGGGAAATGCAGCAAACGTACCGTCGTCTTCAACTCAGCAGCAATTCTAGCCAGTCTTCACTACACCGGATTTCAGGGTGAGCTAATGCTTCTAGCTTGGACTGGATCTTCTCTGCAAGTCTTGATGCCTTGAACTTCCGGCATGGACTAGCCTTTTATTTGTTTTAGCTTCTTAGATACTTTTATATTAGTAACTTGAGGATAGATGTTCTTGTGATGATGACTTCCAGATTTTGGGGATAATGGGTTATAAATTTTAGAAGTTATTTAATTGTTTTCGTTAATGAGTTTTAAGTCTTCCGCTTTGTATTTTGTTCAATATGTTGGGGTTTTAGATTGGTTGGTTCGCTCACATAGTAGGATAAGTGTGGGTGCCACTCGCGGCTCGATTTTGGGTCGTGACAAATGTGAAAGTACCATCCCATACTACTACTCCCACAAAGTACTCCTTGAGGATACGTTAGATTAAGCACACCACATTCATCATTCATAAACTTCCTCATACAAGACATAACCTTAACATGCTTTCTTAACATTTGACATTAAGTCACATAACTTCATTTACATTAAATAATGACCTATTCATTCATCTATATGAATACACACCAACACACCCTCCAAACGCCTACTTGTGAAATGGATAGATAGTGTCCCAACCACCACCTACCCTTAGTAGTACACCCTGTAGAAGACTTGATTCATTACATTCTTTTGTGGGGGCTAGCTTTAACCGCAAAGACCATGAGAGCTAGACATGGAATCCCGATATTAACCCCTACCGGATAAGGATCCCCACTAGGGTAGGGTCATTCTTGAGTATTTACATGGATTCTCTAATATCTACTCCTATAAAGGGGCATAGTTAAGGGATAAGGAGATTGCTTATAAGTAAATTATTTTCTACTAATGAGGAGTACTCTTTTCAAGAGGTACATTGGGTGCAACATCTCTACTCACGAGCTGTACCCACCCCTTCTTCAAAGCCTATCGGTGCTAAGCGTAACTCTCCCACGGAGTCTTAAAGATTCATTACTTAAGGTTATGGGATAACTATTGGACACAACATCTCAACTCACAAAGATTGTCCATCCTCCAACCTATCTTTGAAAGCCATAGGGAATAGTGAGGTTGCTACTAAACACTTCATCTCAACTCACGAAAAGTATCCACCCCAAAACTCCCCTTCTTCTTACTATAGGAGTATTACGGATGGTCTAGACACTTCATCTCTACTCACGAAGTGTGACCACCCTAAAATCCCCCATTAACATTCACTAACTTCATTCATTCACTCAAAGTCTATGTGTGAGTACTTGTGAGCATACTTTTCACATAATCACCATTTTCATAACGTTGACTACTAAACATACACATGTTTTCATTCAGCATATTTCACACACTAGCATGCTTCACATATGTGTATAATTTACTTAGACCTAATCTTTACAACAAATACAATTCAAGCTTCATAAAGAATATCAACTACAACATCATCATTATCACTTTACATCATATGTAAAGCTTTCAAGGCCATGCTCACATTACACATATAAATACATATCCATATACTACAAGTAAACAACGCCACCAAAGGGGGACCATACCACTCAAGAATCATCTCCATGGAAACTAAACAAGATAGAACAACTTACCCTTCATCCAAGCTCTCATTACCTTTTATCAATATTAAACCAAAACAACATAAATAGTCATATATAGGAAGTTACTAATTCAAAAATACATCATAAGAAACTCAACTCTAACATTATCTAAATAGTAGAAACAAACCCACTTCATAAGCCAAAAGTTGAGAATAAGCATAAGCATGGTTTCATTGAAGTTTTGACATTAAAATAACCAACCAACACTAAAAACAACATATTTGAATCCTTAAAACATTTCCTTGCAAAGACCCATGCTTAGAGTCAAAGATAGAAGAAGTAGGAGTTTGAACACCCTGTTTGAAATGTCTTTGAAATGACTGCTTGAATGAAAGAACGTTCAAGGATGAACTACCATACCTCAATGAGAAGAAACCCACATGAATTTTCTGACAAAAACGTCCACCACCTTCTTTTCTAGCCCTTCCTTGAGTTCTAGCTTCTATGGAGTTTGACAGGGTTCTTTCTTGAGGGAGGGGTTTTGGATATTCGAAAATGAGGTCTTGTATAGGTCTAGGACAATAAACCAACTTAAAATACCTTAAAGACCCTAAAATGATAATCCTTGGTTCACAAAATACTTGGGTTGAATTTACTAAAACACCCCAAGCCTAGCCGTGTCTAGAGAGCTTTTCAAAGGCAACTATCAACAAACCCTAGCTACGGGGTGTCGCCTGATCGACGGCATGTTCTGATGGGGCGTTGATTGGTTCAAAGGCTCAATTCATGGGGGTTAATCTCCCAACATTAAATGTGGGGATACGCACCCAAACTATGGGGTGT
This sequence comes from Solanum sitiens, assembly GCA_016801875.1. Lineage (NCBI taxonomy): Eukaryota > Viridiplantae > Streptophyta > Magnoliopsida > Solanales > Solanaceae > Solanum > Solanum sitiens. Next base: position 428,524 of record JABWTJ010000388.1, on the reverse strand, counting down.
CACTAGGATGACGGTCTGTAGGTTAGGAGTCGTATGTTAGGCATTTTTGGGAAGATTCTGCCTAAGTGTTTGGGTCCTCTTCTAGGGCCCCTTTTGGGTCCTAGGTGGAGTCATACGCGAATGTTAAACCTCTATACATAGTCATCTAATTCTTATGAATATCTACCATCAACTTGGATTCCTAACAACACTCCAAACATGTCAAGACACACAAGAACATACAAGAGCGCATAGGCGTCTAGTCATCGAACGTCTCAGACGTCCCTTGACGTTTGACTTCCAAACTCAACCAAACTTTACACACTGCCTACTAAAAACATAAATAACCATTTAAGGACTTTGAAACCTCATCACACACATGCTTGTCTCTAGTTCCACCTAATTCTTTATAAGGGTCATGACATGATTGTCTTTAAATTCTATAATCAGAGTAGTTATATTACTCTTGCATGTTTTAAACTTGGATGAACCCTCTTTGTTGCTTTTCACTACTTAAGGGAAGCACTTCCTAAGTCTCTATCTCTTAATGCATTTGATCATGGACTGCATTCAAGTCAGCAGGAATGTGATTTTTTCTTTTTAGGTTTTGGAGATTTTGGAATAGTTTGTTTGCTAATATTTCAATACTTAAAATAGGTCACAAGAGTTGTGTTGTGCTCTAGTGTTAATTTCTTTTTAAAAAGAAATGGTATTACAACTATCATTTGTTTAATTACACGATAATATTTTCTTGCCTCTATTTAAATATGTTATCTTCGTTTGTTTTCCATGGATTTTTCTATAAGTAAGGTCTGTTACTTTCGTATTTATTTGTTTAAAATAGAATTGCTAATAGTCCTTATTTTTGCTTTGTTTTGTTTTCTCCTAGGAAATCTGTCAACTGAGTCTCTTGGACTCTATTGTCCACATCTGTGTTGCACTTTGAGTCAGCCTCAACAATGGGAGAATTTTGAAGCTAAAACAGGTGTTTGGGAAATCCGAAAATGGACAGTATACATGTTGTATACCGCAGTATACACTGGTATATATGGTGAATATTTCTCTATAGGTTCAAAAATCAAACTACTGATGCCGAAAGTCAAAGTGGGCTGTACACATTCAGTATACAGCCCAAGATACAGGAAACAAGGCTGATATACAGGCTGTATACAGTGATATACAAACTGTGTATACAAAAAATGGAAATTGATTTAAAGTCCAAAATCAACAGCTTTGGCCCAATATTTCGCGGCAGTAATAAGCCCAGAAGGCCCAAATCTTCCTCTCTCACTCTCTTTATTTGAACTTATTAATTTTTCTAACTCTTACTTGTTATTTGGTAATTAGTCTTAAGGATAGCTTAATTAAATTCCCCAAAAGACGAACTACATTCTTTATGTTAGTATATTTTAATATAATTCATTTTTGTCAACCCTTGCTTTTTGTGAATATATTTAGTCGAAACTTTTATTTATTCTTCAATTAATCTGAAATAGTTTTTGTCTTAATAATCAAATTAGTTCTATTATTATAAAAATAATTCAAAATGTAAATTCTAATTTATCTAATCTAGTAAAAAATATTAATCCCTAGCAAGTTTAATTCAAATATATCAATCAATATCCTCTTTTCTTGAAAAAATTAAAAAATTGTTCTTTGTTTAATTATTTTCTCAAATTAATCATTTTCCTAAATAAAAGTACAAAAAAATACTTAACCTAAGTCGTAAGATAACTGCATATTAGCGGGCGCTTCAAATGCCTTAAAACCATCTTGAAGCGTAAACAAGAACCTCTTACCCATTTACTCAAAATTTTATAGACTTAATCTTTTAGAGTTTTTTTAAATTAAGTTTTCATAATTTCTTTCAAAATTAAGTGGTGACTCTTTTCAAATTATTTTTCTCAAATTGCTTTATACTTAGCTAGCGTTTCACCATAGATTTCCAAATATTCTTGGCAAATATTATTTGAGTGAAATTTCACCATGTGTTTGGCCATAGTATATGGGATATATATTTTACTTTTTTAGAAAAATATGATTTATACCCATAAGTTTTAAAAACTATCAAAATTAACCATAAGTTTGTATTACAAGTCAATTGGATCTCCATTATAACAATAACAAGTAGTGTCCATGACACTAGAGCAATGTAGTAATTTGGAATGAGTGCAACAAGCATCATTCCATACATCGTGAAGTAGACAATTAGTCGATTGTTCATCAATAATCATATCATCATTAACATTCACTGAATATTCCATCACTAATTTGGTGTTAACGTAAAGAATATTGTAATACAACACAAGCAACAACTATAGAGCGAGTTTTTGTAAAAGATAAATGTTTGGGGAGAAATTATAATTTTTAAAAGATCCCAAATAATGAGATTTGGGCCAATGTAATGACCCGAATCCGGAAGGTCATTTTTTTTTTGATAATTTTGAATAGTCATTTAACAATAGTTAATTAATTTAGGGATAATTTATTTATTATTAATAATAATGGCCCATATATATTAACATAAGTTATTAGGGTTGACACGTTTAGATCATAATTCTTAAAAAAAAAAAAACTCTTGTCCGACAGAGAACGTGGTAGCCGTATATACACGTATGTCATATTATTACTAACATGTAAGAATTAATTATGTCTAACATGTAAGAATTAATTATGTCTTAATAAAGATATTGCTATATATATACACGTATGTCATATTATTACTATTCTATTACTATAGTTGGTTGTAAAAGAGACACAAGAAATTTGGATTGGGATCAAGAAGAATGGAAATTGGAATTACTGTATTACTTTTCTTTATTGGAAAATGTGTTTAACTTGTAGATTATCATTAAGAAGGTTAGGGGATGAATGTGATTATATATTAAAATATAGTTTTACTACTGGAGGTTACTGTATTTTTCTTTCCATGTATTGATTTTTCCAATGGGAGTTTTTTTCGTGGTTATCACACTATGATTCTTGACTTAACCTATTGACATATGTAAGTAAGATATTCGATGTGTTATATGAATATTATTGGATATATGGCATTAGAGAAATTGGAATATAACCCTAGGCTTAAAATTTGAAAATATGAGGGTTGACATGATAATTGACATTAAAATTTGGGAATTTGACTTTATGTTTGTGTAAGTTTTTGAGTGTAGACTAGACACATAGCAATGTGGATGTTGTTAGTCTTCAAATCTTGAGTGTAGACTAGACACATAGCAATGTGGATGTTGTTAGTCTTCAAATCTTATTGTGATTTTCTATTTGACTAGATTATATTGATTTGGGAGTCAACCAAAAGATTAAGGCTAAAATTCTGGAGTCATTGTTCGACTATTTGAGGCAAGTGGATTTCTAAACCCTTGCTAAGTGTATGAAATGCGTGTATTTACTTATGGGATATGTTTGGGAGTAACGGGACTTGGTGATGGGTTGACTTATCCACATTGATTAATACTAATGATGAAAACAAAGGGTAATAAAAGGTAATGTGAATAATTTCTTGTGTGTGATGTGTTGATAATGGAGAATGGTTTGAAAGGCTTGTTGAGTCATTGTTGATGTTGTTGTGAATTGTGTTGTGTTGTGAAAATGGTCATATCCTCTTTATTTGTGTAAACATGTAATTTGCATTATTTTAAGACTTGGTTGTGACAAGTGTTATGTGCATTGAGAAATAATGAGAACTTAAAGAGGATATACCATTTCGAGGGACGTATCGCGCGTCGCGATGGATACTATATTTCGAGGGACGTATCGCGCACCGCGATGGTTACTATTATCGAGGGTTGTGTCGTGCACCGCGACAGATGCATGGACAGATATGTCCTCCATGGGTCTCGAACTGAGAGACAGCGGGTGTGTATCACTAGGTCAGACATGCATCATTATACTTGACATTGCATTTTATTGCATTGCACATACTTATCATTAGTGAACTTGATATTGTGTTTTGTTGATCTTGTGATTGCCTTTATGCGGAACTTGTGATTGTTGAGTACTGAGCTTGTTATTGAGGATATGTAATTTGTTGAAGTGTTGTTGAGGATATGTAATTAGTTGAAGTGTTGTTGTTGAGGGTATGTAATTTGTTAAAGTGTTGTTGTTGAGGATATGTAATTTTTTAAAGTGTTGTTGTGAAGGATATGTAATTTGTCTGAGTGTTATTGTTGAGTTACGTGCTATGTAAACTGTGAGTTGTTAGGTTGGGATGATTTTTATGCAGGTTGTATTGTGGAGGTTCGGTTGGGGGTGGTAGGAATACCCGTATTTCATCCCCTTAGCTTGTGTTTAGGGATTTACTTACTTAGTAGCGTGTGGTTTGGTACTCACCCCTTGTTTCTACAATTTTTTTGTAGGTCATTAGCCCGGACCTTTGTGATATATTCTTTTATTTTTCGAGGCTTCTTGGAGATTTGTGAGGTAGTTGTTTGTCATCTCAGCAGACCTTCTTACTCCTGTTTATGATCTTGTTCTACTCTAGAAACAATATCGTATAAGACTTATATTTTCTTTTGATTCAATTGTAATACTTTAGAGGCTTGTACACATGACAACCATGTTTTGGGGTATAATGTAAGTTGATAGTAAATTTTCCGCATTTTATTGTAATAGTTGAGTTTTAGGCTAACTTGTCTTGGTGGGATAAGACGAGTGACATCACGTCCATTTTTGGGTCGTGACAGCGAAAGACTAGAAGTAACTAGTCTTTGGGAATTTGGGATATTTGCCAAATTATGGCAAAGTGTATGGACAAACACTATTTGCCAGATTGTTTCCCAAATATTATTTGGGAAATCTATGGATAAACGGGCCCGTAGAACATTTCAAAAAGAGATTTTTCTAAAGGTAGATAAAATTACAGCATAACCGAAATGACGATTGTACTGGAATTTAAGCGGTTATAACTATAATAGACTTAGGTTAATTATTAAGCTTTTTAACATATGCTTACTTGTTTGCTTATATTGCATGTCTAATGCTTTATTTTTCATGCTTATGTGATACAAACTGTTCATTTGTTACTAGTTTAATAAATTGTATATTAGTTACTACTTTATAAATTGTTATCCCATTCATACTTCCTCCGATTTCGGAAAATTCACACGTACACACGAGGTGTGTTTTGTTAACCCAAAAATTTCTTTCAAAAACTCAAAGTTAGAGGAGGTTGCATATGCACAAGGTATCAGGATCGTTTTTCGTGTGACCGCGTAGCCTTCTCACTCGTGTTGTCCACTCGGGAACCATGTGTCTAGTAAACCAACTCTTAGTTAACTAGTGTAGAGAACAACCAAATCACTCAATTTAGCGCATTGAAGTAAGACGACCCAACACCCAAGGCGTGTTGAGCCCATTAGAGAGACCACCCTAAGTCAAAATTAGCCTACCGCCTAAATAGACTATCATACTTGTGTGTTTAAATTTGAAGAATGTATACGTCGCTTGACAAGTTTTGGGATAATGAGATGTTCCATAAAGTCGATATACCTCCTTCGAATGTTAGGCCAACCCTTGGCACAAAAGGGTCACATATTTTTTTAGAACACGCATAACGATTTATATGTTATAATTGTCTATGTGAAAATATTATTTTATTTGAAAATATTCTAACTCACTCTTCTTCGAATAATTTTTAGATACCCTAAGCATAAATATAAAGTCACTATCAAAAGTGCGTCCAAATATTATTTGAGTCTTTAGTTTCCCAATATATATATATATATATATAAAACTCCTTTCAAATCCTAAATTGGACTCTCTCATTTAAAAAAAGGGGTAGATTTTCCATCTCAAATAAAAAATAGAATCAAACAGGTCGAACTACGTAGGACCTGAATTCTCCTCCGCGAGATACGTAGGCAGTCTTTCAAAACTCGGTCCGCATATTTGAAAAATTCTACTTTTTTCCGCCCTCCCAAGAAAATTAGAGTTTTCTCTCAATCAAAAATCAAAAGTATGTCAATTACAGATACAAAAGTCCATTGACTCCATGCAAGTCAAACTTTTATGGTTCACTAATCGAAAATCAAATAGACAAATCCTATCTATTTAGTCCCATTTTTTATTCGTGGGATTATTTATCTTCAAGTGGAGCAACTCTTATGTGTTTTTGTTCATGTGTGTGATATCTTGTATTATTTACATCTACACGAACTATCACATCTGTCTTTTGAGTGATTTCTTTTTAGGTATTCAAAAACTGATTTGTGTTGAGAAAATGACAAAACATCCATACTTCACAAGGTCTACAGATTCCACAGGTTCCTTCTCTGATAAATATTTGTCAAAAGGCAAAGAAAAGGTGGTTGAAAATATTAAGAACACCGATTTGACAAAAATCAATGTGAATGACCCTATCAACGTTAAGAAGAACAAGTTGATTGCACTCTTGTTCTAAAAATTACTCAGATGAGGGCTGAAATGAATAAGTCCAGAGATTTGACAAATCTGACTATCATTGCCAACACTCCTAATCCAAAAAACGAAAGACCTCACTCAGTTTTCCTACATCCGAACATCTACCAAAAAATTCATCAACCGCTACTATTTCAAAATCTCCCATCATCGACCTAACCACCGTTAGCTCGCATCAAGCTAGCTCCTCACATCAAGAGTTACCTATTCCTAAAAATCCAAACACCAACAATCTCCAGAATATTCATCTGGTCATCATATTCCTACTCCAATTGTCCAAAACTCATCTACCATTCAACCTGTACCTCTAGAAACCGCATTTCATCTTCCAATATAGTCAGAATTATATCCTTTTTCTAACACACCTTTTGAACTCAATCATTATGAAAAGGAGGAGAATGAGTGGAAGATCATAAAATGAAACACTGAGCAAAGCATTACACATGAAGCTATGAATGCAATAAAGGATTTTCAATACACGACAAACATTTTAAATTATGAAGATTTGTACATTCATCCACGTTTGGAGATTCTTGAAGGTTTTAAAGTGCCAAAATTTGACACTTTTAATTGAATCGAAAATCCTTTTGCTCATTTGAGGGCTTATTGCAACAAATTTGTGAGAGTTGGAAAAAAGGAGAACTTGTTAATACGACTCTTTAGTCGAAGCCTGGAAGGTGAAGCGTTTGGATGGTATATTTCACAAGGAATTAAGTAGTGGACAAGTTGGAATGCTTTGGCTAAAGACTTCATTTAAAGGTTTGATTACAACATAGAACTCATTCCCGATCGATACTCTTTAGAGAGAATCAAACATAAGTCTTGTGAAAACTATAGAGAATATGTCTATTGTTCGAGAAGAGAGGTTGCAAGGGTTAGGCCTCCCTTAACTGGGAAAGAGATTATTGAAGTCTTTATGCGCATTCAAGAGACAGAGTACTACAGTAGGATGTTTCTCATTTTAGGAGGGAAGTTCAGTGAGATAGTCAAAATTGGTCAAGCTAAAACGGTCTCAAGGCCAGAAAAATCTTCCGAATGACTCTCAAAGTTGAATTCTCAAGACCATTGAGGAGGAAAAGAGATGATGCTTCCTCTATCTCTTTTGAACCAAGTTAAAAATCAAAGAGGCGTATTGGTCTGACTGTTCAAAAAATTTTGCCATAAAAAACCTACAATTTAGTTTCGCAAAATCCTTACCCCATGCAATAAAATTACAAAGCTCCACCACCAAATTATCCAAACTTTCCAAATTACCAAGCTCCACTGCCATATTACCCAAATGTTCAACAAAATTACAAAGTAACTTTGTGAAATTACCAAAATGCCCCTCATATCTAACGAACTCCACAATACCAAAATTTCCAAACACAGACACCTACTCGCCAAAATCCTCCACTTTATCATCAAGTACCTCCACCTCAACGAAATAATTACAATCTTCCTCGTCCAAAACCTAAGAGAAAACAACCTCGAGGTTTTACTCCATTAGTTAAAAGACGGACTCAACCTTTTGAGAGATTCAAAGTAGTCGATCTCATAAAACCAGTTGAACCAAAAAATGTCAATTCTAAACATTACAGGGCCGATCTTCATTGTGCTTACAATTCAGGAGTTGTCGGACATAACACTAAAGATTGCATCAACTTGAAGCATAAAATTCAAGATTTGATTGATCAAAAGGTTGTAACTCCTCAAACTGGCATAGCCAATGCCAATGTGGATTCAGTGCTGAATCATGGAGAGTTTACCATTAACATGGTCGAGGTTGAAGAAAATTGGTGCGTGGATAAAACCGTAATCCCAACCAACCTTGATAGCCTTGAGAAAATTGTAACTTCACTGATCATTATTAAGAAATCTGTATTTGTGGTCATGGATCTATATTAAGCATTTGCTTTAGTGCCAAAAGATGATCAGATTCAGAAGGAGGCCAATAATGTATCGCCAAAGCCTTTGCCACATTTGTATCGGTCTTTTATGGTAGAAGAATATGCCAATGATGACAATCTAAGAGAAGGAAATAGGGATCTTCTTGAAGAAGGTGATGTCATGCTGGAGGAATTGATAGAGATATCAAGCATACGATACACCGACCCGATGAAACAAGTTTTTAATTTGACTTCCATGCCGCTCATGAATCCCCGTTTAACTTGATAGACAAAGAAAAAGTTTATGTCATTTTTTAATTTCCCCCGTAATATTTTGAAAAAGGAAAAATGGACCATAGTCATGGCGAAAGTTCATATTTCCTTATTTTCAATGAAAACCTCTTCTATTGCGAAAAGTTATTCAACTTCCTTTAATTTTTCTATCTAACAACCTATGGGTTTGTTTTAGTAAAAATACTTTTAAATATGTGAACATCATGTCATGTAACAAGCTGAACGAACAAATAATGTAGATGACGATGTGTTCTAAGAGTATGATGAGGATATCATGATATCTGAATACATCACCAAAGAATTGAAACAACTCGAGACTAGAATTAGTTTATATCGAAGCTCGAAAAAGAGAAATCAATAAATTACTTAGGAAATACATCGATACAGTTGTCTGATGACATGTCATAGCTGAGCATAGACGTTCATCTCAAGTGGAGAATTGACTCAGGTGCTATCAAGAGCTCAAGATTCAGAACTTCTTCTATTTCTTCCATGTTATCACATTATTTGCTTGTAATCATCTTATGTTTTATAGTAAGGAAATTATCTTTTGTAATTTGAACTACGTTCGACCTGAATTCTCAAGAATGAGATACGTAGGCAGCCTATGTCGGCCTCGGTCGTTTCCTTATCAAAATTTCATATTTTTTTAATCCTCGAGATGGGAACTACATTTGACCTTATTCCTGCCTCAACGGAATAGATAGGCATCATAAGGGTTCGGTCATATCTCCCGTAGGATTTTTATTTATCTTTACAATAGAAACCGGGACATAAGATATATTGTGAGTTGCAACTGGACATAACTTTTGAGGGGGTCTTAAAAATTCTACAAGTCATACATCAAAATTTCAAAATATGTTGAGACGTCTAATCGAAAATCGTTCTTTTAGAGGGACTCGAAAATTCTCAAGAATAAGATCTCCACCAAATAGATCCTAAAGACACTTTGAGAATTGCAATTGGGATAGAATTTTTTAGAAGATCTCGAAATTCCATGAGAAATCTAACTCGGACAAATTTTTGAGAATGGCCTCAAAAGTTTCTTCCAACATCCTTAGAAGTTTGTAGTTAATTTTTAAAATTTCGAGCATGATCAGGATTTTAAAGCTATCTTCAAATTATCTCTGGCATCGTTAAAGTTAAAAGTCAACTTCAGCAATCTCAAACACCTTTGGATTACAGAGTAAACTATAAAATTTTCTAACTATGGGATTTCAAGAGAATCATGTAACAATTTCTCAAGCTTCAAGGATCCATTGAATTCTCCGCAAAAAAACCATCGATAAGACAAAAGGTCGTTCACTTAAGCTATGCATGACATTATATTTGACAATGACCTTTGCCAAATCGATTCTCAAAAAATCTTCTTCCATGAAGATTTTTAATATGACATATATTTTGTATAATTTTATCTTATGTCTATCGAGAAGAAAGAGATCGGAGTGAGCAACTGAACATAGCAAAAGAAGGAGCAAGCTCTTGAAGAAGTAAACACAGATCAATTTGTTTTAAAAAAACTAATATTTTTTCTTTTGATGCAGGTCTATAAGAATGTCACAAGATCATCATTTTCCTTCATTCAATAAATACGGAGAAGTCAAATGGCGAGTAGCTCCTCAAATTTGACAACTTTTCCGTTGATGTAGAAAAGTCATTGAAGTTCTTTAGAAGAAAAGAAACAATTCAAAATATGAGCAAAAACACCTCGATCAAATCTCCAACAAAGCACGAGTCACATTGAACACAAAGTTTTCAAAATAGGAGCGAGCGAAAGCATCATTATCAACATGTACAAGCATCTACAAAAACATCAAATTATACTTTTCAAGCATCAAGAATGTTTGAATGATATTCAAAAATCCCATTGATATCAAACACGGCAATGTGAACTACTCACACGGACATCATCTTGAAAACCACCAAGAAGTAGTTAGATCTTCAAGAGCCCAGAAGGGTATTACATCTTCTAGCCGCCGATAAGGCCATTACATCTTCAAAACTGCAAAGAGGGCCATTGCATCGTCAAACACCAAGAGGGCCATCATTTTCAAATGCCAAGAGGGTCATTGCATTTTCAAACGCCGAGAGGGCCATCATCTTCAAATGCCGAGAGAGCCATCATATTCGAACCGCCAAGAGGGACATTGCATCTTCGACCTCCAAGAGGGCCATCATCTTTCATTGCCAAGAGGACCATTACATATTCAAACTGCCAAGAGGGCCATTGCATATTCAAACCACCGAGAGAGTCATCATCTTCAAATACCGAGAGGACATCATCTTCAAATACCGAGAGGGTCATTGCATTCAATCTTCTAAGAGGGTCATTGCATCTTCAAACGCTGAGAGGGCCATCATCTTCCTTTACCAAGAGGTCTATTAATATTCAAACCGCCAAGAAGGCCATTGCATATTCAAACTGCCGAGAGGGTCATTATCTTCAAACGCACAATGGGACATGAGCTTTAAATACTGAGAGGGTCAATGTAATCAAGCCGATAAGAAGGTCATTTCACCATTAAACACCGAGAGGGCCATCACCTTCATTTGATGAGAGGGTCATTGCATCTTCAACAACCAAGAAGGCCATTGCATCATCCACAACTGTTGAGAGAGTCATTGCTTCTTCTAAATGCCAAGAAACCAATATCATCTTACCAATCAAACTTCGACAACATCATCTTATCAGTGGATCACCATCATCCTGCCAATGTATCATCAATGTAGCAGCATTATCTTAGCAATCGAGCATCAACATCGTTTTTCATCATTAATGTAGCAGCATCATTTTATCTATAAAGTACCGTCATCAACAATATTACATTATTGATAAAGTCATCATCGTGTCACATCATATCAATTCATCATCTGTTGTGTCAAACTGACAAAAGCTGATGTCAGAATATTTAGAAAACAATATGTGCTTAATATGTAAAAAATATCACTTCTCTATCTGAATTACAATTTTTACTAAATTTTTTGTTTCAGTCATTGCCGAGAACATCCAAGAGGATGACTTCGGAAATCAAACCACAGGTACAGACGCATCAAAAGGGATGCAACACAACGTGGAACTTTTTCTTAGAAGAAAATTTGGACATAGTCCAATGAGGAGTATGAAACTCTTAGGACACGATCTAAGGAGAAACTTCCACCACAATCAAACCACACCCCTATCATAAGGCATATGGGTTTTTCTTTGGGTTTATCAGTTTCAATTTTGCATTCGGAAACTTTTCACTCTAACTGGAGGCAACTTTCCAATCTGAGTGAGAATACACCAACAAATTTGGATATTATGTATGTGTAAGTCCTTAATTATGGGTGTGAAATGCACCACATTCATGGCTAAGACGTCGCAAGCCTCATTTTCATACTCGACTTACTTTTCACTCATCCAAAACCAAAAGTTATCTTGCATAATAGATTTGTTTTCTAACCGATCGAGTCGAACTACAAACAGTCTAATTCCTTAGGCTTGAGGACATGTAGGCCGACACAATGTTGAAAACTCGGTTGTATTCCCACGTCCTCTATAAAATCTTATTCTCGAGCATTCTGGTTCGCTCATAATTTGATATCGGGATAACTTTCTAATTCTTTCATGATAGGGCGTCAAATCAAGCGTATCAAACTGCAAGTGGCCTTAATTATCATATAGTCTAAGATATGTAGAAAACTGCTACCGGGGTTTTGTCATTATTCATAAAGTCCATACTAGAATTCTTTTTCACAAAGATAAAGATGTGGTCGGTCAAAATTGGATTCGTCTGTAACAACCCTAAAAACATGACTATGCTAAGTAATAATTAATATGTCTAGAATGCCTACGATTAGACCGGGTTCACACGGATTGATGCGCGTAGAATCAGACCTCTGAAACCTTGCTACAGCCAAGCCAAATAACTTGGGGAGTTAGTTGAGCTTGAAAAGGTTAGGTCCAACCATGTAGGGCTCTCGAATACGAAGATTTACTTGAATGAGTCTTTACCGGACTTAAAAAGGGAAAATCATAGTTTTGGAGGGTCTAGGGGTAAAATGGTCTTTTTCCTAACTAAGGGTAGTATTGTAATTACCCTAAATATATAATTAATAATTTAATTAATAAGATGGAGGGGCAATTTGGGGAGAGAGGACCGAAAATGGGCTCTTGAAGTGAAGTCTTGCTCCACCCGGGTTCGAACCTAGGTGGAAGCAATGAATTAAAGTGGTTTTTATTTAAGTTACTAAATTAATTTAATTAATTAATAATTATTATTCATTAGCTGATTTAAAATAAAGTAGAAATCATATTTTTAATATTTAATAAAAACCTTATTTGACTAAGTCCTAAACTAGAACCCTAAGCCTAAGCTAACTCTCTCCTCTCACGCTCATCTCTCTCTCACGTCTCTATCACTCTCATTCACGTTATCTCTGCCAAATAACATAAAAAAACAGTAGGTAAACCAAAGTTCTTCAGAATTGAAGAACTCACACGAAAATATAAGAAAAACAAACGTTAATCAATCACGTAGGAAAGGGAAGGTTTTCCGTCGAGTTTGGTGTTGGACGTGTGTTTGGAGGAGTTCTTTGGGCAGCAAGTCGAGGTTTAAATGTCAAAAAGGTATGGGTTCTCTTCTCTCTTGGTCCCTTTCCCAAGAGACCCGTTAAGGTTCAGATTATTCAGTCCGAAAACTAGGATTGTTCCCCGTTGCATGTCTCTGTCACTAGCTCCCACTGATTTGTAGGTTGGGTATGGTTGCTGGTAGATTTAGGTGTATGTTGTGTTTTCATGATGAATATGTTTATGTTTGTGTATTTGAAATCGTATGAATGACAGCCTATGTGTTTTCGAAACTATGTGCATGTGTGTGCAAAAATGTGGCAGTGACTAGGTGTTCTCGGATTAAGGCTCAAAAATTGTGATGTTATGGTTGTTATCTTACGTGCATAAAATTATGTAAATTGTGATGTTCATATGAGTTGAAATGTGTGTGATTTGAGTGATAATCTCTTGGCTAAACGAATCCATGAAAAATGCACCTAAGAACGTATTGAATGATCTACAAATTTCCCTATGAATTCAAGTGTAAATGTTGAAGGAAGTGAGCTGAAAAATGTGACAAAATTTCCAGCAAATTATAAGTTTGTTTTCGGCTAAACATAGATGAATAAATCTGGAAATTTAAATGTGTATAAATTAGGTGAGGTCATTAGGAATCGAACTCGCGACCTCACCCTTGAAAGGCACTAAAACGTGAATAAAGAAATGTGGTTGAGGGGGGTCGAACTTGGGTACTCCTTGTTGGAAATTAATATCTGAAATTAAGAATTGAGAGGAGTGGGATTCGAACCCACAACCTCACAGTCAAAACTAAAGGAAAAATGAAAAGAAAGAAAATGTGAGGCGTGGGAATCGAACCCACGACCACTAGGCAGTAAAGGAGAAGTAAGGAAAAATAATAGAAAAGAAATGTGAGGCGTGGGAGTCGAACCCACGACCTCTTAGGCAGATTTAAGGAGGAGAATAAAAGAAAAACAAAGAGAGGCTGTGGGGGTTTGATCCCACAACCTCATGGTCAATTCGAAATAGACAAGGAGAATTAAATAAAAAAAATAAAAGGGGCTGTGGGGGTTCGATCCCACAACCCTCGGCCAAAGAAGAGAAAAAGTAAAGGAGAGAAATAAAAAGGAAAAGTTGACATTGGGGCTCGATCTAGGGTCCCAATATTGTGTGGACCAAAAATAAAATAGATAAAAAATGTAAGTGTTTTCCAAGGGATTCGAAACCGGGTCCCCTTGCCCAAATTCCGTATTGATACATAAGTCATACGTGAATTAAATGTTCAAGAATAATGCCGCCTACTTAGATCGAAATTGAGATCTTGGCCTACATACAAGATGCATAAGTCTTGTACTACATAATCTTATGAAGATATGAATCACTTAAACGAACTATGAATGAAGCCTCATGGCTTGTATGTATAGGCCCATAAGTCTAGCATACGTTTAAAAATAAGTGAACCTAAGATGTATGTAATGAAATTATGTAACCCTAGAAGGGTTAAGTACGAGTGGAAAACACACTAAATGGCCAAGTGCATTGGCATACGATGAAATGATTATTATGTAATGAAATGATGAAACCCTAGAACGGTTAAGTAAGAGTGTGAAACACACAAATGGCCAAGCGCATTGGCATATGATGATATGAACATTCACGTAAAAAAGGGGTGAGTAATTATGAAGAGCAAATGTGCTAATGTTAATGAATGTGGTGACAACATGATATGAGGCTAATGTATAAGATGAGAACAATCTCAAATGTGCCTAAGTAAATGTTACCAAAACGTACTCACCTATGAGAGTGTAAAGTTAATGAAGAGACCAGTCTCTATGAACACTCTAATGAAAGTATAGAGATTAACACACTTAATACTAATGATGAGATGAGAAATCATCTAGTGAGCTATGATTCCTCATACTATAAGCCATCTTCCATGACGTATGAGTTTAATGTAATGGAAATTTATACTGAGCACCGATAGACTAGCTTGAGCGGTGATGCCTTCTTTCGGGAAGGGCGAAGGTTCACGTAACTCTCATGAGATGAGAATGTCCGGCATGCCGGGTATGGGTCTCCCTATATCTCCTAGTCTTCGAACCTATACTACCAATATAGGGATCTGGCGGGGTTAAATTCCCACGTACGCTAGCATGTTTTGGGTCACTTTGGCCGGTGATTCCACCTCTTTTTGGTGTGGGGGAGACACTGGATTTCATGATGCTCACATGATCTATGTCGGTTAAAGTTAAAGTTCCCAATGAATGAATGAGGCCAGCCTCAAATGATGCACATAATGAAATGAACGATACCAAAGGTGTTAGGATAGGATAATCAAGAGGTGAGCTAGACTCAAGTAATGACACTAGGTTATTCTTGATCATTGCACAGCAAACCCGATGAGAGTCTTAAACTATATCCTAGGCATAGCTGGTGTTTACACTAGCTTATGAATGAATGAAATGAAGTACGTATGAATGAATGAAGCAGACTCAGTGTTTGTTAAAGAAGGCTCCCTAGTTGAGGTCCCATATGTTGAGGCCTTATTTTGGGAAGTCTTAATGTCAAGTCCATGACTTCAAGGTCTCATGGCATATGAATGAATGATATGAAAGATGTTATGTGTTATATCCAATATGGTATGTGCTATGTGTAAGATGTTATGTGTTGTGTGCAATATGATAAGTATGATGATGCATGTTACTCTCATGGCATGACTTTCCTAATCCAAATTTGGAAAGCTCACTGACTTTCCTAATCCAAATTTGTAAAGCTCACTGACTTTCCTAATCCAAATTCGGAAAGCTCACTAACTTTCCTAATCTCAATTTGGCAAGTCCACTGACTTGACTTTCCATAATCATGTTGCTAGGAAAGAGCTATTCTTACTCATGCATGTCCTTGGTGTGTGCTTGCATATACCCATACTTAGTACAAGTGTGTACTAATCCCATACAACTCTATATTTTTAGGTGCAGGCACAGGTGGACGCTAGAGCTTACAGGTTAACTTTGCAGCTATCCGGACGTGGAGCTTTCATCCGGACTATGTAGGCCCTCATGATTTCGAGGATGTCTACCATTTTTATCTAGCTTAGATGTAGGCTTTAGCTAGTGGAGCATGTTCCACTAGTGTTTCTTTCCACTTTCATTTCAGACTTTGTATTGGTGTCGTTTTGGCAAAAATGTGTTTAATGCAATTATGAACTGTTTCTTTCATTTGATTATCTCTATATTAGTTGGTTGATTTGTGAACGCCTATGATGTTAAGTTTAAAATGTTTAGCATGAAATAAGAAATCAAAAAGTTCAAATTTTATACTAAAAGTAACCTAGATGAAGTAAGAATGACGTATGTAGGCTTGTCTGCGACCTCAGAGAGGTCAACGACGCTGGTCTCGTCTGGGGTCTAGATTCTGGTCGTGACAAAGTTGGTATCAGAGCCCCAGGTTAAATTCCGAGGATAATAAGTTCACATCAACCACATTGAATAGTTTCTAAGTCATGGTAGTGAAGTGCACCACTATCCTGGATTAGAGGCTGCATGATGCGTAGAAAAATTTCCCTTCTTCTACTCTTTATCGTGCTATCTAGAGCTTTGACACTTTTTGTCATTCTAAGTATCTAACTTCTTTCTTGTGTGCGCGCATAGAAGAATACCCACAAGAATTAGGATGGCCAAGTGGTCTAAGGCGCCAGACTCAAGATCTGGCCTTCCCAAGAAGGGGTAGTGATAGAAATGCCCAGCGTGAACGAAAGACGTTTGATAAGAGTGGTTGTTCGCATGGAGGTGAGTGCATGGTAGGTTCTAAAGCCTGCTATGAGTATTGATGAGGAGGAGAAGGCTAAGTTGGCTTCTTACTAGCTCAAGGAGATGGCTTAGGTATGGATTACTTCATAAATGCTAGACTACCATAGACTATCGAAATAGGGTAGTAAGGTTAAGTTTCCGAATAAGTTAGAGTTAACATGAATTCATGTTTGCATGTCATGTTGCTGTTTTTGTATAGCGTGGACATAATTTTTGTGTTGCATGAGTTGTGAGGTGCATCAAGTTAAGTGCGATTGAGAAGGAAGTTCCTCAATCTCAAATATGAAGCTTCAGATAAGGTTGAGTAATATGCATTATCCAGAGTAAGTGTGAAACAGAAATTCACAAGGAGTAAAGTCTCAAGTATGTTAAGATATCTTCGAAAATCACCCTCTTTATTTTAAAATGATGTGTAGTGTCATTCGGGGACGAATGTTCCTAAGGGGGGGATAATGTAACAACCCTAAAAACATGACTATGCTAAGTAATGATTGATGTGTCTAGAATGCCTACGATTAGACCGGGTTCACACGGATTGATACGCGTAGAACCAGACCTCTGAAACCTTGCTACATCCAAGCCAACTAACTCGGGGAGTTAGTTGAGCTTGAAAAGGTTAGGTCCAACCATGTAGGGCTCTCGAATACGAAGATTTACTTGAATGAGTCTTTACCGGACTTAAAAAGGGAAAATCATAGTTTTGGAGGGTCTAGGGGTAAAATGATCTTTTTACTGGCTAAGGGTAGTATCGTAATTACCCTAAATATATAATTAATTATTTAACTAATAAGGTGGAGGGGCAATTTGGGGAGAGAGGACCGAAAATGGGCTCTTGAAGTGAAGTCTTGCTCCACCCGTGTTCGAACCTAGGTGGAAGCAATGAATTAAAGTGGTTTTTATTTAAGTTACTAAATTAATGTAATTAATTAATAATTATTATTCATTAGATGATTTAAAATAAAGTAGAAATCAGATTTTTAATATTTAATAAAAACCTTATTTGACTAAGTCCTAAACTAGACTTCTAAGCCTAAGCTAACTCTCTCCTCTCACGCTCATCTCTCTCTCACGTCTCTATCACTCTCATTCACGTTCTCTCTGCCAAATAACGTACAAAAACAGTAGGTAAACCAAAGTTTTTCACACTTGAAGAACTCACACGAAAATATAAGAAAAACAAACGTTAATCAATCACGTAGGAAAGGGAAGGTTTTCCGTCGAGTTTGGTGTTGAACTTTTGGTGTTGGACGTGTGTTTGGAGGAGTTCTTTGGGAAGAAAGTCGAGGTTTAAATGTCAAAAAGGTATGGGTTCTCTTCTCTCTTGGTCCCTTTCCCAAGAGACCCCTTAAGGTTCAGATTATTCAGTCCGAAAACTAGGGTTGTTCCCCGTTGCATGTCCCTGACACTACCTCCCACTGATTTGTAGGTTGGATCTGATTGCTGGTAGATTTAGGTGTATGTTGTGTTTTCGTGATGAATATGTTTATGTTTGTGTATTTGAAATCGTATGAATGACAACCTATGTGTTTTCGAAACTATGTGCATGTGTGTGCAAAAATGTGGCAGTGACTAGGTGTTCTCGGATTAAGGCTAAAAAATTGTGATGTTATGGTTGTTATCTTACGTGCATAAATTTATGTAAATCGTGATGTTCATATGAGTTGAAATGTGTCTGATTTGAGTGATAATCTCTTGGCTAAACGTATCCATGAAAAATGCACCTAAGAACGTATTGAATGATCTACAAATTTCCCTATGAATTCAAGTGTAAATGTTGAAGGAAGTGAGCTGAAAAATGTGACAAAATTTCCAGCAAATTATAAGTGTGTTTTCGACTAAACATAGATGAATAAATCTGGAAATTTAAATGTGTATAAATTAGGTGAGGTCATTAGGAATCGAACTCGCGACCTCACCCTTGAAAGGCACTAAAATGTGAATAAAGAAATGAGGCTGAGGGGGTTCGAACTTGGGTACTCCTTGCTGGAAATTAATATATGAAATTAAGAATTGAGAGGAGTGGATTTCGAACCCAGAACCTCACAGTCAAAACTAAAGGAAAAACGAAAAGAAAGAAAATGTGAGGCGTGGGAATCGAACTCACGACCTCTAGGCAGTAAAGGAGAAGTAAGGAAAAATAAAAGAAAAGAAATGTGAGGCGCGGGAATAGAACCCACGACCTCTTAGGCAGATTTAAGGAGGAGGATAAAAGAAAATAAAGAGAGGTTGTAGGGTTTTGATCCCACAACCTCATGGTCAACTCGAAATTGACAAGGAGAATTAAATAAAAAAAAATAAAAGGGGCTGTGGGGGTTCGATCCCACAACCCCTCGGCGAAAGAAGAGAAAAAGCAAAGGAGAGAAATAAAAGGAAAAGTTGACGTTGGGGCTCGATCTAGGGTCCCAATATTGTGTGGACCAAAAATAAAATAGATGAAAAATGTAAGTGTTGTCCAAGGGATTCGAAACCGGGTTCCCTTGCCCAAATTCCGTATTGATACATAAGTCATACATGAATTAAATGTTCAAGAATAATGCCGCCTACTTAGATCGAAATTGAGATCTTGGCATATATACAAGATGCATAAGTCTTGTACTACATAATATTATGAAGATATGAATCACTTAAACGAACTATGAATGAAGCCTCATGGCTTGTATGTATAGACCCATAAGTCTAGCATACGTTTAAAATTAAGTGAACCTAAGATGTATGTAATGAAATGATGTAACCCTAGAAGGGTTAAGTACGAGTGTAAAACACACTAAATGGCCAAGTGCATTGGCATACGATGAAATGATTATTATATAATGAAATGATGAAACCCTAGAACGGTTAAGTAAGAGTGTGAAACACACAAATGGCCAAGTACATTGGCGTATGATGAAATGAACATTCACGTAAAAAAGGGGGGAGTAATTATAGAGAGCAAATGTGCTAATGTTAATGAATGTGGTGACAACATGATATGAGGCTAATGTATAAGATGAGAACAATCTCAAATGAGCCTAAGTAAATGTTACCAAAACGTACTCACCTATGAGAGTGTAAAGTTAATGAAGAGACCAGTCTCTATGAAAATGAGCCTAAGTAAATGTTACCAAAACGTACTCACCTATGAGAGTGTAAAGTTAATGAAGAGACCAGTCTCTATGAACACTCTAATGAAAGTATTGAGATTAACACACTTAATACTAATGATGAGATGAGAAATCATCTATTGAGCAATGATGTCCTCATACTAGAAGCCAGCTCCCATGACGTATGAGTTGAATGTAATGGAAATTTATACTGAGCACCGATAGACTAGCTATGAGCGGTGGTGCCTTCTTTCGGGAAGGGCGAAGGTTCACGTAACTCTCATGAGATGAGACTGTCCGGCAAGCCGGGTATGGGTCTCCCTATATATCCTAGTCTTTGAACCTATACTTCCATTATAGATATCTGGCGGGGTTAAATTCCCACGTACGCTAGCATGTTTTGGGTCACTTTGGCCGGTGATTCCACCTCTTTTTGGTGTGGGGGAGACACTGGATTTCATGATGCTCACATGATTTATGTTGGTTAAAGCTAAAGTTCCCAATGAATGAATGAGGCCAGCCTCAAATGATGCACATAATGAAATGAACGATACCAAAGGTGTTAGGATAGGATAATCAAGAGGTGCGCTAGACTCAAGTAATGACACTAGGTTATTCTTGATCATTGCACAGCAAACCCGATGAGAGTCTTAAACTACATCCTATGTATAGTTGGTGTTTACACTAGCTTATGAATGAATGAAATGAAGTACGTATGAATGAATGAAGCAAACTTTGTGTTTGTTAAAGAAGGCTCCCTAGTTGAGGTCCCATATGTTGAGCCCTCATTTTGGGAAGTCTTAATGTCAAGTCCATGACTTCAAGGTCTCATGGCATATGAATGAATGATATGAAAGATGTTATGTGCTATATGCAATATGGTATGTGCTATGTGTAAGATGTTATGTGTTGTGTGCAATATGATAAGTATGATGATGCATGTTACTCTCATGGCATGACTTTCCTAATCCAAATTTGGAAAGCTCACTGACATTCCTAATCCAAATTTGGAAAGCTCACTGACTTTCCTAATCCAAATTTAGAAAGCTCACTAGCTTTCCTAATCCCAATTTGGCAAGTCCACTGACTTGACTTTCCATAATCATGTTGCTAGGAAAGAGCTATTCTTACTCATGCATGTCCTTGGTGTGTGCTTTCATATACCCATACTTAGTACAAGTGTGTACTAATCCCATACAACTAAATATTATTAGGTGCAGGCACATGTGGACGCTAGAGCTTACAGGTTTACGTTCCAGCTATCCGGACGTGGAGCTTTCATTCGGACTATGTAGGCCCTCATGATTTCGAGGATGTCTACCGTTATTATCTAGCTTAGATGTAGGCTTTAGCTAGTGGAGCATGTTCCACTAGTGTTTCTTTCCACTTTCATTTCAGACTTTGTATTGGTACCGTTTTGGCAAAAATAGGTTTAATGCAATTATGAACTATTTCTTTCATTTGATTATCTCTATATTAGTTGGTTGATTTATGAACGCCTATGATGTTAAGTTTAAAATGTTTAGCATGAAATAAGAAATCAAAAAGTTCAAATTTTCCGCTAAAATTAACCTAGATGAAGTAAGAATGACGTATGTAGGCTTGTCTGCGACCTCAGAGGGGTCAACGACGCCGGTCTCGTCTGGGGTCTAGATTCCGGTCGTGACATCGTCAATTTCATTTGCCTCGAATTTCTTTCATCAATCCAAAGCAAATGAGGGACAACTGTTGACACCCAATTTTGGGCTTCCACAATATAAATTAGTCATCGAGCTTCTTAAATTTCAAAAGATTTGAAGTAATTAACTTTATAAAATTTTAAATATTTTGAGTCATTTTAAGTATCTTTGTCATTATTATAAATTTTAAAATGTTAAAAATTTAATTTATATATTCTATATAATTTTGCATATATTTATTATATTAATATTTTAAAATCATCTCAAAAGATTTTAGTTTTACTAAAATATCATATTAATTACTTTAGACAATTTATAGTTTATATTTTTGAGTTAATTATCTTATAATGGAATTAATTATTATATCTCGTTAAGATTAAGAGGCTCGTTAATTAATTAATATTAATTCATCTAAAACTAAACTCAATTGGTTAACTTCTTAATTCCTATTATTGTAATTAACAATCTTTTCACTCCCATCTTAAACCCATTCAACAAGCCAATTTCTGGGCCATTTTTCAATTCAATTTCCCATGCCCAATTTGGTTTTATATACTCAACATAGCCCACTACCTAAATTACTATAACCTTCAGCCCACCTCAATCCAACTAATAATCCAATACCCAACCAAACAAAACAATACAGAAGTACCAAACGACCCCTGCGCGTGCTTCTTCTTCACGCAAAAATCCCAGAAAAACTGGAAAGTCTCACCAAATCGCAGAGAGCATCACAACTTTAACATCGGCGCAGCTTCACATTACACCAACAGTACGCCTGCGGCAGCCTCGTCCCATCCCCTTTTCCCTTTTTGCGGATTTTCAGAGTAAAGTTACAACTCTCCCATGCCTTTTACTGTTGATCTCGAAAAAGAGCAAAGAAATTCAAATTTTGAATTCGGTTTCCCCTCTTTCAACGCCAATCTCAGCCTATAAATATATCTTTCTTTCAATGCTTAGGGGATTAAGTTTTAGAAAGGAGGAAAAAATAGAGTTGAAAAGTTTAGAAAAAAAAAAAGAGCAGGGGAGGAGACTAAAAAAAGAATACGTTTTGAGTTTAGTTCTAAGATCACTGCTCTAATTATCTTTGCTTGACGTTCGTATACGAAGTCTGTGGTGGAAGTCTCTTTATGGTCAAGCTTGTTGTTCTGGTCGCTGCATCGAAAAGGTAAATTTCCTTTTGATCTTTATTCATTTGTTAGATAATGTTGTGTTTAGGAATAGGATGATGTTTTCACACTCCACTTATAAATTTTCTGTTGATTTTATCCCTTCTTAATGCCCCTATTTGTCTTACTAGTTATTATCTAGTTGATGTTGGATAATAAGCGTTTTAGTACAAGTTTGTATCAGATTAGTTTGTTCGTGTATAAAGTGTATTTCTTAAAGCTTTCTATTTTGATATTATGTCGGAAATTGTAGCCTTGAGATTCATGTCAAGCAACCTATTGTTGCTAATGTGTAACAGCTTGTTTGCCCCGTGATCGAACACTATGAATGTTCTACTGATTAGCATGTCGTGTTTGAATCAAGTTTATGTCTCCATTTGGTCCAAATTTTAGTTGAAAATTCTTGTTTTTCGCAATTGAGCTTCGAAAATATGTGAAGTTCTGTTGCTTTCCTGATTGTAGGATTACTTCAATCTATTGTTTTCTCTTTAGTTTACCACCTAGTCCTCTTTTACTTGTCCTCTCTTTTTGTTCCTCATATGGTCCAAGTTTCTTATAGGTTGTATTAACCTGCTTATGTCTTGAACTTAATTTTTATTTGGTCAAATACGTGTAGTTGATTATATTGTGATGTTCAACTATTTGGATTTGTTAAGGTAGTAGCTCTCGTGATAAGAATAATTATCAGTTTAGCTGTAGTTTTTTTAGTATATGAATTTGATTACCTTTAAATTCGATAATCGGTGTAGCTATAGTACTCTTGCATGTTTTAAACTTGGATGAACCCTCTTTGTTGCTTTTCACTGTTTAAGGGAAACACTTGCTAAGTCTCTATCTCTTAACGCATTTTTTCATGGACTGCATTCAAGTCTGCAGGCATGTGATTGTTTTCTTGTTAGGTTTTGGAGATGTTGAATAGTTTTTTTGCTAATGTTTCAATATTTAAAATAGGTCACAAGAGTTTATTTGTGGTCTAGTATTAAATATTTTTTTAAAAAAAATAAATGGCATGTATTACAACTCTCATTTGTTTGAATAAAAGATAATATTTTCTTGCATCTATTTAAATATGTTCTCTTTGTTTGTTTTCCATGGATTTTCTTATAAGTAAGGTCTGTTACTTTCTTATTTATTTGTTTAAAATAGAATTGCTAATAGTCCTTATTTTTTCTTTGTTTTGTTTTCTCCTGGGAAATCTTTCAACCGAGTCGCTTGGACTCTATTGTCCACATCTGTATTGCACATTGAGTCAGCCTCAGCAATGGGAGAAATTTGAAGCTGAAACAGGTGTTCGGGAAGTCCGAAAACAGACAATATAAATGTTATATACCGCAATATACACTGGTATACATTGTGAATATTGCAACACAGGTTCAAAAATCAAAATATAGATGCCGAAAGTTGAAGTGGGCTGAATACATTTGGTATACAAACCAAGATACAGGAAACGGGGCAGATATATGAGCGTATAAACTGATATACAACTTAAGTATACAAAAACGAAAATTAATTTAAAGTAAAAAAATCAGCAGCTTTGGGAAAATGTTTCTGGGTAGTAATAGGCCGAGAAGGCCCAAATCTTCCTCTCTCACTCTCTTTATTTGAATTTATTAATTTGTCTAACTCTTACTTTTTTATTTGCTAATTAATCTTAAAGATGCTTAATTAAATTCCCCAAGAGACGAAATACATTCTTTATGTTAGTATGTTTTAATATAATTCATTTTGATCAACCCTTGCTTTTAGTTAATATATACAGTCAAAACTTTTATTTATTCTTCAATTAATGTAAAATAGTTTTTGTATTAATTAATCAAATTAGTTCTATTATTATAAAAATAATTCAAAAAGTGAATTCTAATTTATCTAATCTAGTAAATTTCTAATCCGTTGCAAGTTTAGTTCACATTTTTCAATCAATATCCTCTTTTCTGAAAAAATTAAAAAATTGTTCTTTGTTTAATTATTTTCTCAAATTAATCATTTTACTTAAAAAAAAGTCAAAAAAAAATATATTTAACCTAAGTTGTAGGATAACCGCATGTTAGTGGGCTCTTCAAATGCCTTAAAAACTTTTTTGAAGCGTAAATAAGAACCTCTTACCCATTTTCTCTAAATTTTTAAAGATTTAATTTGTTGGAGCCTTTTAAATTAAGTTCTCTTTATTTCTTTCAAAAATTATTTTAAATTAAGTTCTCTTTATTTCTTTCAAAAATTAAGTGGTGATACTTTTCTAAGTATTTTTCTAAAATTGCTTTATACTTAGAATATTTCAAAAAGTGATTTTTCTAAAGATAGATAAAATTACGGCATAACACCATATCCCTCAAGTCATGAACAACTCACATATAGATCATTTAGGGTCTACAGACCACACACCCACATTACATCGTGGGAGACAAGAACATACTCAACATTTGAATAGAAGACTCCTAACATGCATAAGATTACACATTCATATAGGGTCACATAGGTAGGGGTCATTCTACAAGAGTAATCATCACAACTAAGCATGTAGATCTTACCTAACCCTAACAATATCATTCACATATACTTGACATCATCAATACACCTAGATCATGACACTAGAATTAAAGACCACACAAGACCTTCATATTTGTGATCATCATCACCACAATTCACATTACATCTATTTCCCTCAAGTCCATGATCACAACATATATAGATACAAAAAAATGTAAATACCGGTACCATAAATGGACTATACCTTACAACATCAATTCTGATACTTGTAGGCTAACAATTAGGTAAACTTACAAATACTCCAAGCCATGATCATTATAGACCAATTCCCAACAATTCATAATAAAATTATATTGATAGAAGTAGGATTAAATAATACACTACAATCTAATCACAATTGAATCATCATCTAATCAAGATCACAAAACCCACAGTATAGGCTAAATAGAGAGATTAAGGAGATTATTCGTTCTTCCTGGAATTGCATTGAAAATCATCATAAAAACAGTAATTAAACATTTATTTATCATTATAATGACTTAGAAAATTATTTGACAATGAATTTATGGCTAGATTGTAAGATAGGAATTTTGACCTTAGAATCATATTGGAAAAACTTTGATGGAACTCCTTAGATGAAAGGTAAACTAAGGATCAACGTTAACATAACTTAATAGAAGAAAAGCCCACACATTTTGAAAAGAAACCACTTCAAAATTCATCTTCTAGCTTGAGCTTGAGTATGGCCTCCAATGGAGGTTTGAGAAAATTTGGAAGAGAAGAGAGTTTCGGGATTTTTGATTTCTTATTTGGTGTTGGTGTTTTTACTTGGGAAAGGGGTTAAATATGACATAAAATCATTATTAACCGACTCCGAAAGTTCCCAAAATACCCCCATACTTATTTGAAATTTTAGACATGTCCAACTTGACTTTCAAACGACGCAACAAGATCTAGGACATGGATGCGCGTCGCGGAAGCAACTCCCAATTTTGCCTTACAAAATATTTGAGGCAGTGAGACTCGTGACAATCGTGCCATGCTGAGGCATGTTGAGTTCCTAGAATGCAACGAGACTGGACTCCACATTTTGGTTCTGCACGTTGCCTTGGCAGATTCTTCGCCAACGCTCCTTAGGGTGGTCCTCGGAAAGCCGTACCCGAACGTTTTGACCAATCACATTTTTATTAAAACACTAGGGTCACCTCTACTATTTTTATACTCCAAAAAACACATAAAAACAAGGCAAACATACATGGACACACTAGCACACAAACGACTAGTTTCGGGACGTCTTGGTCATCCTTTGACGTTTGACCTCAAACCTCATCAAATCCACCATAACAAGCTGTTTCTCACCTTATAAACAAGTTATAAGCTCTTAAAGAACATGTGAGGCTCTGGATTATATTAGTTGGTGTTCAGGGTCCTAACAATATTTATGTAGTATGGTATCAAGATATACCGTCAATGTTTAAGTAGTATGACTTCTCGAGTTATAAATCATCATATTAAAATATAATTTTGAGAAAGATTTTACAAGTATGAATTGACTAAGAGTATAAAGGTACTACGTATTCCAAAATGTATCTGTTTTTACATTGATAAAACACATTTTTTTTTTCATAAATGAGTTATGAGTTAAAATATAATTCTAGAGAAGTTACCTCTTTTAAGACGGTAGTTTGAGCAATTATCTCAAACCAGAGGAAGAGTTATTTTTTTAAACATCTAGCATGGGCTATATATATTTATATTTATATATATATTATTGAGAGTAGTATTGAGCACCGATATGAGGATGAGTTCACACAACTTAAAATCCTCATAAACCATGTATGCCAACATGGGTAACAGATCGTACTTTTTAGATGATTTTATATTTCTTTTTAAGCATAGATTAGTGTATCCACTTTGTTGAGGAGTTTTATAGCCTGTAAGGGTATAACATAGTCAAGCAGCGTGGGCTAGAAAATGTATCATTATGTAGTTTAGAGTGATGGTTGTGGGTTAGAGAATTTTCCAAATAGATCTATAAGTGTATATTTATTATAACACTTAATATGTTGAATTCGGAGATGAGTAAGTATTTTATAAAGTTTTCATGATTTCATTCATTTATTTATTTACATCCTGTTTGGTATATATCAATATCGAGTGCAGTCTTTTAATTTTGTTATTTTTATATTAAGCAATATTACATAATTGTATATTCAATGTACTTATCTCATTCGTCCTGCATCTTTTATGATTT
Source organism: Solanum sitiens (assembly GCA_016801875.1). Lineage (NCBI taxonomy): Eukaryota > Viridiplantae > Streptophyta > Magnoliopsida > Solanales > Solanaceae > Solanum > Solanum sitiens. The sequence continues at coordinate 400,927 of JABWTJ010000388.1, read as the reverse complement.
AGATACAGGTTTTTATGATCCTCAACAAGAGTTTGTTGAGATCATTTCGTCAGCTTTTGAGTAAGACCTCCTTGCTTCCATATGATTTTTTTTTCGTGAGTTATTAGTAATAGTTTTGAGGAGTCGTTGGTCTTTTTCCAACACTCATGTTATACAGTAGAGGCTTCATATATAGGCAGTTTTGGATAGTCTTTAAGTTTTAGTTATTATATTTAAAACTTATTTTTTATACTAAGAAGCAACAAAGTTTTGAGATTCAGTAAATTGTTTTACAACATTTCTTTTAATTAGATGCTTATGGATGCTTAAGTTTGTCTTCCGCTTGTAGTCAACCATAATGAAAGGTTTTACTTTGAAGCCAAAATGATTCTTGTGTGCCGGCCACATCTAAGGTGTAAGATTAGGTAATGAAACCAAACCCCCTCGAATCTCTTAGAAGTATCTTTGTCTTCATCACATAGGTAATTGACACGTTATCTACACCGTATTAATCTTTGATTGTGTTTGTCATTGAGACACTAAAAAAATTTCCCAGATAAACACTTACTTCTCAATTTTCAGTAGATTTAATTAATATCTTAAAAACTATCATGACCCGAGCCTACACAATGGACGTGGATGACACTCCATAACAATTCTTGGCCCAACAGAGAATCCTTATCCTGGTTGACTACAACAGGAAGACAAACTAGAGCATACATAAGCAGAAAATTGAAAGAAATGTTTAAACATATTTTACTAAATCTTGAATGTTTTATGAATATAATAGTATGAATCCCAAGTTCAAATAAAACATCTAAAAATTGAAAAACTCTCCAAAACTATCTATCTATGAAGCATTTACTATACAGAGATGAGTGTTGGGACGAGACCCATGAGTACTCCGAATGTAAGGACATCTTACTCAAAAGTTAGCGAGCAGACGAAGTGATATTAATGGACACTTGTTGAGGATCATAAGAACATGTATCTACATCATAAAAAAAAATCCAGGTTGAATGACTTGTGACGTTGAATGTAATATAACTGAATAACAAATAATTGAATGAAAGGACTGGAATAGATAACAATGTACTATAGTTGAATGTAAAGAAATAAAAGTGTTTAATCATTTAATGCTTTAAAAAATACTTTCTCATCTCTAAACTCAACATAATAAGTGATATATAAAAATACACTTAAAAACTATTAGGAGATTCTCTAATAGACAACAATCACTATGATCTACATGATGATACAACGTATTGCCCACTCTATCAGAATTATTGTATACCTTGTCGGGGTATTGAACACCTCAACTAAGTGGATGCACTAAGCTCGGCCTAAAGGCACTTAGGATTCATCTAAAATGTATGATTTTGTACCCATGTAGGCAAACATGGTTTATTAGAAATGTGAGTTGTCAGAACTTATCCCCATATTGGTGCTCAATACTACTCCAAATAATATATAACTCATTCTCATATGTTTAAGAAAAAATCATTCTTATGTTTTAGATAATTGCTCAAACTACCCTGTTAAAAGAGGTAAATGCTCTTGAAATATCTTTTGAACTCATAACCAATTTGGAAATCAAAGTTTCTCTTTTTATCAATGTAAAATACTAATACCTTTGGGAATACTTAATCCCATTGTACTCTTACTCAAGTCATATTTGAAAACTCTTTCTAGAAAATATATCAAAATCATACTGTAATATGATCATTGAAGACTTGGGAAGTCATATTGCATAAATAATAATGGTATATCTAGATATCATACTTCTTAAACATTGATGGCGTACTCGATCGTAATACTAATCATATATTAAAACTCTTTGTCAAAGTACTTTTTACTTTCTCAAAAATTCAGTTTATACTAAACTATTTTCTTTAAAAGATTCTCAAAATTTATAACTCAAAATAGGGATCTTGCTTAACTATAGGCATGAACAAGTTCACTGTCAAGAACATATACAAAAATCAATACTCAGAACTCAAAAACATAGAACTCAAGAACATAGAACCCAATGATACTACTCATCTCAAAAGTACTTAATTCATAGGGTTCATGCTGAAATAGACATGAACGATTACACTCAAGAATCGCTATGCATAAAATACATCAATTCAAAAATTAGGAATACAATTTCAAAAAAATTAGGAACTCAAGAACTCAAAATCAACTAATCTCAAGATTACTCAAATCTAGGAGTTGAATCGTAGATCACTCTTTTAGTGATTTGAAAGTAAATATAGGGCATGAGGATGAACTAGCCCAATACTATGATAGCCTTACATACCTATAAGAACAAGGTTCTTGAAGAATCTTGAAAATCTTGAAGAAGAACACTACAAGAAAAACAGTCTCTAAGGAAGGGAAATATGGTCCTTAAAGTTGTTATCCTGTCCAAAACGAGCATTTGCGACCTGAAATAAATGGATCAATTGCTATCACTAAATAGCGATGGAAAAAAATGGCAGTCGTAAAAGGTTTTTGGGACGGGGATAAAATCTCGTCGAGAAACACCTTCAGAGACGATATTTCTGTCCTTAATTAGACTAAATATATTTTGGGAAATACTTTTTCCAGGTCATTAAAATACTTTAGCGATCACCAAAACTAGTCATAATAATCTTTAGAGACGATATAGATCTAGTCCTAGTAATCTCTAGCGAACATTAAAGACATGTCCTTAGAATATGTATACAGACGAGTACTATCTGTTCCTAGAAATACTTCAGCGACTATCACCAACCTCCTCCTAGAAATACATTAGCGACTATCACCATCCCCGTCCTAGAAAAGATTTAGGGACGAGCAATAATTCTTGTCCTGGATTGACCACTCATATTCATTACAATAAATATCAAATTGCTACTAAAAATATTTCGCTGCAAAAAGATGATATATGTATATATAGAGAGATCGAAGAGACAGAGAGAAGAAGGGTTCATCATGAATTCCTCAAAAAATAGATCCAATACCAACAATACATGACCCTAGGCAGTCCATGAATGAATTAGAATAGTTAAAACAAGTCTAAAAATAAATACATTCATCTATTAAGCAGCAAGATCCAAGATTTGGGGAAATTAGGAAAAGGACATGAATCAATCAAAATACTCATTAATTAACATCAATTACTCAACATTGTACACTTAATTGGTCATAGGTAATCACAATTCGTCCTAATTAATCATCGATTTCATGTTTAGAAGAAAACCCATTTGTTGAAGAAAACCCTAAGAATTGGGTGATTTAGAAGTCACTTTTGAAAGGACCTCTTGGAGAAAGGAATCCCAAGAGTGAAGAACCCATACCTTAATGAAGCTTTACCCATAGAGACTTTGTCTTCTTATTCAAGCTTCCTTTTCTTCCAATGGAGGATGAATGGAGAGAGAAAGTAGAGAGAGGTGAGAGTTTTTGGGTATTGATTTGGGAATTTGGTTTGAGTGAGTGAATCTGAGGTAAAACTGATTTAAAATCAATATATAGGCCTCTCACAAAATACCCAAAAGACCCCTCACTTAAATTGACCCTTTAGTAAAGTCAAATTTTGATTCTAAATTTCAGATTTTCTTCAGGAAACAAGTCCGCACCGTGGAGCTGTTCTTGCAAGTTTTCCAAAATTAATTTTTGAACTAGAAGATTCCTCTACGTGTCCGGGTCGTGTACCAAGATTTTGGATCTTGGTGGACCTTGTCTGCGACGCGGAGACAGTTTTGCCAAGTGTAATTGGCTGCTGCCTTTTTTCAGCTTGTTGGCCAAGGTTGGGGTTCCTTCGTGGAACCCAGGGGCGATACTTAGGTGGTTGGACCTGAACGTTTTCACCCTATATACATTATTATACCCATTTAAAGTCTTTTTACAAATTTTAGACCTCATATGACACTACAAAACCTTCATGAAACGTAAGGACGTTTTACTAGTTCAAGTGCACTAGCTTCTGAACGTCATGGACGTTTCTTGATGTTTTGACTCTAGCACATCCTAACTAGTTTTAACACATTAATTAGGCTTAGAAACAATGTTTTAATGTTTAGTTCATCCTGTAAGGCTCTAGATTAAGTCATGGACTTTCGAAGTGTTACATTTTTCCCCATTAGGAACATTTGTCCCCGAATGACACTAAAATCTTTTGTAGGAGGAGGATAGACTCAATACTAGAATCCCAACCAACAACATGTATATAATGAGTTGTAAAATGTTATTAGGACGGGGATCAAATCTCGTCGCGAAACACCTATAGAGACGGTATTTCTTGACTCAATTAGACTAAATATATGGGAAATACTTTTTCCAGGTCGGTAAAAGACTTTAGTGACTACCAAAAACTTGTCATAATAATCTTTAGAGACTATATAGATCTAGTCCTAGTAATATCTAGTGACCATTAAATAATTGTCCTTAGAATATCGTTAAGGACGAGTACAATCTGGTCCTAGAAATAATTTAGTGACTATCACCAACCTCGTCCTAGAAATACTTTAGCGACTATCAACAACCCCGTCCTAGAACAACTTTAGGGACGAGCAATAATTTTTGCCCTGAATTGACCACTCGTATTCATTACAATAAATATCAAATTGATACTAAAAATATTTTGCTGCAAAAAGATGATATATGTATATAGAGATAGATAGAAAAGACAGAGAGAAGAAGCAATATGTAAAGAGAGCGATCAATTAGAACAAACAAGTTTATATGCATGATATAAGTTTCAATACTTAACAAAAACAAATAGCTAATTAACATCCAAGTTAGAGTATGACATCAAGCTTTGCATAAAAATTGTAGCTAACTAATAGTGAGCTCATTCATCTTCTTCAAAAGTTGTATCTTGCACTGGAGAAGGAACAAAAGCAAGACAAAAAATTTCAAATTCCGATCTTCACCGAGTGTTATAAAAAAACATCAACAAAAGTTGGAAGAAAATAAGAAATAATCTATTAGTAAACTTTGTGATGAATTAAACAAGAATGCACTATTTATTTTGAAGATTTACAACATAAATACATAACATTTATCTCATATAGAAACAAAGGACTTAGTAGCTTTGAAGACGATCAAGAATGAAAAATAAGTTTGGCAAAAACAATTGCTACAAACAAAAAACAGGGCAGAAATATGTTGTGTGAAAACATCATCTAGAACTAACTTGACAAAGCATTCACAAATATGTATCCTGGCGATTGATGTTCGACGCTCCACATGAAACTCATTATTATGTCCAGTTAGGGATAGCAGCAAAAGATTCATGCAAGAATAGAGAAGTGGAACCGGGAAAAAGAACAAGCAGAACTTGATAACAAGGCTAATGTAGACAAGTAATTACATAAATTAGAGCACTGAGAATAGATCAGTATTATAATCAGCAATGACAAGAAAGTTCATATGGATCTTAGATTAAAACATTGTGCTGCTGGTGGATCCAAGTCATAGGATATATACCAACAGGTTTGGTTTCACAGGAATTTGAGCTGATCTATAGCTGGAGACAACAATATTAAAATTCTTAATCCTTTAGTCTATTTTTAGCTTTGAAATACTTTGAAAAGAGCAAATATTTATTCTATTCAACCAACAATTATAATTCTGGTTTTCATACAATATATGAGCACTGAAACTTAAAAAATCTACTCCTGAAATGACCGAATATCATTGAAACCAGTACGAAGTGAATCCTATTGATCATGTTTAGTTTGGTTGAGACCTACATACTTCGAGAATCATGTTCTTTGAGCATAAACTTCCTTTGTCAAGGAAGGCAAAACCATGATTCACCTCTGTAAGATTTTTCCAAAACACTACTAAACTATAACAATTTATTATCTACAACCTACCTTCTAACACGTAGAGAACTGTTGACAATCATCCCAATGTCACGACCGTGGAGCACCCCCTAGACGTAACCAGTGTCATCGTCCTCAGAGAGGACTAAGACCACCCTCTTAGAATTCGTCATTACATTTCATAGGTTAAAAATGCGAAAAAAATAAAACTTTTACATACACAATGAGGTTTACATAGACCTCTCACATACTACTTACATATATACATATGGAGTTTACTTAGACTCCTCGCATAGGAATCTTACATAAGCTTATCATTTAGAAAATATACATAACATATAAGGAATTAGTATAATAATACCGTCTCACATTAAACCCTCTACAACGGAGTACAACATTCAGGCATAACTAATACTTCATTACAACAAAAGCCACATATATGCTTATACAATAATAGTCTTCAAATGAAAGAGAAGGAAACTAAATGTCTTCAGACTATAACAACATCAAGTAGCTAGATGGTGGCATCATTCCCGAACGGTGAGGACCTACCAAACACTTGGGGAAAAGAGTCCAAGTCTTCTTCAATCAGCCTAGTAGATCAATGGCCGGAACTTACATGATTGTACAAAATATTAAAATATGGTTTAGTACAACCACTTGTACTAAGTATGAGTAAATGCACATAAATCATTTGAAATATGCATGAAAGAGACCATTTCTTTAGAAAACATGCTAAGTCATTTAGAAAGACTTAATGCACATACAAGAGAGCATATACAAGATAAGTAACACACAACATAAGGCATGTTCATAACCAAAGAAAACATCAACATAAATCCATATCAATATTTCATATTCAATAGCTCAAATCAACATAGTATACAAAACCCTTACCAACAATCCCATCCTAAGCTTACAAGTGAAATGTTAATGTGAAGCCCCATAACCCCACATAATAAAGTAAACAAGATAGGATATCATAAGTAATGCTTTTCTTCATGTAACATGTTTCATAGATAGTCATCACCACATATAACAATTTAGACAAACAACATGTTCATCAACATAGCCAACATCATATAAGAGTATCATCATATAAGTCAACATGACATAATTCATAACATAATCTCCTAGGACTCCCTTTAGAGTTAAATTGTGCAATGTCTAGGTAGAGTCCCATACCCCTACCTATCCTAAGTAGACCCCTCAAGTCATCCTAATCAATTTTATCTTAATTTAGTCATTCATTTTACTTTTGGGAAAAGTTGCCTTAACCGACATAGACCACATGTGCTAAATGTGGAATCCAGCATCATGGAAGCCTACACCGAAAGAAGGTGGTCTACTTGCCAAGGTAGAGCCAAAACATGAACATAACATATAGGTTGATCCACTAGCTAGTATTCCTATGGGGGAAATATAGTTGAAGAACTAGGACATATATTTGAGACCCTCTTTATGCACATTGCATTATAGTCTCTATCTCATGAGTACTTTAACACCCCGTATCCAAAATAGAATAAAAACCAGTTTTTCAGAAAAACCTGTAGGTGCAACCAATGGTGGCCATCGACGGACCGTAGCCTGACCCACGGTTCGTCCTGCACATCCGACAATGGGGTTAGAAACCCCCAAAGTCTCAGCCCAGGAAAATTTGGTTAAGTCCTGATCGACGGACGGACCAACGATCCGTAGTCTGTGACCGTCGATCAACACCCGATTCACCAGGTGGACCCACGATCCGTAGGTCTGACCGTAGGTGGGAATTAGCAGAGAGTTAGGGGGAAATGTAGTGGGGTAAACTTTAAATGATCGTAACTCTTATCACAAAATGAAGTAGCTGGTCCGTGACATACTAAAGAATTGATAATTGAATTAGCTTTCCATAGCCACCGACCTTGCTAAAATCAGAGCTCAGAGTAAGAAGTTATACATATTTTAGTAAAGGCCTATCGAATAGACCCAACCTACGGAGCAAACAACGGACCGTCGATTGAACGACGGACCTTCTGTCTAGGTCGTCGTGTTGTCCGACATCAACTTACCCAGGGGTATTTTTGTCTTTTCCCACTTCTTTTAAACTCTAAGATACATCATTTTGATCCTAAATCATCAGATTTAGTTAGTTTAAGCCTAGAAACATAACAAGAACTTACCTAAGTCAAAATCATAAATCAAAACATAGAAAATTGAAAGCAAGAAAGGAGAAAAAGGCCAATAACCCTAGTTCAAGAACGCAACAAGGTTTCAGCAGTTCCAGCCCCGAAACCTAAGTGCTTTTCCGTGAATTTCATCACCAAGTATGTGGGATTTCACTAGTGGGTTCCTTTCACCCATTGGGTCCCTAGTTCCAGTCAGTTCTTGATTCTCTTATCATGATTAAACTTAGGGTTTCTAGAACTTCGATAGAACTTCATAAATTTATTAAATATATGTTCCAAATCAGATTGTAAGGTTATTATTGAGTTTATCTCTTGAATTTCAGAACCCTAGCTTTGTATACCTTTAGTTCTTGAATTACACATGATAGGTCAGATATTTCAGTTATTCAGTTATACATGCCTAAGTTTTAATGCATCATTATCAAATTAAATGTTGCACTCTAAGTTTGCATGTTCAGTTTTGAGCTATCCAGTATTTACAGAAATTCATACATAATCAATTAACTACATAAATCAATGGGAGTAGCATAATAGAGAGTTGGACTAGGGTTCAGCGTACCCAATTAGTCCCAGATTTACTAGCCAAGTAGGTTGTAAGTCCCCTTTGTGGGCATCAGTTTAGTGATCACGCCAGCATTCCTTTATACCTCTGGCAGGGTATATTGGGTCCTCTCGATGGGGCGTATACATCAGACTCCATATTTAGCTCATGTGGTTTTATTATCGGTTATTAGTAGCTCCCACAGTTCAGTGAGACTCTATTGCATTGACCATTTATCAGTATATTCAGTATTTAGTTTCAGCATGTTATTAATTGTTCATTGCATTCATTTAGTTCAGAATTCTTTAATCATGCTCATATTATTATACTTGCTTTTGTGCTTGTTCAGTTATGTTTTGTTTCAGCTTTATTCTATCCTATATGCTCAATACTTTTCAAGTACTGACGCATACGTGTGCTACATCTTCTCGTGATGTAGGTTCAGGTTCTTAGCATCCACATCACGCTTAGATCAATTTCTGATCTCCAGTTTAGTAGATTCAGTGGTGAGTCCTCATTCTCCGAGGACAACAATAATGAGTTTCATTTCAGTCTTTTAGTCATTTAGTTTCAGTTTTTGCTAGATTTAGCTGGGGCTTGTCCTTGTATTTCTAGTCTAGTTTAGAGGCTATTTTCAGACATAGTTAGTTTCAGCTTAGTGTTGAGTTAATATTTTCTTTGTATTAAACTCATCAGTTTTAGCATATGGGTATTCCCTATATTTTCATTTTAAGTATGATTTAGCTTCCGCAACAGTTTATATTCTTTAGTATGCTCATGATCATGCCAGTAGGGTTAGCTTAGGATCACTTGTGGTCCTAGGTCCCGTGTCCACGTCTCAGGGGTAGCTCGGGGCGTGACAAACTTGGTATCAGAGCACTAGGTTTAAGTGTCATAGGATTTATGAAAAGCCGCACTGAGTAGAGTCCTTTTCATGGGTGTGAAGTGCACCACATCTAATGAGAGGGAGGCTATGATGTGCTTTAGAAAAACTTCACTTTGTTTGCTACTCTTATCGCGCGTAAGGTATGATCTAATTCCATTCTAACTTGACGTTCTATGTTTCAGATCATGCCTCCTCGTAGAGCTAACGCTAGGAATGTGAATGCCAGGAATGCAAATGCAGCTCCTCCAGTCCCAGATCAAGAAGTCTCCAATGCTGAGTACAGGAATGCCATACAGATGTTGGCTCAAAGTATGACCAACCATAAAAATCGGGTTCATGGTCATGTGAATGAAAATGATGGATGAGCAGCAGCAAGGGTCCCTGACTTTGTTAGGATGAATCGTCCTGAGTTCTTAGGATCACAGACTAATTAGGATCCTCATAATTTCTTGGATGAGATCAAGAAGATCTTTGAGGTAATGCAAGTCACTGGGAATGATCGGGTTGAGTTGGTATCATACCAGTTCAAGGATGTTGCTCATATGTTGTACATTCAGTGGAAGGAAAATAGGGGTACAGATGCAGCTTCTATTACTTAGGATTGCTTTAGTGAGACCTTTCTGGACAGGTTTTTTCCAATAGAGTTGAGAGAAGCAAAGGCTCAGGAATTCATGAACTTGAGGCAGGGTAACATGACAGTCCAAGAGTATGGGCTGAGGTTTAACCAACTCTCCAGGTATGCTCCTCACATGGTTGCTAACTCCATGGCTCAAATGAATAAGTTCTTGTATAGAGTGTCCTATTTGGTGAAAACAGAGTGCAGAAATGCTATGTTACAGGGAGATATGAACATCTCTAGGCTTATGACCCATGCTCAACAAGTTGAGGGTGATAATCTTAGGGAATATGCTAAGGAGAATAAGAAGGCAAGGACTGGGAACTATGAATATTCTCAGCATAAATCGGGTGGTGGAAATCGCTCGCAAAGTCAGCAAGAGTTTTCAGCTTCATCCCCTTCATCAGCTAGTGTTCCATCCTCCAAGAACATGTATGTCCAGAAGGGTAGAGCACTAGGCTCTAAGTATCAGGGAAGTGTTTCAGGCACCAAGACTTACCCACTTGCCCTAAGTGTGGTAAGAACCATATGAGCGAGTATCTTGTAAGAAAAGAAGGATGTTTTGGGTGCGGTCAGTCTAGTCACAGGTTGAGGGATTGTCCTTCTAGACAGGGTCAAGGAGGTGGTAATGGTAGATCTCAGTCTACAACTTTAGCAGAACCATCAGTCGCCTGACTCAGCAGGGTAACTAATCTGGTACAGGTGGCGGTCAGCGCCAGAACAGGTTGTATGCTCTTCAGACTCTCCAGGATCAGGAAGGTGCTCCTGATATAGTTACTGGTACGTTATGAGTCTTTGACCTTGTTGTTTATGCATTGTTAGATCCAGGGGCTACTCTTTCTTTTGTAAATCGTTACATAGCAGTCCAATTCAGTGTCAATACAGAAACTCTATCACAACCTTTCTCAGTCTCACTCCAGTCGGTGACCAAGTTATAGCTTGACGGGTATACAAAAATTGCCCTGTCACAGTCTCTCAGAAAGTCACCTCAATAGATCTTTTAGAGTTAGAAATGGTAGACTTCGATGTCATTCTAGGCATGGATTGGTTACATTCATGTTATGCCTCATTCGATTGTAGAACTAGGATTGCTTGTTTTAAATTTCCGGACGAACCAATCTTAGAATGGAAGGGTAGTATCTTAGAGCCTATGGGTCGATTTATTTCTTACCTTAAGGCTAGAAAGATGATCTCTAAGGGTTATATCTATCATCTAAGGATTCTAGCTATGAAACCCTAACTATTAAGTCAGTTCCAGTAGTCAGTGAGTTTCCAGAAGTGTTTCCAAAATATCTTCCCGAAGTTCCTCCCGAAAGGGAAATCAACTTTGGAATTGATCTCCTTCCATATACCCGGCCTATTTGTATTCCTCTTTACAGAATGGCTCAAGTAGAGCTTAAGGAATTGAAGGAGCAGTTGAAAGACCTTCTACATAAGGGTTTTATCAGACCTAGTATTTCTCCATGAGGTGTACCAATGTTGTTCATAAAGAAGAAAGATGGTTCTCTCAGAATGTGCATTGACTATAGACAATTGAACAAGGTCACAATCAAGAATAAGTATCCCATCCCAAGGATTGATGACTTGTTTGACCAACATCAGGGTGCTAGCCATTTCTAAAAGATAGACCTCAGATCGGGTTATTATCAGCTCATAGTCAAAGATAGTGACATTTGAAAACAACATTCAAAACTCGGTATGGTCATTATGAATTTGTAGTTATGCCGTTTGGACTAACCAATGCTCCTGCAGCTTTCATAGATTTGATGAACACAGTGTTCAAGCAGTACTTGGACTTGTTCGTTATTGTATTTATTGATGATATCCTCATTTACTCTAGAAATGAGGAAGAACATGCAATTCATTTGAGAGTTCTTCTGCATAATCTGAAAGATCCCCAATTGTTTGCTAAGTTTAGCAAATATGAGTTCTGGGTGCAATCTGTTGCTTTCCTTAGTCACATTGTATCTAGCGAAGGGATCCGAGTGGATTCACAGAAAATAGAAGCAGTGAAACAATGGTCTAGACCTACCTATGCTACAGATATCATAAGTTTCTTAGGTCTAGCGGGTTATTACAGAAGGTTCGTGGAAGTATTTTCATCCATTGCCTCACCATTGACTAGGTTTACTCAAAAATTGGTCAAGTTTCAGTGGTCAGATGATTGTGAGAAAAGCTTTGCAGAATTAAAAACAAGATTCACTACAGCTCTTGTCTTGACTCTACCAGAGGGTTAAGATTGTTATGTGATATATTGTGATGCATCCAGAGTGGGCCTTGGTTGTGTGTTGATGTAGCAAGATAAGGTTATAGCTTATGCTTCTAGACAACTTAAGGTGCATGAGAAGAACTATCCAACTCATGACCTCGAGCGTGCAGCATTGGTGTTTGCACTCAAGATCTGGAGACACTACTTGTATAGAGTTCATGTAAATGTGTTCACTGATCATAAGAGCCTTCAGTATGTGTTCACCCAGAAAGAGTTGAATCTTCGCCAGAGGAGATGTCTTGAGTTCCTTAAGGATTATGATATGAGTGTGCATTATCATCCTGGTAAGGCGAATGTAGTAGCAGATACTCTTACCAGATTATCTATGGGTAGTGTCCATGTTGAGGAAGAAAGGAAGGAGCTAGTGAAAGTTGTTCACATGCTTGCTCGCTAGGAGTTCGCCTTATGAGCATATCGGACAATGGTGTAAGAGTTCAGAATGGTGCAGAATCTTCTTTGGTATTGGAGGTTAAGGAAAAGCAAGACAATAATCCAATCTTGCTTGAACTAAAGGGTGCAGTCCACAATCAGAGAGTGGAGGTTTTCTCCCAAGGGGGAGATGGTGTACTTCGCTACCAGGGTAGATTGTGTTTTCCTAATGTGGGCGAGTTTAGACAGCATATTCTTTAAGAAGCCCATAACTCCAGGTTTTCTATTCATCCAGGTTCCACTAAGATGTACATCGATCTGCGGGAAGTCTATTGGTGGAATGGCATGAAAAGGGATATAGCAGATTTTGTGAGTAAGTTCCCCAATTGCCAACAAGTCAAGGTAGAACATCATAAACCAGGGGGTATGACTCAAGAGATCGACATTCCTACATGGAAGTGGGAAGTGATCAATAAGGATTTCATCACCGGGTTACCACGTATGCGCAGACAGCATGACTCCATTAGGGTGATAGTCGATAGGATGACTAAGTCTTCTCGCTTTTTGGCGATCAAGACTACAGATTCGGCAGAGTACTATGACAAGCTTTACATTAATTAAATTATGAGGTTTCATGGGGTTCCTTTGTCTATCATCTCAAATAGAGGTCCTCAGTTTACCTCTCATTTCTGGAAGTCATTCCAGAAGGGTCTTGGTACTCAAGTTAACCTTAGCACAGCAATTCATCCCCAGACGGATGGACAGGAAGAGCGTACCATTCAGACCCTAGAGGATATGTTGAGAGCTTGTGTGATCGATTTCAAAGGTAGTTGGTATGATCACCTTCGTCTGATTGAGTTTACCTACAATAATAGCTACCATTCTCGCATTCAGATGGCCCCTTATGAGGCATTGTATGGGCGTAGATGTAGATCTCATGTTGGTTGGTTTGAAGTAGGTGAAGCAGCTTTGATAGGGCCAGATTCAGTCCTTTATGCTATGAAGAAATTTCAACTCATTAAAGATAGACTTAAGACAGCCCAGAGTCGTCAGAAATCTTATGCAGAGGTAAGGAGGAGGGAACAAGAGTTCCAAGTTGCTGATTGGGTTTTTCTGAAAGTGTCACCTATGAAAGGGGTGATGAGATTTGGAAAGAAATGGAAGCTCAGTCCTAGATATGTAGGCCCTTACAAGATCTTGAAAAGGGTTGGCAAGGTGGCATATGAGTTATAGTTACCAGTAGAATTAGCAGCAGTGCATCCGGTCTTCCACATCTCGCTCTTGAAGAAGTGTGTGGGTGATCCAGCCTCGGTAGTGCCATTAGAGAATCACTCTGAGCTACGTGATGGTACAAAATCTCACCCACACTGCTAGAACATTCCTATACCATGTTGGATCATATAACAACTCAAATAAGTGGATTCACTAAGCTATGTTGTAATCTATAAGGAATCATCTATAAAATGACCATTTACCCATGTTGGCATACATGGTTTCTGGAGCTGTAAGTTGTTTCAACACTCCCTGATATTTGTGCTCAATACTACTCTCAATAATTTTTACTGAGGCTCATATGTTTAATAAACATCATTCTTCCTATGGTTTGAGGTAATTGATCAACCTACCCTATTAAAAGATGTAATTAATCTTGAAATAACTTTTGAACTCATAACTCATTTAGAAATCTCAGTTTCTCTTTTATCAATGTAAAAATTGATGATTGTGGGTATACATTGTTCTATTAAACTACTACTTGAAAACTCTTTCTCAAAAACAATTCAAATCACATTATGATATGATCATTGATGACTCGAGAAGTCATACTACATGAACATTGATGGTATATCTACATACCATATTGCTTAATCATTTATGAACTACTTGATTTTCATACTTATCATGTATTAGAAACTCTTTTCTTAAAACTCATCTTTACTTTCTCAAAAATTGTTTAAAAACTCAAGTGTTGGCTTTAAAAAAAGTTTTTTAAACTTTATAATTCAAAACATGGTTCATGCTGAAATATATACATGAAAAAATCAACTGAATGATCTCAATGACAACATAGAAACTTAATAACTAGGAATATATGTTTTAAATGAAACATGAACTCAAGAACTCAAAATCAACTTATCTCAAGAATACTCAAATCTGGGGAAGAATCCTAGATTACTCTTTTACTGATGTGAAAGTAGATGTAGGGTGTGAGGATGGACTAGTCCAACACTATGATAGTCTTACATACCTGAAAGAACAAGGTTCTTGAAGAAACTTGAAGAAGAAGTTATTAGAAGCCTTGAAACCCTAGCTTTAAGGTAAATAAAGAAGAAAACCTTTCTTTTGGTTCTTAAATTTGTTTCTTGAAATCTCTAGGGCCAAGATTTATGATTTTCACTAGTGATTCATAATTGTATTGAGGAATTTGGGTTGGAACCAATGAATTATTTAAGAAAATCTTACCGTGAAGAAGAATCTTTAAAAAGATGGTAAAATTCTTCAATGGAGTCTTCTACTTTGATTTTTCCTTATGATTTTGCCTTAAGGTTTGAGAGAGAAAAGAATGATGGATTATGAGATGAAAATATAATTGTTTTTGTCTTTGATTAGTCAAGAAATTTAATTAGGGTTTTTAGAGGTAAAAAGAAAAAAATGACCCTCTTTAATTTTTTCTCGTCGGCTAATTCGTCAAAACACTGTATCAGGTTACTAAAATGGTCATAAATTTGTATTCAAAAATAGGATTGAGGAAATATGTGTGGCATTAAAGAGAATATCGAATACCTTTAATTTGATATCAGGACATGTAACTCTTTGTATCCTATGAGATATATTCGTTTAAAGTTGACCCAATTAGAATCTTATATCAAAACTATATCGATAAGGAAACTTTAAACTCTACTTTGTGCAAGGGGTTTCTACTGACCTTAGTTGATATCCAAAACATTACCACACTAAGGAAATTACCATTAAACATAGTGTCATTTATGAATCACCTTATATGACCCTACAAGTAAATATAGAATGGTTTGAGTCTTAACTTAGAAATTATTGGGGTGTTACAATATCTCCCCTATGGGATCATCCATCCTCGAATGAGGATGGTCTAAGGATGCAAAAGGGGTTAGTCTTACTATATTCAAGTCTAGCTCATAATCACTAAGTACTAACATAGGATGGTTATTCAGATCTAAATCACAAGATTAGTGTTCTATACCTCTTCTCATCCCAAGAACACTACCCCTTACTGCTACAATCACCCAACCTTGAGCTAACTAATTTCCCTTGTCTTACTGATACCACATTCAAGCTTAGAACGTTAGCCACTCCATAAACTCCTACAAACCAACTTTCTAATAACTTCTCATCCACTCATCATCTTTACCAACTGAAATTTCATGCATTACCACTATGAAGCAGACTTAATACTCACGGTAAAACCTTATATCCTTCTTTCTCCACATTTATAATCTTAGATGGAATAAATAAACCATCACTAACAAGAAACGAAATATCAATCCTCTCCTCCATCATTAAACAACTACCATCAACAACACCCCTCTCCAAAAGTAAAAAGGATTACTGAAAGTTCGAACGATCATAAGCACGTTTCATTCGAGAATTATGATATAAGAATATGCATGGCATAACGAAACATTTCTAGACATTGAAATTAGATAAATAACTTGGTAGACTTCACATACTATGAAACATGACTACTTATATGAATAGGTTTAAATCATGAGGCTGGTATCCACAACTTTGTGGATTAAGATCAAGGTTAATGGGCTAAAGTCTTTCCCACTCATTCAGGAAATTAAGCATTTATGTGAATCTCTCTGATGTGTATGAGCATAGATCATAGAAACTATTATGATAAGAGGAATATCCACAAGTTTGCTTTAGGAATATGAAAGATTATGAATGGATCCATATATCTCTTAAACTCTTTCTGAAGACATCACTATCTCATCCTCAACACTTGACTTGATTTCTCATCCTATCTTCTCCCCATTAGGTGTAAAGTTGACACTCTAAAGTCATGGATCTATTTTCATCATCTCTAAATTTGTCTACATTCCCTTTAATACTCGGAGAGGCTTATCTCATGGCTATAGGATTCCCCATAAGGAGGTACTAAGACTCTTTTTAGAACCTCTTTCAAATATGCTTCTATTAATCTCTTCTCATTTTCTTATAAGGCCGATTCATATAAGTCGTCAAGAGAAAACAATTCTTACCGTATATTATTCCATATTGACACAAATATACTATCTAGGCACACATGGAATGTCATTAACTTAATTGGAACGTCTCTAATTACATATAATCATGGGTACACCTCTTAATGCTTCTAGTTAGTCTCACGACTTAGACACACCTCAATTCCATTAAATATAAGTTAAGATCTCTTAATTGTACCACTTATCTTCATAGAATAAAACATCTTCCTTCCTCATCTATTCTATGTCAAGTCTACGAGATCATATCTCAAGACTAACATCATCACCCTCATGTTGACATTCTTTTGATCACGATGATCATCTCTTATTCAAGCTTAATATTTATTGCTAAACCGGGATATTCATATGATTTCTAGGTTACTATAATAACTTACAACTACTAGATAAAATTAAGAAACAATCACCAACTATGACCTCATGACAAGTTCTCAATCTTTATCTCTTAGTCTACATCCTTACATATTACTGTCATATTCCACTTCACAACTTTAGTACTATGTACTCATTCACTACACATAATTGCCTAATTATTTTTATTACACTTGTTATATTATGATATTTTCATAAAAAATCATAAACCTAGCTTAGATCTATCACCTCATGAATAATACTGCTTGTATATCCAACACCTACACTTGGTTGTTACCAACATAATAACGCAATCATCATAACCTCCTTTCTAGTAAAAATATACTCTATCTCATCCTAACTAGTAACTCTTACTCTACCTGCTATTATAAACTATATACAAAATTATTACTTCTTAGTCTACCCATAAGGTAAAACTCATCTTTAATAACTTTCTGGGGGCATGACTATAATAACATAGCTTGCCTATTCACTGTCTCTCTTGTCTCTCTTTCTTAGATTACTATACTCAACATGCTTTCCTCTAACCTTGCGCACTTTCACTACTACTGCTTATAGCCTTGTAGGCATACTATCTTTTTGTGTGCAAATACTAATCAAACTCTACAACATACCTCCTTAAAAGTGTCTCAATTGAAACAAGATTTAGAGAAGAAAGGCCATCTTGCTTTTTTCTTAAAGCATAATTCATATGAATATTAGTGCATTCTTTTGAATCTCAATAGTTAAACTTATTCACAGGCTTTCTAAAGCCCCTCTACAGTCTCATGACTTTCTAATGATTTTTGCTCAAAGTAATTCATCAATATTGAACTGAATTTTCTTAAATACCTTGAGTATGGGGGATAGTTGAATGAATTTGAGAAATGCACGAATTTTGAATAAGTAACTTATGACACAACTCTACTACATGATTTAGAGTATGAAAAAAGGGAAACCTTTCCAATGTTTTTAGTCCTTCATCAACAGAAGTGGGTCCCTTACAACCATAAATAAGATCCTACTTGACCCGACTTCATGGATATCCTAGGACACTTTAACTTTGTGCGCAGATACCAATATTGTCACGACCCGAGCCTACACCCTAGAGGTGATCGATACTCAAGATCCATTGTTGTCAATCAAGGGAACCCTCATACTGGCTGACTACAAGCAGAACACTAACTCAATCATACATAAGCATCAAATTGGAAGAAAAAGTGATAAAAACAACTTAAGAATTCTCAAAACATAAAAAGATATACTAAGTATGAAACATAAGTTTTAAAATAAAATATGTAAAATTTAAAGACTCTTCAAAACCATCTACCTATGAAGCATGTACTGTATAAAGATATTGTCAGGACAAGACCCACGTATCCACAAAATATGTTATTAATAACTCACAAAATAGAGTACTCCAAAAGTAAAGAGGTCTTACACAAAAGCTAACGAGCAGATGAAGTGATATCAACATACTCTTTTTGAATATTCTACGAACATGTATGTACATCATTAAAAGATGCAGGTCAAATGGCATCAGTACATTGAATGTACGAGTTTGTAATATAGTTTAATAACAAACAACTAAAAGAAATGACTGCAATAGATAACAATGTACTCAAGCTAAATCTAAAGAAACAAAGGAGTTTGATCTTGTAAATCTTCTAAAAATACTTTCTCATCTCTGAACTCAACATAATAAGTAATATATAAAAATACACGTTAACTCTATTTGAAGATTCTCTAACCGAGAACTATCTCTATGACCTACGTGAAGATACATTGTCTCGCCCATGCTTCCAGAACTATATTAAACCTTAACTGGGTATAGAAAACCTCAACTAAGTGGATCCACTGAGTTATGATTAAAAGAAATAAGTAATCATTTAAAATATATGACCCTTTACCCATGTTGCCATACATTGTTTATGGGGGATGTGTGTCTTTTGAACTCTTCCCCACATTGGTTCTCAATACTACTCCCAAAAATATACAGTCTAGTCTTATTTTTACAAACAAATACATTCTCTGGTTTGCGATAATTGTCAAACTACCCTCTTAAAAGAGACAAATGCTCTAGAAATAACTTTTGAACTTAGAACTCATTTAGAAATCTCAGTTTTTCTTTTATTTATGTAAAAATTGGTGCCTCCAGAATATCTTATCCCCTTTTATTCATACTTGAAAACTCTTTCTCAAAAACATTTCAAAATCATATTATAATATGATCATTGATGACTCGGAAAATCATACAACATAAACATTGATGGTATATCTACATGCCATACTTTTTAAACATTGATGACATACACGATTTTCATACTAATCATGTTTTAGATACTATTTTCTCCAAACTCATCTTTACTTTGTAAAAAGTTTGTTTAAGAACTAAGGTATTGGCTTTAAAAAAAAAAGCTTTTCAAAATTGATAACTAAAAATAGGAATCATGTTGAAATATTTACATGAATAAATCAACTCACGGATCTCAATGACAATATAGAAACTCAATATTTAGGAATAAAATTTTTAAAAGAAACATGAACTGAAGAACTCAAAAAATCAACTTATGTCAAGAATACCCAAACCTAGGAAAGACTCGTAGATTACTCTTTTACTGATCTGAAAGTAGATGTAGGGCATCAGGACGAACTAGTCAAACACTATGATAGCCTTACATGACTTAAAGAAAAAGGTTCCTGAAAAATCTTGAACATGCAGATTATTAGAAGCCTTGAAAACCTATCTTTAAGGTAAAACAATCCAGAAAACCTTTCTTGAGATTCTTGAATTTGTTTCTTGAAATATGTATGACAAATATTTATTATTTACATTAGTGATTCATAATTTTATGGAGGAATTTTAGTTGGAAAAATGGAATTCTTGGAGCAAAACTTACCTTGAAGAAGAATCTTCAAAGAATCTTGAATAGAGTCTTCTACTTCGATTTTTTCTTGGTGTATTGTCTTAGGGAGTGATAGAGAAGAAAATGATGGATTAAGAGATGAAAATATAATTGTTTTGGGTCTTTTATTAGTAAAAAAAACGTTTAGGGTTTTCTCAAAGGTAAAAAGACAAAAACAACCCCCTTTAATGTTTTCCAGTCAGCTAATTCGTCACAATAATGTATTAGATTGCTAAAATGGTCATAACTTTTTACTCAGAAATTGGATTTACAGGAAATTTATGGCGTTGGAAAGAAGATTTAAATACTTCTAATTTGTGGATCATGCGGCACATAAATACTTATATTCCTAGAGATATAGCCGTATGAAGCTGACCCAATTAGAATCTTACATCAAAACTTAATCGATAAGGAAACTTTCAACTTTACTTTTTGCTTTGAGTTTATAGTAACCATAGTTGATATATAAAATCATTTCCACACTAAATAATTTACCCTTGAACATATGGGAAATTTAAGAATCACTCAATATGACCCTACAGGTAAATGAAGAATTTAACACCCCGTACTAAAAACATACCAAAAATTAGATTTTCAGAAAAAAATTACAGGTCCAATCGACGGTTACCATCGACAGACCGTAGTCTGATCTACGGTCCGTACTGTATGTCCATAGATTGTCACTGCAGCCCTCCGAAAATTCAGCTAAGTAAATCAACTAAGTCTTGACCCACGGATGGACCGACGGTCCATAGATCAGACTACGGTCTGTCGATGGTGTCCGTGGATTGAGACTCTTAGTACCCAGCCTTTAACACGAACAACAGATGACCAGCACAGACCGCCATTCTATCTACGGTCCGTAGGTCAAAGTTAGCAGTTAGTTAGGGGGAAAATGTTGTTGGATCAACTTCAAATGGTCATAACTCTTAACACAAAGTGAATTAGGTGTCCTATGACCTAACAAAAGATAGATAATTGAATTATCTTTCCATATCCACCGAGTTTGTTAAATTCCAACCTCCGAGTAAAAGGTTATTCCCATATTAGTAAAGGCTTGTCGAGCAGACCCATCCTATGGACCCAAACGACGGACCGCGGACTAAACGACGGCCCGTCAGTCCAGGTCGTCGTTTGGTTTGACAGCAATTAACTTAGGGGTCTTTTGGTCTTTTCCCAATTCGTTTAAACCCTAAGATACATCTTTTTTACCCTAAATCATTTGATTTTAGTCAGTTTTAGCCTAGAAACATAAAAAGAACTTATCTAATTCAAAATCATAAATCAAAACTAAGAAAATCAGAAGAAAGAAAGGAAAAAAAGGTCAAGAAGCCTAGTTCAAGAACGTTGCAAGGTTCCATCAGTTCTAGCCCTGAAATCTAAATATTTCTCCGTGGATTTCATCACCAGGTATGTAGAATTTCACTAGTGGGTTTACTTCACCCATTAGATCCCTAGTTTTCAGTTAGTTCTTGATTCTCTTATCATGATTAAACCTAGGATTTCTAGAATTACAACAGATCATCATAAATTAGTTATATATGTGTTCCAAATAAGATTATAAAGTTATTATTTAGTTTATCGCATGAATTTCAGAACCCTACCTGTGTATTTCTGTAGTTCTAGAATTGCACATGCTAGGTTAGATATTTCAGTTACTTTAGATATACATGCCTCAATTATTAATTCATAATTATCAAATTAATTATTGCACTCTTAGTTTGCAGGTTTGGTTTTGAGCTATCCAATATTTACAGAAAATCAGTCATAATGTCTTAATCACTTAATTCATTGGGAGTAGCATAATACCGAGTTGGACTAGGGTTAAGCGTACCCAAATAGTCCCAGAACTACTAGCCAAGTAGATTGTAAGTCCCCTCTTTGGGGATCACTTTATGGATCACGCCAGCATGCCTTTATACATCTGGCAAGGTATATTGGGTCCTCTCGATGGGGCGCATACATCGGACTCCACATTTAGATCTTCGGGTTTATTATCGATTATAAGTAACTCCCATAGTTTAGTCAGACTGTCACGACTGGAATCTAGACCCAGACGAGTCCGGCGTCGTTGACCTCTCAGAGGTCGCAGACAAGCCTACTTACGTCATTCTTACTTTGCATAGGTTAATTTTAGCGGAAAATTTGAAACTTTTTATTTCTTAACAAACTTATTAAACATTCTCATCATTTCATAATTGTTCACCATCAACCATCTAACATTAAGAGATAAATAACTTAAAGAAATAGTTCAATTCTTATAAAGTGTATAATTGCCAAAATGGCACCAATACATAGTCTGAATAAAAACAGGAAAGAAACGCTAGTGGAACATGCTCCACTAGCTCAACTCTAAAACTAAGCTAGAATATAAAACAGTAGCATCCTCGAAAGCATGAGGACCTACCAACTCCGGATGAATGCTGGACGTCCAGATAACTACAACAATGATCCTGTAGCTCTATCGTCCACCTGTGCCTGCACCTAAAATAATAGAGTTTGTATAGGGTTAGTACACACTTGTACTAAGTATGGGTATATGCAAGCACACACCAAGGACATGCATTAGAAAAGATAGCTCTTTTCTAACAATATGATTATGGGAAGTCAAGTCAGTGGACTTGCCAAATTGAGATTAGGAAAGTTAGTGAACCTTCCAAATTTGGATTAGAAAAGTCAGTGAGCTTTCCAAATTTGGATTAGGAAAGTCATGCCATGATAGTAACATGCATCATCATAATTATCATATTGCACACAACACATAACATCATACACATAGTACATATCATAGCACATAACATATAGCACATAGCTTCTTTCATATCATTCATTCAAATGCCATGAGACCTTGGAATCATGGACTTGACATTAAGACTTTCCAAAATGAGGGCTCAACATATGGGACCTCAACTAGGGAGTCTTCATTAGCAAACACAGGTCTGCTTCATTCATTCATACGTACTTTATTTCATTTCGTTCATAGGCCAGTGTGAACACCAGCTATACCTAGGGTGTAGTTTAAGACTCTCATCGGGTTTGCTGTGCAATGATCAAGAATAACCTAGTGTCATTACCTGAGTCTAGCTCACCTCTTGATTATCCTATCCTAACACCTTTGGTATTATTCATTTCATTATGTGCTTCATTTGAGGCTGGCCTCATTCATTCATTGGGAACTTTAACTTTAACCGACATAGATCATGTGAGAATCATGAAATCCAGTGTCTCCCCCACACCGAAAAGAGTTGGAATCACCGGACAAGGTGACCCAAAAACATGCTAGCATACATGGGAATTTAACCCTGCCAGATCCCTATATTGGCAGTATAGGTTCGAAGACTAGGAGATATAAGGAGACCCATACCCGGCAAGCCGGACAGTCTCATCTCGTGAGAGTTATGTGAACCTCCACCCTTCCCGAAAGAAGGCATCACCGCTCATAGCTAGCCTATCGGTGCTCAGTATAAAGTTCCATTACATTCAACTTATACGTCATGGAAGCTGGCTTCGAGTATGAGGACATCATAGCTCATTAGATGATTTCTCATCTCATCATTAGTATTAAGTGTGTTAATCTCAATACTTTCATTAGAGTATTCATAGAGACTGGTCTCTTCATTATCTTACACTCTCATAGGTGAGTATGTTTTGGTAACATTTACTTAGGCTCATTTGAGATTGCTCTCATCATTTGCATTAGCCTCATATCATGTTGTCACCACATTCATTATCATTAGCACATTTACTCTTCATAATGACTCACCCCATTTTACGTGAATGTTCATTTCACCATATGCCAATATACTTGGCCATTGGTGTGTTTCATACCCTTACTTAAACCTTCTAGGGTTTCATCATTTCATTGTTCATTTCATCATTCAGTACATACATCTTAGGTTCACTTACTTTTAAACGTATGCTAGACTCATAAGTCTATACACACAAGCCATGAGGCTTCATTCACAATTCGTTAAGTGATTCATACATTCTTAAGATTATGTAGTACAAGACTTATGTATCTTGTATATATGCCAAGATCTTGATTTCGATCTAATTAGGTGGCATTATTCTTGGATATTTTGTTCACTATGACTTATGTATCAATACGGAAGTTTAGGTAAGGAAACCCAAGTTTGAATCACTTGGATATGATTTACATTTTTCGTTGATTTTATTTTTAATATTCATAACTTTAGAACTCTAGATTAAATCCAACATTAACATCATATTATTAATTTTCTACTTAGTTTTCCTCTTAAATTGGTCGAAGGGTTGTGGGTTTGAACCCCCACAACCCCTTTTTATTTTTAATTAACATCTCATTGCCCTTTTCGCCCAAACCAAGAGGTTGTGGGATGAAACCCCCATAGCCTCTTCTATTTTCGTTATTTATTCGCTGGAATAGGGAGGTTGTGGGTTCGATCCCCCACAGCCTCCTTATTTAAACTTTAGTTTCGCTGAGGCTGTGAGGTGGTGGGTTCTAACCCCCACAGCCTCCTATCTTTATTTTTAATTAAAAATTCATTAAATTAGGCGTGTGGCAGTGAGGTTGTGGGATCGAACCCCCACATCCTCACTTTATTTCTTTAGTTAATTTTGCCTTCTCCTTTTCAGCCTTGAGGTCGTGGGTTCGATCCCCACGCCTCACGTTTTCTTTTATTTATTTTATCCTCTTTCACACGCTGCCTGGAGGTCGTGGGTTCGAATCCCACGCCTCCCATTTATTTATTTACTTTATTTTTCTCCTATTTCTCCTCCAGTGTCGCGTGTTCGAATCCCCCAGCCCCCTTTTTCTTTTCCTTTCTCGCGAAAACCAGTAGCTAAAGGGTTCGATTCCCCTTAACCCCCTTCACGTTTTTAGCCTCCTTAACATGTGAGGTCTTGGGTTCAATTCCCATTGACCTCACTTATTTTATTTTCTTTTTAAAAACCCAGATTTTTAACCTCATTGTTGACCAAAACTAGAGTACACAAATCTGGAAGTTCATTCATAGTTTTTAACTTCCTTTAATCAACTTTTCATGTTAGTTTCTTAGGGCATTTCACCAAGCACTTAGTATGTATTTAGGTGTAGTTTAGGGGTTACATTTAGTCAAGCGTTTTCAGTCAAAATTTGTAACTTCACACACCATATGAACATCACATTATGCACAACTTTAACACATAAAATACAAGAAATAACAAGCTTTACACGTCTTCAAAACAATGCTAAACTCACTGCCAAATGTACACACACACATCATTTTTTTCGATCACACATTGGTTGTCATTTTCGTGATTTCACGCACATAAACATATTCACATTCAACATAAAAACATCACACATACCTAAATCTATCAGCAAATAAACCCAACCTACGAAATCATTGGGAGCTAGTGACAAGGACATGCAAAAGGGGAAACAACCCTAGTTTCGGAGTGAATATCTTGAATCGTAAGGGGCCTCTTGGGAAAGGGAACAAGAGAGAAAAAACCCATACCTTATTTTGCTTGTCCAAACGTGGATTTGCTGCCCAAAGCCCTCTCCAAAGTCAGTCCAAGCCTCCTCAACGTACACACCACTCGACGAACAACCTCTCTTTGCCTTGACGTTTTTGGTTACTTTGTTTTTCTCAAATTTTCATGTGAGTTCTTCAAGTGTGAAGAACTCTTGATGTATTTTCAGTTCTTCACGTTAATTTGGCAAAGAGCAAACGTGAAAGAGAGTTTTTGAGCGTGAAGAGGTGATAAACATGAGAGAGTGAAACGTGTGAGGTTGTTTAGGATTAGAGGATGACTTAGTCAATTTAGGACTCTCCTTAATAAATAAAAATCTGATTTATTTAATTATACGTGAAAAGACCATTTTGCCCTTACATAAACATCAAATTTTAATTGATGATAAAATCATAAATTCATTGCTTCTAGTGGGGCTCGAACCCGAGTGACACCCTATTTGCGAAAATGGGTCACTTCGGGTGGCCCCAACCCGAATTGATCTTTTAATTAAATTAATTAATTAATTCCTCAGGGTAATTACAATATTACCCTTGGCCTGGAAAAGATCATTTTACCCCTGGACCCTCAAAACTTAAAATTTCCTCTTTTAAGTCCGGTAAAGACTCTTTCGATTAAATCTTCGTTTTCGAGAGCCTCAAATGGTTGGTTCCAATCTTTCCAAGCTCAAATAACTCCCCAAGTTAGTTGGCTTGGCCGTAGTAAGGGTTCTGATGTCTGGTTCAACGCGTACCAATCCGTGTGAACCTTGATCTAATCGCAAGCATTCTTGACACCTTAAACATTTATCTTATTCATTTTTAGGGTTGTTACATTATCCCCCCTTAGGAACATTCGTCCCCGAATGACACTACCACTACATATTGTAATGCCATTCAGATCATAACAAAATCACTATGCACAGTCAAGCAACAGCAACAAAATACGGAGAGATAAGGAAACATAGACTTAAGAGTAGAAAGTCTAACCTCAAGAGCTGAAAAGATGAGGGTAGCGGGATCTCATGTCGGCCTCAGCCTCCCACGTAGCACCCTCAAAAAGATGATTTCTCCACAATACCTTCACTGTGGCAATCTCCTTGTTCCTCAGCCGCTTAACCTGTCTATCTAAGATCTCAACAGGTACCTCCTCATACGACAAGTCTTCACCAACCCCAAACCTTCAACAGGTAGAAACAATGCTGGATAACCTAGGCACTTCTTCAACAAAGAGACATGAAAGACTGGATGAACAGAAGCTAGCTCCGCAGGCAATGCTAACTCATAGGCCACCTCACTCACACGCTGCAGGATCTCATATGGCCCAACATACCTCGGACTCAGCTTCCATTTTCTACCAAAGCTCATCACCCCTTTCATAGGTGATATCTTCAAGTAAACCTGGTCACCAACATCAAACTCTAAGGGCCGTTTTCTGTTATCTGCATATGACTTTTGCCAACTGTAAGCAGTATCCAACCTGTCCCTAATCACTCTGACCTTCTCTAAGGCCTCATGAATGACCTCTGGACCCAAAATGGATGACTCTCCAACCTCGAACCACCCAACAGGAGATCTACACCTCCTACCATACAGTGCCTCAAACGGTGCCATCCCAATGCTTGAGTGATAGCTATTATTATACGAGAACTCTATCAAAGGCAGATGGATATCCCAGCTACCCCTGAAGTCAATCACACACGCTCTCAACATGTTCTCCAATGACTGAATGGTGCGCTCTGCCGCCCATCAGTCTGAGGATGAAAGGGAGTACTTAGCTTTACCTGTGTGCCCAAGCTCTTCTAGAAAGATCTCCAGAAATGTGAAGTAAACTAAGCTCCTCTATCTGAAATGATAGACAAAGGAATCCCATGCCATCTCACAATCTCATCAATGTAGAGTCTCGCATAATCCTCGGCTCTATAAGTAGACTTCACAGGGATAAAGTTGGCAGACTTAGTCATGTTGTCCACAATAACCCATAAGGAGTCATGATGTCTCCTAGTCCTCGAAAGACCAACCACGAAGTCCAAAATGGCCTCCCACTTCCAAATCAGAACCTCAATAATCTGAGTAAGACCGCCAGGCTTAAGATATTTTGCCTTAACCTGCTGACAATTAGGACACTTGGCCACATATTCTGCAATGTCCTTCTTCATGCCATCCCACCAATAAATCTTCTTAAGAGCATGATACATCTTGGTGGAACCTGGATGTATGGAATATCTGAAACTATGGGCCTCTACAATAATCCTGGTCCGCAAATCATCCACATCTGGTACACATAGCCTGTCCTGATACCTAAGTATGCCATCACCTCCCAAAGCGAAAGACTAATTCATCTTTATCAACACTGAGTACTCCAGCTCCATCAACACAGGATCGAGATGCTGATCCTGCTTGACTTCAACTACCAAGGATGATTCAGAACTAGGATGAACTGAAACACCCCCACTAGGAGAGTCAACCAATCGCACACCCAGTCTGGCCAGTCTGTGTACATCTTTTGCCAACTCCTTCTTCTCATCCTCAACGTGGGTTGTACTTCCCATGCTCATCCTTCTCAAAGCATCAGCTAAAATATTAGCCTTACCTGGATGGTAGTGAACATTCATGTCATAATCCTTCAACAGCTCCATCCATCTCCGCTGACGTAGATTCAACTCCCTCTGTGTGAACACGTACTGGAGACTCTTGTGGTCTGTGAACACATCCATATGCACTTCATACAAGTAGTGCCTCCACAGATTTAGTGCAAACACCACAGCTGCTAACTCCAAGTCATGAGTGGGATAATTCTTCTCATGAACCTTGAGCTGTCTGGACGCATAAGATATCACCTTACCAACCTGCATAAGAACACAACCCAAACCAACCCTAGATGCATCACAGTAAACAGTATAATTCTCACCACACTTAGGCAAAGTAAGTACCAAGGCTGAAGTGAGTTTGTCCTTGAGCTCCTAGAAACTCCTCTCACAAGTCTCCGTCCACTCGAACTTGGGTTTCTTCTTCGTCAAAGTTGTCAATGGGGCTGCAATGGAAGAAAAGCCCTCCACAAACCTGCGGTAGTAACCAGCGAATCCCAAAAAGCTACGGATATCAGTGGGAGTAAGAGGCTTTGGCCAAATCTTCACAGCCTCAGTCTTCCTGGGATCCACCTCCACGCCCTGATCGGACATAACATGACCCAGGAAGGTCACTGATCTAAGCCAAAATTCACACTTGCTGAATTTGGCATACAACTGATGTTGTCTAAGTACCTGCAAGGTTAGTCTCAAATGGTGTTCATGCTCTTCCTTGGTCCTAGAGTAGATGAGGATGTCATCAATGAATACTATGATGAAAGAGTCAAGGTATTCATGGAAGACTCGGTTCATGAGGTCCATAAATGCAGCAGGTGCATTCGTGAGACTAAACGACATGACTAGAAACTCATAGTGACCATAGCGGGTACGAAAGGCTGTCTTTGGGATATCTCCATCCCTAACCCTAAGCTGATGATACCCTGAACGAAGATCAATATTAGAGAAGAAACTTAACCCTTGGAGCTGATCGAGCAAATCATCTATTCTGGGGAGTGGATACTTATTCTTTATAGTGACTTTGTTGAGCTGCTGATAATCGATACACATTTTAAGGGTTCTATCTTTCTTTTTCACAAACAACACTGGAGCGCCCCAAGGGGATATGCTCGGCTGAATGAAACCCTTATTAGTGAGATTTTTTAACTGCAGCTTCAACTCTTTAAGTTCAGCTGGAGCCATTCTGTAAGGAGGAATGGAAATTGGTTTAGTATCGGGTTCTAAGTCGATACCAAAATCAATCTCTCGAGGGGGAGGGACTCCAGGCAAATCATCAAGAAATACATCTAGGAACTCATTCGCTACAGGCACTGAGTCTATGGAAGGAATTTCATGATCTAAATCATTAACACTCACAAGATGACACAATAACCCCTTAGACATCATTTTATTGGCCTTAAGGTTCGAAATCAAGAGGTTAGGACGACTCGAGTTGTACCCCTCCCAGACTAGCTCCTCTTCATTAGGGAAACAAAATCTCACCACTCTACTACGACAGTCCAAGCAAGCATAACAACTGTTAAGACAGTCCATGCTAAGAATAACATCAAAATCATGCATGGGTAACTCAACCAAGTCTGCACACATAGTCTTACCACTTATCACTATTGGGCAACCCTTGTATACTCTATCAGTTCTTACATTTTCTCCTAAAGGTGTACTAACCACTACAGGATCATGCAGAACTTCAGGCAATATCTCAAAAGTGAGAGCAAGCAAAGGAGTTACAAAGAAAAACGTAGACCCTGGATCAAGTAAAGCATAAACAGAAGTTGAGAATACTTGCAGCATACCTGTGACCACATCAGCGGACTTCTCCTGCTCCTCCCTGCCCTTCAGGGCATATAACCTGTTCCTCTTAGGAGGCTCGGCTGCTGCTGCACCCTATGGATTAGGCCTAGGATGAGCATTACCTCCAGCCTGACCTCTAATCTGTGGGCAGTCTCTAACTATGTGTCCACTCTTATCGCAACCGAAGCAGGCATTAGTGCCCTGTCTGCACTCTCCACTGTGAGCTCGGCCACACTTAGCACAATTCTTTTTAGGACGCTGCATCTCATCTCCATTGCCCTTCTTGGGCTCAGGTCTGCCTCCTCTAGGTGTTGTACTCCTCTGAAAATTAGAGTTCCCAGAACTTTGTTGCCCCTTCTTGAACCTGGGCTGCTCACGGATGCCAAAATTGTTTCTGTGGCCTCCATGACTGGGACCTGCCTAATCTTGAGGCTTAGGCCTCCTAGCATCATGAATACCCCTATTTTTACGACTGTCCTCTACCTGCTGGACATGCACCATCAACCTGGAGAGGTCCATATTATCATGGAGCATCGCAGACCGACACTCCTCCTCCAGATCACCATTGATTCCTGTGAGGAACCTGCTCATGTCATCCCTGCTGTTAAACACAAGAGAAGTAGCATACCTAGATAATTTAACAAACTTCAGTATTCACCTTACCCTTGCTGTTAGATACTAAGGAAAGTAGCATACCTGGATAGCTTAACAAACTTCAGGGAATACTCCCTGACTGTCATACATCCCTGCTTAAGGTTTATAAACTCCTCAACCTTGGCCTCCCTCATTTCTCTGGGAAAAAATCTCTCCAGAAAGGCTGTCTTAAATAGCTCCCAAGTGAATGGAACTCCACCCAATGCTCGGCTATCCTGCCACATCTTGCACCAAGTCTGTGCAACATCCTTGAGCTTATAGGAAGCCAGCTCAGCCTTCTCAGTATCTGTGGGCCCCATAGCCACCAAAATCATATGCACCTCGTCACAAACTCCTGGGGATCCTCTGAAGTCTTGGACCCTATGAAAATAGGAGGATTCATCCTCGTGAAGTCTCTCAGCCTGTCAGCCATGCTACGAACCGGTGGGTTCTCCCTCTGAACATTCTGCCGGTTGGCCTGGGCAGTCATAGCCTGGGCCTGCATAGTAATGGCCTGGGCCATCTGGGCCAGAGATGCCCTCACCTCAACATCATTCAACCCAGCTGGGTTAACTGGTATATCCACTCCTTCAGCTGGAGCCTGGGGTGGAACCTGATTGTCCCCAGCACCTGCTCCTCCTCTCCTCTGACCAATGGTTCTCCTAGTGTTCATTCTCTGAAAACAACAAAGATTGATGTTAGACACGCTCATAACACCAAGAAATTAGACTTTAGGAAAAGCACGATAAGATCAGAAAACGGAAAGTTTTCCTACGCATCATGCAGTCTCTAATCCAGGATAGTGGTGCACTTCACTACCATGACTTACAAACTACTCAATGTGGTTGATGCGAACTTATATTCCTCGGAATTTAACCTAGGGCTCTGATACCAACTTTTTCACGACTGGAATCTAGACCCCATACGAGACCGGCGTCGTTGACCTCTCAGAGGTCACAGACAAGCCTACTTACGTCATTCTTACTTTACATAAGTTAATTTTAGCGGAAAATTTGAAACTTTTAATTTCTTAACAAACTTATTAAACATTCTCATCATTTCATAATTGTTCACCATCAACCATCTAACATTAAGAGATAAACAACTGAAAGAAATAGTTCAATTCTTATAAAGTGTATAATTGCCAAAATGGCACCAATACATAGTCTGAATAAAAACGCGAAAGAAACGCTAGTGGAACATGATCCACTAGCTCAACTCTAAAACTTAGCTAGAATATAAAACAGTAGCATCCTCGAAAGCATGAGGACCTACCAACTCCGGATGAATGTTGGACGTCCGGATAACTGCAACAATGATCTTGTAGCTCTATTGTCCACCTGTGCCTGCACCTAAAATAGTAGAGTTTGTATAGGGTTAGTACACACTTGTACTAAGTATGGGTATATGCAAGCAAACACCAAGGACATGCATGAGAAAAGATAGCTTTTTTCTAACAATATGATTATGGGAAGTCAAGTCAGTGGACTTGCGAAATTGAGATTAGGAAAGTTAGTGAACCTTCCAAATTTGGATTAGAAAAGTCAGTGAGCTTTCCAAATTTGGATTAGGAAAGTCATGCCATGATAGTAACATGCATCAACATAATTATCATATTGCACACAACATATAACATCATACACATAGCACATATCATAGCACATAACATATAGCACATAGCTTCTTTCATATCATTCATTCAAATGCCATGAGACCTTGGAATCATGGACTTGACATTAAGACTTTCCAAAATGAGGGCTCAACATATGGGACCTCAACTAGGGAGTCTTTATTAGCAAACACAGAGTCTGCTTCATTCATTCATACGTACTTTATTTCATTTCGTTCATAGGCCAGTATGAACACCAGCTATACCTAGGGTGTAGTTTAAGACTCTCATCGGGTTTGCTGTGCAATGATCAAGAATAACCTAGTGTCATTACCTGAGTCTAGCTCACCTCTTGATTATCCTATCCTAACACCTTTGGTATCATTCATTTGATTATGTTCTTCATTTGAGGCTGGCCTCATTCATTCATTGGGAACTTTAACTTTAACCGACATAGATCATGTGAGCATCATGAAATCCAGTGTCTCCCCCACACCGAAAAGAGGTGGAATCACCGAACAAGGTGACCCAAAAACATGCTAGCGTACATGGGAATTTAACCCCGCCAGATCCCTATATTGGCAGTATAGGTTCAAAGACTAGGAGATATACGAGACCTATACCCGGCAAGTCGGACAGTCTCATCTCATGAGAGTTACGTGAACCTCCGCCCTTCCCGAAAGAAGGCATCACCGCTCATAGCTAGCCTATCGGTGCTCAGTATAAAGTTCCATTACATTCAACTCATACGTCATGGAAGCTGGCTTCTAGTATTAGGACATCATAGCTCATTAGATGATTTCTCATCTCATCATTAGTATTAAGTGTGTTAATCTCAATACTTTCATTAGAGTGTTCATAGAGACTAGTCTCTTCATTATCTTATACTCTCATAGGTGAGTACGTTTTGGTAACATTTACTTAGGCTTATTTGAGATTGCTCTCATCATTTGCATTAGCCTCATATCATGTTGTCAACACATTCATTATCATTAGCACAATTACTCTTCATAATTACTCACCCCATTTTACGTGAATGTTCATTTCATCATATGCCAATATACTTGGCCATTGGTGTGTTTCATACCCTTACTTAACCCTTCTAGGGTTTCATCATTTAATTGTTCATTTCATCATTCAGTACATACATCTTAGGTTCACTTACTTTTAAACGTATGCTAGACTCATAAGTCTATACACACAAGCCATGAGGCTTCATTCATAATTCGTTAAGTGATTCATACATTCCTAAGATTATGTAGTACAAGACTTATGTATCTTGTATTTATGCCAAGATCTTGATTTTGATCTAATTAGGTGGCATTATTCTTGGATATTTTGTTCACGTATGACTTATGTATCAATACGGAAGTTTGGGCAAGGAAACCCAAGTTTCAATCACTTGGATATCATTTACAATTTTCGTTGATTTTATTTTTAATATTCATAACATTAGAACTCTAGATTAAATACCAACATTAACATCGTATCATTAATTTTCTACTTAGTTTTCCTCTTAAATTAGCCGAAGGGTTGTGGGTTCGAACCCCCACAACCCATTTTTATTTTTAATTAACATCTCATTGCCCTTTTCGCCCAAACCAAGAGGTTGTGGGATCAAACCCCCACAACCTCTTCTATTTTTGTTATTTATTCGATGGAATAGGGAGGTTGTGGGTTCGAACCCCCACAACCTCCTTATTTAAACTTTAATTTCGCAGGCTGTGAGGTGGTGGGTTCGAACCCCCACAACCTCCTATCTTTATTTTTAATTAAAAATTGATTAAGTTAGGCGTCTGGCAGTGAGGTTGTGGGATCGAACCCCCACAGCCTCACTTTATTTCTTTAGTTAATTTCGCCCTCTCCTTTTCAGTCTTGAGGTCGTGGGTTCGATTCCCACGCCTCACGTTTTCTTTTATTTATTTTATCCTCTTTCACTCGCTGCCTGGAGGTCGTGGGTTCGAATCCCACGCCTCCCATTTATTTATTTAGTTTATTTTTCTCCTATTTCTCCTCCAGTGTCGCGAGTTCGAATCCCCCAACCCCCTTTTTCTTTTCCTTTCTCGCGAAAACAAGTAGCTAAAGGGTTCGATTCCCCTTAACCCCCTTCACGTTTTTAGCCTCCTTAATATGTGAGGTCTTGGGTTCAATTCCCATTGACCTCACTTATTTTATTTTCATTTTAGAAACACAGAATTTTAACCTAATTGTTGACCGAAACTAGAGTACACAAATCTGGAAATTCATTCATAGTTTTTAGCTTCCTTTAATTAACTTTTCATGTTAGTTTCTTAGGGAATTTCACCAAGCACTTAGTATGTAATTAGGTGTAGTTTAGGGGTTACATTTAGTCAAAGCGTTTTCACTCAAAATTTGTAACTTCACATACCATATGAACATCACATTATGCACAACTTTAACACATAAAATACAAGAAATAGCATGCTTTACACGTCCTCAAAACAGTGGCTAAACTCACTGCCAAACGCACACACACACATCATTTTTTTTTATCACACATTGATTGTCATTTTCGTGATTTCACGCACATAAACATATTCACATACAACACAAAAACATCACACATACCTAATTCTACCAGCTAACAAACCCAACCTACGAAATCATTAGGAGCTAGTGACAAAGACAAGCAAAAGGGGAAACAACCCTGGTTTCGGAGTGAATATCTTGAATCGTAAGGGGCCTCTTGGGAAAGGGACCAAGAGAGAAGAAAACCAGACCTTAATTTGCTTGTTCAAACGTGAATTTGCTGCCCAAAGCCCTCTCCAAATTCAGTCCAAGCCTCCTCAACGTACACACCACTCGACGAACAACCTCTCTTTGCCTTGACGTTTTTGGTTACTTTGTTTTTCTCGAATTTTCATGTGAGTTCTTCAAGTGTGAAGAACTCTTGATGTATTTTCAGTTCTTCACGTTAATTTGGCAGAGAGCAAACGTGAAAGAGAGTTTTTGAGCGTGAAGAGGTGATAAACGTATGAGAGTGAAACGTGTGAGGTTGTTTAGGATTAGAGGATGACTTAGTCAATTTAGGACTCTCCTTAATAAACAAAAATATGATTTATTTAATTATACGTGAAAGGACCATATTGCCCTTACATAAACATCAGATTTTAATTGATGATAAAATCATAAATTCATTGCTTCTAGTGGGGCTCGAACCCGAGTGACACCCTATTTGGGTCACTTTGGGTCACCCCAACCCGAATTGATCTTTTAATTAAATTAATTAATTAATTAATTAATGAATTCCTCAGGGTAATTACAATATTACCCTTTGCCTGGAAAAGACCATTTTAACCCTAGACCCTCAAAACTTAAAATTTCCTCTTTTAAGTCCGGTAAAGACTCTTCCGATTAAATCTTCATTTTCGAGAGCCTCACATGGTTGGTTCCAACCTTTCCAAGCTCAAATAACTCCCCAAGTTAGTTGGCTTGGCTGTAGTAAGGGTTCTGAGGTCTGGTTCAACGCGTACCAATCCGTGTGAACCTTGATCTAATCGCAAGCATTTTTGACACTTTAAGCATTTATCTTATTCATTTTTAGGGTTGTTACACAGACTCTATTGCATTGACCATTTATGTGTATATTCAGTATTTAGTTTCAGCATGATATAAATTTGTCATTGCATTCAGTTACCTTAACATTCAGTTACCTTAACATTCAGCATTTATCTTTTTTGCTTGTTTAGTTATGTTTTATTTCAGCTTTACTCTATCCTACATGCTCAGTATATTCAAGTACTGACGCATATGTGCGCTACATCTTCTCGTGATGTAGGTTTAGGTTCTTAGCATCCAGATCGCGCTTAGATCGATTTCCAATCTCATTTCAGCAGATTCAGTGGTGAGTCCTCATTCTCCGAGGACAATAGTCATGCGTTTCTTTTCAGTATTAAGTCTTTTAGTTTTAGTTTTTGCTAGACTTAGCTGGGGCCTGTCCCAGCATTTATAGTCAGTTTAGAGGCTATTTTAAGACATAGTTAGTTTCAGCTTAGTATTGAGTTAATAACTTCCTTGTATTAAACTCGTTAGTATTTCAAATATCTAAGTTATAGAATATGGGTATTCCCCATCTTTTCATCTTAAATTATGATTTAGCTTCAGCATAAGTTATTTTCTTTAGTATGCTAATTACCATGCCATCAAGGTTAGTTTGGGATTACTTGTGGTCTTAAGTCCCGTGTCTGCGTCTCGGGGGTAGCTCGGGGCATGACAAAGAATGGTTCAAGTGTAAACTTAATAATTTTCTTGATGTTACTACTATAATATAGACATGTACAAGTAAAATGATCATTTCCCTATTTGAACTTCTGTCACTAGTTTTTAATTGTCGGTCTATGAGACATATTACACATGGTTTCATACTCATACTACACTTATGATGAGTCCGAGATTTGGACTCATTTAAGGCTTTATTTATAATGATTTATTTTACTCAAATGCATATTTTGTGCCAATAATTGATGTAAAACCCTTGTTTTCCATGTATATTTATAGAAGAACAAAGCAAGGACACCAATTTGTAAAAGGTACAAAGCAAGTGGAATAATTGAAGAAATGCAAGCCTGGTAATCGCCTAGTACACTTGGAGAGTTGCCGAATGGCTATTTGACTTGCTAAAGTTCCAGTGTGACAAGTCCTAAAGGAAAGAACAGAGTTGGTCGGCGAGTGGTTCCGCGATGAAGTGTTGAATCGCCCAAAGTTACAAATCTTAAGGATGTTTAAGGCAAAGGTGTAATTATGGGCTGATTTAGTTTATGGTTATTGCTAATTATTAGTTTAAATGTTATTTAGAAGCATGTTCAATTAGTAATTGTGATTTAATTTAAGAATTGTAGTTGCAAATGTAGTTCTATATATGTGTTTTACGCTTGCTCAAGAGAGAGAGAGGTTGTGAAACTAATCTTATTCGTAGATGGTCACTGGGCATGGGTTGAGTTAGGTGAAAATCGATAGAGGGATCCCTAAACCGAACCCCACAAATTAAACTCAAGAGTGTGTATGGACTAAGGTGTGGGCTGTTTTTATTTGTATTACTTTATGATGTTTGAGAGAAATCAACTTGATTTTGAGTAAATTGTTCGAGAGAGAGTTTATCTCCTCTATAGACTAGTTCACTCACTAATATCTAGCTATTTTCTAATAGTTGTAATTACTTATTTGTCTACATTAGCCTATAATCCAATCACATCCCAAGAACTCTTTTTATTATTGTTACTTCGTATTGATTTCAACTGTTTATAGTTTATAATCTAAACCGAACCTCCCCATTTGAAATTCATCTCATCCCTAATTTAAATTATGTTTTTATTCGACAAATTTTATTCCTATGATTTATTTGATAATATTCATACTTCTTAATTGATTCTCAAACATGTACTGCTCCCTGTGGAATTCGAGCACAACTCATTTAGTTGGGTTTAATACTTACTTGGGATATTTGACACTTAGAATTTGATGGAGTGTCCTTGAAACGTTAATAAACTTGTTGCACTCCTTGGGGTGAATATTCATTTACGAATACGAACGCATCTCGTAGAGTATTAATTCCGATCTTGGAGTATTTTGGAGTTGTGGTGAGATACTTGGTTTATCCCTAGCCTACATATCCCTCAAGTTTAATATCTATTATCTCCCTTTTGTACTTAGACCTGATATGTCTTATGCTTAGGCTTGTCACTTTATTTTCAGACTCTCACTGTTTTTTTGAAGCTCTTGTACTTAAGACCTAATTCTAGGATGGTATTTTAGTTTCCCACAGTTCCAACTTATGAAATATTTAGTGCTTGAGGTATTCCATTTGTTGTTTATCTTTTGCCATAATTATTTAGTTAAATTTTTAAAAACTAATGTGTTGTCTTACCTATCGAGTTGGAACATAGGTGCCATAACAACATGCAAAATTTTGGATAGTCACAGATACTATTTAGTTTATTTATGTATTTCAATGTTCTTTATGCTTTAGTAATTCTTTCGCTAAGTAGTCATCCAAACCAATGGTTCTCTTGGGGATAAAAATAGTTTTCGAGTGTAGGTCACGTCCATGGTGTAGGCTCGGGGCATGACAGATGACCTATTCTTTGTTGCAAACCATGACTAGTCTAGAATGTTAAAAAACAATCATTCACCATAAAGATCAAATCTTTATACATAAATCAAACACCAAACCATTAGATAAAAGAACCCTACAATTGAACAAAAAAAAATTGCCCTATGATTGATGGAAGCAAACGAACTTGACTTTTATTTTGTTACAAAGAAAATAGAGAGTGGATGAAGAAACATAGAGTGAAGTTGCTAACTTGTTTGTTTGAGAATGCAAATGAAAGAGGAATGGAAGAAAGGGAGAGAGAAGTTGCTAACTTGAAGTATTATTTCGTTCTTGAATTAGGATGGTTTAAGTCTAAAAATAGTGGAGGTGACCCTATTGATTGAATAAACATGTTAAGGGTCAAAACGTTCGGGCACGACTTCCTGAGGACCACCCTAAGGGTCCTTAAGGAGGACCCAAAGCGGTGGCCAATAAGCTGCCAAGGCAGCGTGCAGAAGCTAGATCCGGAGTCCAGTCTGCATCGCGCGCCTGTCACACAACCTGCCTCCGCGTCACGTGACTGTCACGAGTCTCACAGCCTCAAATTAATTCGTGAATAAAAAATTAGGAGCTTTTTTTGCAACGCGCAGCCATGTCCTAGATCCAATTGCGTCGTTTTAAAGTCAAGTTGGACATGTCTAAAAGTCCAAAAAAGTATGAGGGTATTTTTGGAACTTTGGGAGTTGGTTATAAACGGGTTAATTTATATTTACCTCCATTACCAAGTGAAAACACCAAAAATCAATAAGAAACCAAAAATCCAAAACTTTCTTTCTCTTCCAATTTTTTTTAAAACTCCATTGATGGAAAAAATCAAGCTCAAGCTAGAAGATGAATTTTCAAGTGCTTTCTTCTCCAAATTTCATGGGCTTTTATTCCATTAAGGTATGGTAACCCTTGATCCTTAGTCAACCTTTCATCTAAGGAGTTCTTCCAAAGGTTTTCCAATATGATTCTAAAGTCAAATTTCCGATCTTTCAATCTAGCCATGGGTTCATTGTAAAATGATTTTCTAAGTCATTATAATGATGAATAAATGTTTATTTACTCTTTTTATGACGATTTTAAATTCAATTAATTGAAGAACCCACGATCTCCTTAATCTCTCAATTTAGCCTATAATGTGGGTCTTGTAATCATGGTTAGATGTTAATTGAATAGTCATTAGACTGTGATGTATTTTTTAAATCTATTACTATATATATCAATTGATTATGAATTTGTGAGGATCGTCCACTTATGGTCTTGGAATTAATGTTGTACTGTATGGTCCACTTATGGTGGCGGTGTTTACATTCTTTTCTATCTATACATTTTGTGATCATGGACTTGAAGGCACTAGATTTAATGTGAATTGTGTTGACATGATCACACGTATGAATGTCTTGTGTAGTCTTCAATTCTAGTATCATGATCTATGTGTATTGATAATGTTAAATGTATGTAAATTATGTTATTAGGATTATCTATGCCCTACATGTTTAAGTGTGATGAATACTCTTGTAGAATGACCCCTACCTATGAAACTCTATATGAATGTGTGATCTTATGCATATTAGGAGTCTTCTGTTCAAATGTTGAATATGTTCTCGTCTCCTATGATGTAATATAGGAGTGTGGTCTATAGTCCCAAAATGATCTATATGTGAGTTGTTCATGACCTGAGGGATATTGCATATGTGTTCTGATCCTTTGAAGGGTGGTTTACTCCATATCAATATTGTTGCTCTTAGGTGATCATGATGACCAATTTGTACACACACATCTCATGCATTACTATAAGTGTAATATGTTCATGATTTCAATTGAATGTATAAAAGTAAGAAGATGCATCTTAACTAGGATGACTTGAGAAGCGCACTAGCATAG
This sequence comes from Solanum sitiens, assembly GCA_016801875.1. Lineage (NCBI taxonomy): Eukaryota > Viridiplantae > Streptophyta > Magnoliopsida > Solanales > Solanaceae > Solanum > Solanum sitiens. Next base: position 360,739 of record JABWTJ010000388.1, on the reverse strand, counting down.
GTAAGGGAAATGGACTTTATCTTTGCACATGTGTACCTTCAGGGGATAATTCCTAGGGTGGTTTCTTTATATGCATAAGTTATAATGGCATGATTAGGCTTTGAACATGATGTATGTGAGATGATTATAAGTGTATGGTTATGAGAGATTAGAAGTTATCCTCTTTTACATCTTATTACTATGATTATGATATAAAGTAATAAGATTTATGGTCATGTGGTGTAAAAATGTGTTTATGTGAAAGGCTTCCTCATATATGTACACATCCACACACATGAATGTATGAATGAAGCTTGTTAATGATAATCTAGTAAATGAGAGTCTCATGGATGATTTCCTTAATTGTACTCTATACTAGACTATGTTATGATTATGTTAAAGGACATTCTCACATGATGTAGGTTTTGATGAAGGATATTCTCACATGATGTAGGTTTTGATGAAAGGACATTCGCATCATTAACCTATGAGCTATGTACATGTTATATAAGGAGTTAACCTCCTTAAGCCTCTCTTATAATCTAATATTTAATGAATATTTAAAGGCTTTTCAAATAGGGAAATTTATCTTCGCACCAAGTGAACTTTCCAATGAGAGGTGTCCCTTCCCAAAAGGAAGGTAGGTTCACCAATGTGGTGTCCCTTACCAAAAGGAAGGTAGGTTCACCCGATGTTCTCATGAGGTGGACTACAATGCTACTTATCATAATGAGGGTTTCTATTAGCAACCTCCTAGTTCCTTAACTATGTGCCCCCAAAGGAACATATAAACTAAAGTGTCACGCCCCGATACGCGTACAAGGGACCTAGGACCACAAGTGATCCCAAGTTAACCCTGCTTGCATGATCATGAGCATACTAAAGATAATAAACTGATGCAAAAGCTAAATCATAATTAAAATGAAAAGATGAGGAATACCCATATACTATAACTGAGATATTTTAAACTGGTGAGTTTAATACAAAGAAAATATTAACTTAATACTAAGCTGAAACTAACTATGCCTGAAATAAGCCTCTAAACGACTAGAAATGCTGGGACAGGCCCTAGCTAAGTCTAGCAAAAACTGAAACTAAAGTACTAAAATAGTGAAAATAAACTCATGATTATTATCCTCGGAGAGTGAGGACTCACCACTGATTTTGCTAAACTAGAGATCGGGAATAGATATAACTGTGATCTTGATGCTGAGAACCTAAACTTACATCATGAGAAGATGTAGTGCACGTATGCGTTAGTACATGAAAGGTACTGAGCATGTAAGATGGAGTAAAGTTGAAATAATACATAATTGTACTAGGCAATAAAGCAATGATATAATCTAAACATGATATAGATTCTGAATGTTGAGATAACTGAATGTAGTGACCAATTTATAACATGCGCAAACTTAATACTGGATATGCTGATAAATGGTCAATGCGATGGAATTTGACTGAACAGTGAGAGCTACTGATAACCGATAATAAAACCACATGAGCTAAATGTGGAGTCCGACGTACACGCCCCATCGAGAGGACCCAATATACCCTTCCAGAGGTATAAAGGCATGCTGGCGTGATCACTAAATTGATGCCCACAGAGGGGACTTACAACCTACTTGGCTAGTAGTTTTGGGACTGTTTGGGTACGCTGAACCCTAGTCCAACTTGGTATTATGCTACTCCTAATGAATTAAGTAGTTAACTGATTATAACTGAGTTTGTGTAAAAGTTAGATAGCTCAAACTGAACATTCAGAGTAAGAATGAAACAATTAATCTGGTAATAGTTCATTATAATTGAGACATGTATAATTGAATAACTTAAATATCTGACCTACCATGTGTAACTCATGAACTAAAGAAACATAGCTAGGGTTCTGAAATTCATGCAATAAACTAAATATTAACATAATACTATGATTCGGATCATTCTAGTAGCTAAGAACCAAATAATTCTAAAATCTAGTCATTATATGGGAATGAAGAAACTGACTGAAAACTATGGATCTAATGGGTAATAGGAACCCACTAGTGAAATCCCACATACCTGGTGATGAATTCCATGAAGAAATCCTTAAATTACGGGGCTGAAACTGATATAACCTTGATGTGTTCTTGAACTAGGGTTCTTGACCTTTTTATCCTCCCTTACATCTAGTTTTTCGATGTTTTGATTAATGATTTGACTTAGGTAAGTTTTAGTTATGTTTCTAGGCTTAAACTGACTAAAATCTCATGATTTAGGGTTTAAACGACGCATCTTCGGGGTTAAACAAACTAGGAAAAGACCAAAAGACCCCTAAAATAATTTTAGTTGGAGCAATCGACGACCTGGACTGACGGTCCGTCGTTCAATCGACGTCCATCATTTGGGTCCGTCATTTGAGTCAGCTCGATAGGTCTTCACTAAAATGGGTATAGCGTTTTACTCGGAGGTCGAAATTTAGCAAACTTTGTGGCGTTGGAAAGAGGATTAAATTATCTATCATATCATAGGTCATACGACACCTAATTGTTTTGTACTAAAAGTTATGACCATTTTGAAGTTAACCCAATCTTCCCCCTAACTAACAGTTAACCTTCACCTACGGTCTGTAGGCCCATCTACAGACGATACTGTTCAATCGTGGTTCCTATCAGAGGCTGGGTAATGGAGTCTTTATACAAGGACACGGACCACTTACCGTAGATCTGTCTGTGGATCGAGACTTAATCGATTTGTGAGCTCAGTTTTGGTACAGGCTACAGTGGTGAACCACATACCCACAGTACGGGCCGTAGATCAGACTATGGTGTGTATATCGTGATCTTAGATTGCACCTGCAATTAATGAAAAACTGATTTTTGGTCTATTTTGGATACATGGTGTTACAATATCTCTCCCTTGGGAACATTCATCCTCGAATGATGACTAAACTAACTGAAATAGAGGGAGAGATATGCAATCCCTACAACTAAACACGGAGAATTGAGTTTCTGACTGAATTGAGTTCCAAGAACATGCAAATATGCTGAAAATGCAATTACAAACTGAGGAACATAATTCTAAGGCTGAATTCACGTATGAATGACTAAAAAACTGAAGAGGAACTATTACGTCAAGCTGGAGTAGAATAAAATAAAAAAGAGGTGAGGATACTTGGTTATCATGGATGCTTCTGCTTCCCAAGTAGCTTCCTCTACGGACTGACTCTTTCACATAAGATTGACTGAAGCGATTTCTTTGTTTCTCAACCTTCTAACCTGATAGTCAAGAATCTCAACTGGTACATCCTCATAAGAAAGACTATATTTCACCGCCACACTCTCGAATGGCACTACAGAAGCTGGATCACCCACACATTTCATCAAAAGCTATATGTGGAAGACTGGATGCACTGTAGCTAGTTCTACTGGCAACTGTAACTCATATGCAACCTTGACAACCCTTTTTAAGATCTTGTAAGGGCCTACATCTCTAGGACTGAGCTTCCCTTTCTTGCACAATCTCATCACCCCCTTCATAGGTGACACTTTCAAGAAAACCCAATCATCCATTTGGAACTCTAGTTATCTACTCCTTATATCTGTATAAGATTTTTCACAACTCTAGATTGTCTTAAGTCTACCTCTAATGAGTTGCACTTTCTCCATAGCATAAAGGACTGAATCTGGTCGTATCAAAGTTATTTCACCTACTTCAAACCAACCAACGGGAGATCTACATCTACGCCCATATAGTGTCTTATAAGGGGCCATATGAATGCATGAATGGTATCTATTGTTGTAGGCGAACTCAATAAGAGGAAGGTGATCGTCCCAACTACCCTTGAAATAGATCACACAAGATCTCAACATATCCTCTAGGGTCTGAATGGTACACTCTGCCTTTCCATCCGTCTGCGGATGAAATATTGTGCTAAGGTTAACCTGAGTACCAAGACCCTTTTGAAATGACTTCCAGATATGAGAGGTAAAATGAGGACCTCTATCTGAGATGACAGACAAAGGAACCCCATGCAACCTCACAATTTCATTAATGTAAATCTTGGCATAGTCCTCCGTCGAATTTGTAGTCTTGACCGCCAAAAAGTGAGAAGACTTAGTCATTCTATCAACTATCACCCAAATGGAGTCATGCTTTCGGCGAGAACTAGGTAACCTTGTAATGAAATCCATATTGATCACTTCCCACTTCAAAGTAAGAATGTTGATCTCTTGAGTCATACCCCCTGGTTTCTAATGTTCTACCTTGACTTGATGGCAATTGGGGAACTTACTCACAAAGTCTTCTATGTCTCTCTTCATTCCATTCCAATAATAGACTTCTCGTAGATCGCAGTACATCTTAGTGGCACCTGGATGAATAGAATATCTGGAGTTATAGTCTTCTACAAGAATATGTTGTCTCAACTCACCCACAGCAGGAACACACAATCTACTCTAGTAGCGAAGTACATAATCTCCCCCTTGGGAGAAAACCTCCACTCTCTGATTATGGTCTGCACCCTTAAGTTAAAATTGGATCACTGTCTTGCTCTTCCTTAACCTCAACTATCAAAGAAGATTCTGCCCTATTCTGAACTATTACATCACTGTCTGATATGCTCATAAGGCTAACTCCCAAGAAAGTCTATGAACATCCTTCACTAGTTCCTTCTTTTCTTCCTCAACATGGGCTACACTACCCATAGATAATATTCGAATAGTGTCTTCTACTACATTCGCCTTACTTGGATTATAATGCACACTCATATCATAATCCTTAAGGAACTCAAGCCATCTCCTTTAGCGAAGATTCAACTCTTTTTTGGTGAACACATATTGAAGGCTCTTTTGGTCGGTGAATTCATATACATTAACACCATACAAGTAGTGTCTCCAGATCTTGAGTGCAAACACCACAACTGCAAGCTCGAGGTCATGAGTTGGGTAGTTCTTCTCATGCACCTTAAGTAGTCTAGAAGCATTAGCTATAACTTTATCTCGTTGCATCATCACACAAGCTAGGACAACTCTGAATGCATTGCAATAGATCACATAACTATCTGAACCCTCTGGTAGTGTCAAGACAAGAGTTGTAGTCAATCTAGTTTTCAATTCTTCAAAGCTTTTCTCACAATCATCTCAACATTGAATCTTGACCATATTCTGAGTCAACCTAGTATATGGTGAGGCTATGGATGAAAACCTTTCCACGAACCTTCTGTAATAACCTGCTAGACCTAAGAAACTTTTGATATCTGTAGCAGAGGTAGGTTTGGGCCATTGTTTCACTGCTTCTATCTCCTGTGAATCCACTCGGATCCCCTCGCTAGATACAATATGACCAAGGAAAGCAAAGCATAGTAACCGTAACTCACATTTGCTAAACTTAGCGAATAAATGACGATCTTTGAGAGTGTGCAGAACAACTTAGCGAATAAATGGCGATCTTTGAGAGTCTGCAGAACAACTCACAAATGATTCACATGTTCGTCTTCATTTATTGAGTGAATGAGGATATCATCAATAAAGACGATAACGAATGACTCCAAGTACTGTTTAAAAACATTGTTCATCAATTCCATGAAAGTTTCCGGACCATTGGTTAGTCCAAATGACATAACTATAAATTTATAATGACCTTACCGAGTTCTCAAGGCTGTTTTCGTTCGAATAGCTATGAACCAAAATATTCTAACATTTAAGAAACCCTAAGTCTAGTCATGATACGGGAATGAAGAAACTGATTGAAAACTAGGGACCTAGTGGGTGAAAGGAACCAACTAGTGGAATCCCACATACCTAATGATAAATTCCACGAAGAAAGCTTTAGATTACGGGGTTGGAACTCATGGAACATTGTTGCGTTCTTGATCTAGGGTTCTTGACCTTTTTTCCTCTCTTCTTTCTACTTTTTCTATGATTGATTAATGATTTGACTTAGGTAAGTTTTAGTTATGTTTATAGGCTTAAACTGACTAGAATATCATGATTTAGTGTTTAAACGACACATCTTAGGGGTTAAAGGAACAAGGAAAATACAAAAAGACCGCCAAAATAATTATTGTCGGATAAATAAACAACTTTGACTGACGAGTCATCGTTCAGTCAACGCTCCGTCGTTTGGGTCCGTCGATTGAGTCTGCTCGACATGTCTTTACTAAAATGGGCATAACTTTGTACTAGAATGTCGGATTTTAGCAAACTCGACGGCATTGGAAAGAGGATTAAATTATATATCATATAATAGGTTATAGGACACCTAATTCATTTTGTGCTAACAATTATGACCAATTGAAGTTGATCCAATAAGAGATTTCCCCTTACGGACCATCTACGGACTGTACTGGTCAATCGTGCTTCTTTTCAAAGGCTAGGTAATTGGGTCTAAATCCCCGGACACAGACCACAGACTGTGGTCTGCCTTAGGGACCGTAGGTTTGTCTCTTGATTGAGACTTAGTCGATTTTCTGAGTATAGTTTTGGGAGGGGCTACAGTGGTAAACCACGGAGCCACAGTACGGGCCATAGATCAGACTATGATCCATCGATGGTGAACGTAGATTGTACATGCAGTTACTGAAAAGTTGATTTCTTGTTTATTTTTATACTGGGTGTTACATGGATCCACCTAGATGTATTATGATGTTGATGTCCTACCTTTTAAAGTAGGATGCCCTCCTTTCGATGTGAGGGGATAACATTGAATTCTATGTTTAGCTCAAATGGTCTAATATAGGTTAACGCGTAGTTTACCAAATGTAAAATGAACAATGGAAGTAAGATGATGAACCCTAACTAGGATTACTCAAGGGATGTTCTTAGAGTAGGTGAGGTAATGAGACTTTACCTATACATTGCACAAGTAGATCTTGAAGTGAATTCTAGAAGAAATTTTGTATGTATATGTATATGTATTTTATGCATGACATAATGATTATAACATACTTGTTGTAATGATATGCATAGTATTGGTCTTATTGTCTACATGATGAATGTCTTACTTAATATGCATGATATTAGCTATACTTGTTATGTTGATAAAATGAACACTCTGTATATGCAATATTGTCTATTACTTCATTATGATGACATTGGTAATATTGACTTGAATGTTGTCTTGAGATGTGCATGAAGACTAAATAGGTTATGATCATGATGTGATAAGTGAATGAGTCTTATATGAGGTGTATGAAGTATGTTGGTCCTTATGTGAAGTATGTGTTTCATGATATGTTATGTGTTTATGAATTTATGCTTAAAATTATAAAAATTTTATGAATGTGCACCTTGGGGACCTTAAGGTGATACTTTGGTGTGAATGGTGGAATGGGACACTATTCATGCATTGCACTAGGTATTATCTAAGTGTTGCTCTGGGTGAAGAAGTAGGTAAAAGAAAGGTAATGCTGTGAAGAGGTTGGATAAGCCTTAAATGTGATATATGGATTTATGTGATGTTGCGAATAGTATTCTTTTCGATATAATGTGTGGGAAATATATTATGCTTATTGTATCAAATGTTCATGAAGTTTTATTAAAAAGACATGATGCATGATTTCTAACTAAATGTCCTCTTTAACTCATGTTTTTGCATGGTTATCATACTTAGTGCATTTTTGTACTAATACAATTCTTCTTTATCTTTTTACACAAAGTGTAGGTGGTGATGGCTAGAGGATCTTTCCTAGAATGAAAAGCTTGGATATATATTCCCAAGTTCAAGTGTGTCCTTATGATTCAAGGACCTTTATGTCAAGATGTTATTTAAGTTCATGTAATAGTATATGTACTTAAGGGTAGTGTCCCTACCCTATTCTATTGATGTTGAGTCTAAGATGGCAAGACGAGACTTAGTGTCTAAATTATGTAACTATGATATTCTAATGAAGTGATGTTCTAGCATTATGTAATGCTATGTAAAGTTTTAAATTTTTCGCTAAATTTCTATGACAATGCCATGAAAGATGTATATGGGCTTGTATAAGACCTCCGAGAGGTAAAGTACGCCATGATAATTCTAGGGGGTTCTCACTGATCGTGACAAGAACTATCAAGGTTTCTTGCAAGTCGAGGATTTTGGTTTGCCAAATAGAGGTATGTAAGTTTTCATAGATTTGGGTTCGTCCACCCACACACCAATAATGATTCACATGTTAAAATTCACCCATGAGGATTGATGACTTTAAAATAATGATAAGTATTTTAGAAGTATTGATTTCATTCTTGAATTAGGATGGTTTTGATGAACTTTTAAGATAAACGTATGAGTTTGAGGTAGATTATAGTGTACTTGTATTGGGTAGTCGAACATAAGGAAAAATTAAGAAAATAAATCGATCCTAGATTAATTAGGGTCAGAAAATTAGAAGAAAAGTTCTCAATGAAGTTCTGGGGAGAGGCTAGGGTTACGGGACCCTGATGCTCCAAAAGGTCACGAGCGGAGGGCCCGTGATGCACGAGACTGAGGCGGAGTGCCCCTGATGCGCCAGGAGTTCTATAGCGGCGCGCCAGCATTGCACCTAAAACAAATATTTGAAGTTCTGGGGTTCGCACCCCGAGCCAATAGTGTGCCAGGGTAACCTGCCCCAACCTTTTTTCCATCGTTTGCTCTGTCTAAATGATGAAAATGATGAAAATGGGTTGTATGGAGTTTGAAGGAACTCTTGATCCCACTAAGGTTGTACAATGGTTGGAGCGCATGGATAGGGTATTTGAGAAGCTAGAGTGTTAAGATGTTGCCAAATTTAAGTATTCTATTTCACTATTACAAAAGAATGCTTAGGATTGGTGGTAAGTGTTCTGAATGCCAAGATAAAACCTCTTGTATTATTTGGGATAATTTTCATAAGAAATTTCGTATGAAGTGTGTCCAACTGCTTATTGTGATGCAAAGAAAAATGAGTTTTATAATCTAAGGCAACAAAGCATTTCTATTGGTGAGTACGAACAGAAGTTTCTACGGCTCTCATGTTATGCTAGAAGTATTATTAAAGAGGAAAAAGACAAGTGCATGAAGTTTGAATATGGTTTAAATGATTCCATTAGAAAGAATGAGGCGATCCTGCAACATGAGAACTTTTGTAAGTTAGTGGCTGCTGGTTTTACTTGGGAACGACTTGATAAAGAAGAAGCTAGTAGAAATGAAAATAGATTCCAAGAGCCTAGACCTGATTTTGGAGGTCCATAAAAAAGGAGAAGGTTTAATATTTCTAAGGCTAGTATGGATAACAGGACAACTCAACAAAAGGAAAAAAAAACAGATTTTTCTACAGCTCTCACTACAAAATATGTCAAAGGTAAGCCTCGCGTTACAACTTGTCTTCAATGTTGAAAGAATCATTATGGTACTTGTAGGAGAGCCTCTAGAGCATGTTTTAATTATGGAAGCTTTGATCATAAAGTGAAGGACTGTACTAATGCTAATAATGCTCTTACCTTGAAAACTGAAGGCTTAGTTCATAAGCCTTCTATGAATCCTTCTCAAACTAATAGAGGTGCAAGACATAAAACACCCAAGAAGCTGGTATAAGTGTAGCTAATCAAGCGAGTGGACAAAAGACTACTGCATGTTCTTATTCTATGAAGTAGAGGGATGATCGATATGGACAAGATGTGGTTGTCGATAAATTTCACTTATTTATTCGATGTGTTTACATTGTTTGATCCTGGTTCTACACATTCATGTATTAGTTCATCACTTGTTCTTCCTCAAAATTTGAAATCTGTGAGACCTTATTATGATGTGTTGGTTGAAAGTTCTTTGGGTTATCAACTGGTGTGCAATCGAGTTTGCCAAGATTGTCCCTTCGTGATTCAAAAACTAGTCTTCCCATTTGATTTGATTGAAGTGCTTTTCAAGGATTTTGATGTTATTATCGGGATTGATTGGCTTTATAAATATCATACATTTGTAGATTGTAGGTCTAAGAATGTGACTTTTAATGATCCTACATGTTCAACATCAATGTACAACGTGAAAGATCATTGACATCTCGTATTATTTCTGTGGCCATGGCAAGAAAGTTGATATCTCAAGGTTTTGGGGCATACCTTGCCAACATTGTTGATACACAGTTGGAGATTCCTTGAATAAAGTACATACCCGTTGTATGTGAATTCCCATAAGTCTTCCAAGAATTTCTTCCTGGATTCCCAGCGGAAAAATAGGTTGAATTTCCAATCGAGCTTATTCCTCGATCTACCCCTATTTCTATCACTCCTTGTAGAATGGCTCCTGCGGAATTAAGAGAATTGAAATCTCAATTGCAAGAAATTCTTGAGAAAAGTTTTATTTTACCTAGTGTGTCTCCTTTGGTATTCCGTGTTTTATTCATAAAGAAGAAAAATGACACTCTTAAGCTTTGTATGGACTATAGAAAATTGAACAGAATAACAATCAATAATAAATATCCACTACCAAGGATTGATGATTTTTCTGACCAACAGAAGGGTGCTAAAGTATTCTCAAAGATTTATTTTGCGTGTTAGATAGAAAGATATTCCAAAAACATCTTTTTGAACTCGGTATAGTCATTATGAATTTTTGGTGATGCCATTTAGATTGACAGATGCTCCTGCGGCATTCATGGATTTAATGGACCGAGTATTCAAGCCATATCTTGATCAGTTTGTGTTTGTTTTTATACATGATATTTTAATATTTCCAGAAGTAGTGAAGAACATGCAAAACACCTCCCGATTATTTTGCAAATTTTGAAGGAGAAAGAACTTTACGCTAAACCTTCCAAGTTTGAATTTTGGCTTCATGAAGTAGCTATTTTGGGACATATTGTATCAACTAAAGGGTTGAAGGTGGATCCTAGTAAGATACAAGCGGTGGTTGAATGGAGATGTCCCAACAGTCCAAGTGAGGTAATGAGTTCTTGGGCTTAGCAGGATACAACTAAAGATTTGTGAAAGGCTTTTCCATTATCGCCTCCCGTTTGACTAAGATCTTGCAGAAGGAAGTAAAGTTTATTTGGGATGAAAAATGCCAAGAGAGCTTTGAAACTCTCAACTTCTTATTGACTAAAGCGCCTATACTTACTCTACCGATTGAAGGTAAACAGTATCTAGTATATAGTGATGCTTCTCACAGTGGCCTCTGATGCGTTTTGATGCAAGAAGGGAAGGTAATTTCTTATGCCTCTCGAAAATTAAAACCACATGAATTGAATTATCCTACTCATGATCTTGAACTTGTTGGTATAATGTTTGCTTTTAAAATATGGAGGCATTATTTGTATGGAGAGAAATGTCATATATTCACTGATCACAAGAGCTTAAAGTACTTGGGTAGTCAGAAGGAGCTAAACCTAAGACAACGTAGATGGCTTGGACTCATCAAGGATTATTACTGCACTATTGATTATCATCTAGGTAAACCTAATGTGGTTGCCGATGCCTTAAGTCAAAAATCCTTCGCAAGAATTTCGTTGTGTCTTTTGACCTTGATTCTTGAGTTAAAGATCCATGAATGTTTATTTTATAATTTATTCAAACGGTTCAGTTATTGCTAATTTTCAAGTATATCTGATATTAATTGAACAAGTAAAAGAAGCATTATAGTTAAATGAGAAACTTGTAAAATTGACTAGAGAAGTTCAAAATGGGGAAAACTTCATTTTACATTAATGGAGGATGGTGGATTACTGTATCAAAATAGGTTAGCTTCCATAATGATTACAAATTGAGGAGAGAAATATTAAATGAAGCTCATACTGCACGGTATGCAATGCATCCTGGGGGTACAAAGATGTGCCAGACAATCAATGAACATTATTTGTGGAATGGTATGAAGAGAGACATTGCGGAGTTCATTTCCAAATGTTTGGTTTGTAAACAAATAAAGGCAAAACATCAGGTCCCAGTTTGTTACTACAACCCTTGCTGATACAAGAATGGAAATGGGAGAGAATAACTATGGACTTTGTTTCTAGTCTTCCTCGCACTCAAAGAAATCACGATGCAATATGGTTTATTGTGTAAAGCCTAACAAAGAGTGCTCACTTCTTAGCAATAAGGATGGATTAGTCACTTTAGCGATTAACCGAGTTGTACATTAATGAGATTCTAAGACTAAATGGGATCCCTATGTCTATTATATATGATCTAGACCCAAGTTTTACATCTATATTTAGGGGTAAATTGCAAGAAGTTTTGGGTACTAAGTTAAAATTTAGCACTTCGTTCCATCCTCATACAGATGATCAGTCAGAAAGAGTGGTGATATGCTTCGAGCTTGCATTATGGAGTTTGAGGTTAGTTGGGACAAACACTTTGCTTTGATATAATTTTCTTATAATAATAGCTACCAATCGAGTACTGGAATGCCTCCCCCATGAACCCTTATACAGAATAAAATGTATGACCCCTATTTGTTGGAGTGAAGCTGGTGAGAGAAAGCTTGTTGGTTCGGAAATTGTGCACCAAAAAGAGAATATGGTAAAAATTATCATGGATCGTCAAAAGATTTCTTCGGATAGATAAAAGTCATACGATGATATTAAAAGTTTTTATATTGAATATCAAGTTGGAGATAAAATATTCTTAAAGGTGTCTCCATGGAAAAAAATTATGAGATTTGTCCATAAACAAAAACTTAGTCCCCGATTTATTAGACCTTATGCAATAATTGAAAAGGTTGGACAAGTTGCATACAAATTAGCTTTGCCACCGGAGTTAGACAAGATCCATAATGTCCTTCATGTTTCAATGCTCAGAAGATATCAATCTGATCCATCGCATGTTCTTTGAACTTAATCCTGAGTTGACTTATAATGAAGAACCTATCCTAATTCAAGATCGAGAAGTAAAGAAACTTAGGAACAATTATTGAAAAGAAACTACCTGGGAGATACAAGAAGACATGACGGCCCAATATCCACACTTGTTCCGGGACTAGTGTAAGGTAAATTTCAAGACAAAATTTCTTTAAGGGGGAGAGAGAGTTGTAACATCCCTAAAATACTAGACCAACATTGTCATGTTGATACACCATTTCTCAATTACTAAAATATGTTTAATTCTCATTTTGGGAACTTGAATTTGTGATATTTGCAATCTTGCTTAACATAATTGTGACCGTAATTTAAGGAATTGTGTTGGGGTATTACCGTAAAATTCTAGTTAAAATTATGTGTAACTTGAAAGGGAAGTGAGGGATATACATATAAGTTTATATGTATGCATTTTCGGCAGCCAACCTTTTTTTGGGCACCACCTTTTGGAGAGAGTTGTGCATGTGATAAACATCACTCTTGAGACTATATTTTGACATCTCCTCTAGTAATATTCGTTTCCCCTAATGTCTAAGAACCTTAGAAAATTAATAAGTTATTGAATTTATTTTTAAGGTTGTATATACTTGTGAACAAGTTGAGGATGTTGATACGTTTGTTGGTCTACAATTTGAACTATTGAAGTTGTGTTGGAGTTTTTCTACGCTAAATCATTGAGGTTTGTAGATAAACTTGTACTTGCACTCTCTTTACTTGTTTGTATATCTGAAAGATTATTTTGGAACCTTGGTTACATCTTTTCAATTTTTATTCTCATGTTTGTATCCTTTATGACATTAAGGACACTTGTGTAGCTTGCCCACTTATACGGATTGTTTGACCACCCGGCACGCTTATGGGACCTTTTCCTTCTTGTGGATGTGACTTTGTCACTATGGGAATGCCTCTTGATTCAGATCATTGGCCATCTTGACTGTGAATTTTTAGTCTGATTTATGAATGGAAGTTACCCATTTTCAGTACAAACTAGAAAGCCATTTTTAATATGCTTCTTGGTTCTCTTGATTATTGGGCTTTGACCCTTCCTTATAAACGACATGATGTATATTTGGCGAGACTTTTATTGGTTCTCTTGGAAAATGGTTCTATGAGCGTTCTTGACATTCGAATCTCTAAATAGCAAACTTGATACTCTTTATATATTATTTACTTGATCTAATTGTTATGTTTCAATTGTGTTACCTATGTCTTGAGAAAGATAGATTGGTGAATCTAAGGCCTCCAAACCAATAGTTTTTCACCACCAAGCTCTAAGCTTAGCGATAGTTGTTTCTTTCGTAGCGAATGATCGAGAGAAGTCATCAAGCTGTCCTTTGAATATGGAGATTTTTATAGCCTAAAGGAAGATCACATTTGCATATTGGCATCTATATTTTGTATAAGCCTTGAGACTTGTACATTATATATTTGTTATATAATTACTTGAAATTTTGAGGGCTAATTTTATCATGTCACCATGGGTTGTATTATAAGTATGGCTATATGTTTCTATTTGTTGGGGTGTGTAAGCCCAAGTGTTTAAATATATTAAATTTACTATTTGTTTTGAATGGTTGTGTGATGCATGAAACACCTAATTTGGGTACTTGAAAGTTGGTAATATTCTTTTCATATCACATTTTGCAGTGTTAGGCTAATATATGGACGAAAATCCTGTATTTTATTTGGTTATATTATTTTTGGAAGGGTTGTTCCACATTAAGTTAAAATTCTGCGCTATATCAGTTTGACATCAAATAAATGTAAAAAAAGGCAGGATGCACATCCTTAACTATTCCTTTTTTTTTGTTTATGAACCTTGTCCCTCTAATAAATTTTAATCAATACGGACTCGTTAATCTCTTCTAAATGTCACAAGTATTTAATTAGATTTCTTGTTTAAGTGGTAGTATCGTTTCGAAAGGATCGCTACAAGGTATAACTGTGTTAGGCCCGTAGCTCTTGTCAATGCTCTAGCTAAGAAATCTTCTGCGAGAGGTGCAATCAAGGTAGATATATAGGAAGAGATAGGGATAGAGGTCGTGGAAGAGTAGATCCTGTTGTGAATGAGGTACCGATTAATTATGCTCCTGAGAACCCTCCTGTGCATCATGAAGAGATCTAAGAGGTGAACCTGGAAGTTATGAATGTTGAGTATGGACAAAAGGAAAATGTGCAAGCCGAGACTACATGTATTACTCCTATCAATCCGGTGTTAGCTCAATAGATCATGCCATTTTTAAGGTAATGGCTGGTCCAGAAATGCTTCTGTCTGTTCAAGAAACTCAATCTCCCGTTAATCCCCCTGGTACTTGCACTGTGCCTAACACGGGTGGAATGGGAGGCAATAATGCTTTCTTCCATCTTTTATTGGTTTTTTTTATGACAGCAAATCAACATGATATGTTGATTAACTTTCTGCAGCTTGAACCTCCTTTGTTTTTGGGTACTGACACTAGATATGCTTATGAGTTTATCTTAAAATGTTATGAGAGGTTGCATAAATTGGTTACTTTTTAAAATCATGGGTTGAGTTTGTGTCCTTCCAACTTCAAGGTGAGTCTAAGCAGTGGGGCAGAGCTTATATGGAGTGTATCTCCTACTTTTCCATAAATTATTTGGACCCAATTACATGGTCTATTTCTAGAAAAGTATGTTCCTATAACTTTAAGGGATCCCAAAAAGAATGAGCTTATGTCTCTAGAGCAAGGTGGTATGTTTGTGCCTTCTTATGAGGTCAAGTTTCATGCTTCATTCAGATATGCTATGGTGTATGTTAATAATGAGGAGGAGAGGATCTAATTATTTATTAGAGGTTTAAAATCTGAGTTGAAAGTATTATTTGTTTGTATGACTTTGCAGGGAGGATTTGTAATGAAGTGACATACTATGTTAAGAAAGTCGGGGGAGTGAGGCAAGCTAAGGCATAGGATAAATGGGCCAACTACTCAGATAAATTTCAAGGTTCTTTAGCCAAGGGGTCCAGAAGGACAACACTTGCAGCCAAGCCAATTCAGTACACTATGCCCACTTCTACAGGTAACTACTCTGGAATGCCATCTCATAATTTACAGGATAGTCAGATTCTCGCACCTTCAATGGGCAGCAGACCATCTTTTGATCGGAATTGCTACAATTGTGTAGAACCTAGGTAAACGAGGAGAGATTATCCTTATCCACATGTGTTAGATTCCACACAAAAATGATAGTCTAGAGAAGTGTACCCGCGGGGCATGGTAATAATTGTAGAGGACGCCCACAAGGTGGGCGTGGAGGTAATAAGAGAGGCCATGGAGGTAGAGGAAAAGGTAATGGAGGTAGGGGTAACGTGGTAGGGCACACTTCAGAAAGTAGGTTTCCAAGACCGCAGATTCAAGAGTTGTGCAACCAAGCAAGGAAGTAGCTCGTAAATATGATAGGGTACAATATTATGTTTTTCCGGGCAAGAATGAGGCAAAGACGTTTGATGTAGTGATCACACGTACTATTCTTGTATGTCACTGAATGTCTAATGTGTTGTTTGATGTGGATTCTACTTATTCTTATGTATCTCTGAGATATTCCACTAATTTTGAGATTATTTATGATATTCTTGATGACCCTTATGTTTCTATCACAGTTGGAGAGTCGGTCATAGTTACCTTTGTCTATCTGGCTTGTCTTATTTTGTTTATGGGATATAAAAAAGGGGCTGAGTTGTTAATTTCTGATATGATTGACTTTGATATAATCTTATGAATGACTTGGTTATCCCCCTATTATGTCATGCTTAATTGTTATACTAAGTCTTTAACTCTTGAAACTCGAGGAAAGAAAAAGTTAGAGTGGGAAAGGTGTACAAGCATAAGAAAGCTAAGATTATATCATCCATTTGGGCTAGTAAATTAGTGGATCAGGGTTGTTTGGCTTATTTGACTCATGTACAGGATGTTGAGATTTAGTCTATTTCCATTGGGTCTATTCTTGTGGTTTCAAAATTTAAGTGTTTCCTAATGACTTGTCTGGTATGCCTCCGAATAGAGATATAGATTTTTGCATTGATTTAGAGCCTGGAAGTCATCTCATTTGCATCCCTCCATATCGCATGGCTCCGGAAGAATTAAGATAGCTTAAGGGTCAAATCCAAGAGGTTCTTGATAAGGGACTTATTCATCCTAGTGCTTCCCCATGGGTGCTCCACTTTTGTATGTTAAGAAGAAGGAGGGTAGCATGATAATGTGTATAGATTATCGTCAATTAAATAGAGTCACTATTCAAAATAAGCATCTTTTGCCTTGAATAGATGATGTTTTTGACCAATTGAAAGGTGCATCCTTCTTCTCTACGATTGTTTTGAGCTCATATTACCATCAGTTGAAAATTAGGACTGAGGATATACCAAAGACGATGTTTAGAACTCGTTATGGGCACTATGAATTTATGGTTATGTGTTTTGGTTTGACCAATGCGCCTGTAGCTTTCATGAGTTTCATGAAAGGGGTGTTCAACAAATTTCTTGATTCGTCCGTTATAGTGTTCATTGATTATATTTTGGTTTATTCGAAAAGTGAGGAATAGTATGCTGACCATCTTTGTGTTCTTTTGGGTGTTCTTGGGAAGCCAAAGCTATATGATAAATTTTCTAAGTGAAAATTTTGGTACACTTCAGTAGCTTTTTGGGACATGTAGTTTCAAAAGAAAGGTGTGATGGTAGATCCTCAAAAGATTAAAGCGGTTAGGAATTGGGTTAGGACTAGCTCTTTGATGGAAGTTAGGAGTATTGTGGGACTCTCTAGATATTGTCGTCAATTTGTTAAGAATTTTGTTTCCATTGCTACTCACTTGATTAATTTATCTAAAAAGGAGATACCATTTGAATGGACTGAAAAGTTTGAAGACAGCTTTCAAAAGATCAAGTCTCTATTGACCAGGATGCCCATTCCAGCATTACCAGTTGAAGGTAATGATTTTATTGTTAATTGTGATGCTTCACATTCTTGCTTGGGTACTGTGTTGATGCAGGATAAGAATATTATAGCTTTCCCCTCGCGTCAATTGAATGTGAATGTGTAACAACTAACTTCAGTCGTTATAGAAATGCTAACGAGGGAAAAATCGGAGCCGTGAAAACTTTTTCATAGTATTAGGATTTTCTCAACCTTATCCCGATTTTGAGGAAATCTGTGTCATTATGATGTAGGAAAATCTTGTAGCAATGGGGTGGAATAAATATGAATTCGATTGCATGAATGGATAGTTAACTTGTTAAGGAATCTGGACAACTTTACATAATTGAATTTGGATATGTTGATCACCGGGAATTGATCTTAACGTTAAGGGCATTTTCTAAGTGTAGTGGTTTAAGAGTGTGTTGTAAAAAGGCAGAACTAAAATTATCCTAAAAAGGGTTATGTCGTTATTTAAGCCGCAGTGGCGATGCCGCAACAACGGGATGGGCACTGTTGTGGCGGACGAGATAGGACTTACCAATCGTAGTTTTTCAACGACGGCTCACTGGTTCGAAATTGCAGCAGAAGTGGGATTTTATGTTGTTACAGTGACGCCGCTATTGTGGGTTGAGTGACACTATAGCGGGATGAGCGCGAGTTCGGTCATTAATTAAACCCCTAAACGACCTTTTTTGGCACATTTGAACTTTTAGAGCTAAAGAACGATCTCTAGCGATTTCAAATCATTTTCCACTATTCTTGAGGCTAAAGGTAAGCTTTTAACTCTCCGAGTTCTCTTTTCGATCGTAGAACGTAATATAATGGGTCCTTGTTGATGGGAAAGGGTTTCTTAATAGATTTTATGGTGGAAACAACCCTAATTTAGCTAGTTGTGATCATGAGTTTGGTTTAAGGTTCATGGATTTGTTAGTATTCCAGGTAATTAGTGATTATTTATTAATTCTCGTTTATTGTTAATTTTTTCTAGACCAGGAACAAGCGGAACGAATCCGGAATGGAAAGTATCAAGTCTCTTAGGGTTCAAGCTTATTTCAAGGTAGGTGATGGTTGTGATTCTATGGTTGTGTGATATTTGTTTGTTTTGCATCGTTCTGATACATGTATATGTATGAATGTTGTAATATCGATCACACCTGTTGTGAATGAAATAGTTGAATGATGGTTGACATGAAGTCATGATGTAAATGTATGATCTGGATGATATACTTCTGATTGTGATTATAATGTTGTTCGAATTACTTATGTTACACTAATGGGATAGTCGTGTGATCCTATCAGTACATTTTTTTTGTATACTCATTCTGCACTTGCTCTTATTTTTGGTGAGTACATCAGTTATTGATAAACCTCGTTTAGGAGACTAGAGATTATCGCATGGACTTCAAGGTGAGCCGCATCTTCCAGGCTTCTATGGAGTTCTCTTTCATCTAAGTCCATCATTTCCATACATTAACATTTGTTTTAGTTAGTTATTAGTCCAGTAGTTGAGGTTGCGAACCTTCATGTTTTAGTCTTGTTATTTCGTAATAGTTTTAGTACATCGATTTTTAGATTCTAGGTTATCTTCCGCAATATAAGTTGGTAGTTCTTTGTTTAGTTATTGATAAAAATCGTACTTAGTAATTTAATGTGCTTTTGTAACTTAAATGCCTTAGTTTAGATTATTGCTTTAGTTTGGATGGTAGTAGTGGTTCTCCCACAGGATTTTTAGTATGTGTACCAATCCTGACGGTTTGGGTCGTGACAGCATGAGAGTAATTATCCAATGCATGATTTAAAGTTGCCATTAGTAGTGTTTGCTCTTAAGATATTATGGAATTAAATCTATGGTATTAAGTGTGAAGTGCTTACTGATCATCGTACTAGCAGCAAGTGTTCAATAAAAAAGGATATGAATTTGAGACTACGAAGGTGGATGGAGTTACTTAAAGATTATGATGTGACCATTCAATACCATTCGGGCAAGGGTAATGTGGTAGCAGACGCTTTGACTCAAAAAATGGTGATTATTGGTAATTTAGCTTGCTTGAGTGCATCCAAGCGATCTTTAGCTAAGGAAATTTAGACTCTGGAATATAAATTCATCCAGTTGAACATTACGGAATGAGGTGGGGTTTTAACTAGTATTGAAGTAAGGGTCACTTTTATTGAGGAAATCAAGGCCAAACAATTTGATGATGAAAATCTTGAGGAGCTTAGAAAGAAGATAATGATTGGTAAGGCACAAGATACCACTCTTAATGCTGATAGTGTACTCAATTTTAAAGGAAGAATATGTGTTCCTAGAGTAGATAACTTTATTGAGAAATCATTGGCATTGTCTCGTGGTTCGTGATAATCTATTCATCAGGGTGTATCCAAGATCTATAAAGACCTGAAGTGAATTTATTGGTGGTCCTGCATGAAGAAAGACAAACCAGAGTTTGTTGCAAAGTATCAAAATTGTTAACAAGTTAACTGTGAACATCAAAGGCCCATTGGTTTACTTCAAAGAATGCCAATTCCGGAAAGGAAGTGGGAAAGAATTTCCATGGATTTTGTGGTTGGTCTTCCTGAGAGTTCAAGGAAGTTCGATTCAATTTGGGTAGTGGTTAATAGAATTACTATGTCAGCCCATTTCATTCCGGTAAGAATCTATTATAATGTTGAACAATTGGCTAATTTGTATGTGAAAGAGATAGTGAGGTTTCATGGGGTGCCCCTTTCTATCATCTCAGACTGGGGGTTCCCAATTCACATCCATGTTTTGAGGAATTGCACGATGAATTAGGCACACAACTAATTTTTAGTACAACTTTTCATCCATACACGGGTGGAAAATCGGAGAGGAGTATTCAAGTATTGGTAGACATGTTGAGAGCATGTGTGATTGATTTTGGAGGGCATTGGGATAAGTTCTTATCTTTGTGTGAATTTTCTTATAATAATAGTTATCATTCCAGCATAGACATAACACCATTTGAGGCACTCTACGGGAGGGGATGTAGATCACCCATAGGTTGAAGATGTGAAACCATTGAGGGTTGATTTAGTGAAGGATGCTCAAGATAAGGTTAGAAATATTCAAGCTAAGCTTATAACAGATCAGAGTAGTCAAAAGAAGTGTGCGGATCATAAGGTGAGAGACAAGACATTTCAAACCGGTGAAGTGTTCTTCTTAAGGTATCACCCATAAAAGGGGTGATGAGATTTGGTAAGAAGGGTAAGCTAAGTCCTAATACATTGGTCCATTAGAAATTCTTGAATATGTGTGAATAGTGGCGTTTAGATTGACTTCACCTCCTAATTATCGAGTATTCATCTGGTGTTCCATGTATCCATTTTGAAGAGGTATCATGGTGACGAGGACTATATCATTAAGTGGGACTCAATTGTGTTACATAAGGACCTCCAATATGAGGAGGAAATCATTGCAATTCTTTATCGTGATGTAAGTTGAGTAACAAGGAGATTATGTTCGTGAAATTTCAATGGAAGCATCGTCCAGTTGAGGAAGCTACTTGGGATACCTATAGGGACATGCGAGATAATTATCCCCAATTGTTCATCGATTTAGGTACTACTTCATTCTTTCCATAGCATACTTTTCCTAAGTATTGTAAGACAAAGACATGTGATGGGTAAATTAGAATCTATTGTAACGACTTGTTCCCCTCGTTATATAAAATCCAACGGGGGAAATTTTGGGCCTGAAAACATTTTCATAGTATTTGGATTTTCCAAAGTTGCTCCAGATTTGGATGAAATTGGAGTCTTTTAGGTGTAGTGAAATATGGTAACAATTGGGTAAATAATTTAGGATGTTGATTACATGAGGTGTAAGATAACTTGTTAAGAAATCCTTAAGACTTTACGAAATTGAATTCGGGCGAGTTAAACTCCCAAAATCGATGTTAGCATAAACAGTATTTTCTGAGCATCACGGGTTAGAGGTGTGTTGTTAAATGGGGATTTTGGCATTCTTGAAATTTCTCTCTTTCTCGAAAATGCCACTTTGACAGTATTTTTTCCGCCCTGGTGTCGCCAGTCTTGCGGCGTAATGGTTGTTGTGGCATGCAAGACCCAATTTTAAACCGTTAATAAACCCTAAATTACCTCATTGTACAATTTTCGACACTTTTTTATCTATGGAACGACCCCAGGGAAACTCCTACTCGTTCTTCACAATTCTTGAGGCTAAAGGTACGTTTTTCACTACTCAAATTCATTTTCAATCCGTAGAACGTAAAAGAATGGGTGAATATTAATAGGGGGTTATAATACATTTTATGATAGAAACAACACTAATTTGGATGATCGGGATCATAGGTTTGATCTAGGGTTCATAGAATTGTTAGTAATCTAGTTAAGTCGGAAAGGGAAGGATCAAGTTTCTTAGGGTTTCAAATTTGTTTTGAGGTAGGTGATGGTTGTCATTGTATGTTTGTGATATGTATGCTTTTTCTTTCTTCATTATGATACTTGTATATCTATGAATGTTGCAATGTTGATCACACTTTTAGTAAAAATGAGATAGATGAAACATCATTGTCATGAAATCATGACTTAAATGTATTATCTTTATGATGTACTTGTGATTGTTATTGTGGTGTGAATGGGATCGGTTGCAAAGTTATGGCATACTAACTTGTATCAAAATTCAACGTTCCGGCATAAAATATGGGATTGGTTGCCACGTTCTGTCTTACATATGGGATCGGTTGCCTTGTCTGGTAGGCTAAGTGTTTGGGTTTTGGTTAGATAAGAGAAGCAATAATGTGATATAAAATGTGAAGTTATTCGTTGTTCGTAAACTTTGATAATATTCTATGTGTTGATATATAGGTTTTTGATTATAATGTTGTTTGACTTGTTTATGTTGCATTAGTAGGATAGCCATGTGATCTTAGCCGTATACTATGGTTGTGTTCTCATTCTGCACTTTCTCTTCTTTTTTTTAGTACAAGACATCTTCAAGGAGCTACTGACATACCTCACTTAGAAGATATGCGATCGCTGCTTCGAATTGAAGGGTGAGTCAAGTGTTCCAGGCTGCCATGGGATTATCCTTCGTCTATGTCCACAATTTTTGGACATATAAATTTTTATAGTTAGTTCATTAATTTAGGGTGTATCCCTTCTTGTTTAGACTTGAATCATTTGTTTAGATGTTTTGGTACATTAACTTTCAGGTTCTAGGTTAATTCTTTTGCATTTGGTTAGTTTATTGTTTAACTTATCTTAGAGTTTATCGGAAATCTATTGTCTTCCCTTAGTAATTGACTTATATGCCTTCGTTTTTGGATTATTTGCTTGGTTTGGGTTGTAGTAGTGGTTCTCCCACCGGATTTTTAGTGTGGGTCCCAATCACAACGATTTGGATCGTGATTTAAATTCGATCAACATATGATTTTCTGAGGATGCCTAGTAGATCATTATCAAATTCATAGTCTACATGTACAAACAAAAGTATTTATTTGTTATAAAATAATCATTGTTTAAATATTTAATTAACACATATGAATAATAATTACATAAAAATGTAGCCTTCGTCCATCAAAATTATTAATTCTGCCATTAGTAAATTTTGACTAAATAACTTTTTTCAAGTGATATACATAAACTTGAATTATTAAATACAACACAATCATTTGTGAGATATTAATAGTATGGTAGAAAAAAATTTATAAATAAAAAATTTTACGATGCAAAAAGTAAATGCATATAAGAAAAAGATAACTTTAATACATACATACACACACTTGTGGACCAACCTAGAAAACAAATGAATTGCAATGAAAACTTGCATCATATATAAGTAAAATAAAACTAATAGAGCTACATAAGAATAAAGATATAAGAGATCAAACAAGAAATAGGACAAATGAAAGGATTTAAGTTTTTTACGTAACTAAACAAATCAACGAAGAAGAGGCATACATGTTGAGCTTGTTTATCCAATGGTGAGGGTTACACATATACTTAGATATCCATTTATATAAGATATTCAATGACTAAAACTTAAAATTGTTATTGATGGTGTTGGATTAATTAAGGAAAGTAGAGGGCCAAAACAGTTTTAATGCTATAAGTTGTGATTGTGTACAATTTTCAAAAGGATATAAATGATATTATTTGTAGTTAATATAGCATTAAATAAGACAACCAAAAACAGTGTAAAATAATCTTTATGTTTTGAAGAGGCCGTAAAAGAAAGGAAATTATTAACATTATTTAGCTAAACTTGAAATATGGCAACAACTTATTGAATTTTTATTAGGAATTTTAAGACAGGTATTGTTAGCACTTACATAATAAGGTACTTATTTAACATATTTGAGTATACATTGCAAGGAAATATGCACAGTTATGTTAAAATTCTACACAAATAGTAGCAAGAAATTTCAGAAAGATAAACAATCATAAATAAAGAATTAGAACTGAAACAATCCTTTATAATTTAAAAAAAATGTTACAAATAAATAATAGGAGATGGAAAAAGAATGAACTTTACCATAGATGTACGTTGAAATGCTAGTGGAAGATGTTCATGATAGTAATTTTTTTTATTTGGTAGTGGTATATATTGATGTAGCTACAACTCTTCATAATCTTTAATTTAAGATTAAAATGGAGAATATCTTGATTCATGTACTTATATAAAATTCTAGAAATCATAAATGACTTGTCTTCCACGTTCCCTTTCTAATAAATAATGTCCAATTAAAAAAATAATTATAATAATATCATTTAATTAATAAGATGTTTAATTTAGTCTAGAATAATATAAAAGGGGGAACTCTTTGTTCATGTGCTTATTTTAAATTCTACAAATCCAACTACCTCTTGTTCTGCCACATTCCCTTTCTAATAAATAACTTACAACTCAAAAAATACTCAAAATGATATTATTTAATTAATTGAATTTAGTCTAGGAGAAAAATGGTTAACCAACTTTTCATCTTTTGAGCTTTCCACTTATGATAATATTCATATATATATATATATATATATATATATATATATATATATATATATATATATATATATATATATATATATATATATAATATTTTATATAATATAATGATGATTATTTTTTGGTCATTTTGGCACAATCTAGAAATACATTTAAATAAGGATAAGAATTATATAGAAAAAATATTTTGTTAATTAAAAATTTAGGGCTACAGTCTCAAGCCCACTGTTTGAGCCTATTGTATAAGGGAAATTTTTCAAAATGTCAATATTTTAATATTTAAGAGGGCTCATTAGCAACACTTTCAATATTTAGTAAAAATGTCAAAATTTTAATTTGTTATGTATCTTATTTATATTTTTATTATTTATTTTTATTTAAAGAATACAATTATTTAACAACAAAAGGGAGAAAATCAAGGGAGAGAATATTTCAAAAAATGGTAAGATCACTTAATTTTCTCATCAGTTACATTTTCAAATAAAACTCAAACTTTGTTCTTTTTTTTTCTCTCTAGAATCTTAACCTTTTTTTTTATTAATTTATATTCATTCCAATAGGTATGTCAAATGAATCTATAGTTATTTAAGAAACATATTTGTATTCATATATTTTTTTCATGTGTATTTATTTGTTTCTTAGAAAAATTTGTATTTCGTATTCATTTCAATATGTATTTTATTTGTATTTTTATTTATTCTAGTATTTATTTAGAATATTGTATAATAATATATAAAATATAAAAAAAATAGTATGATGAAAAAGTGAGATAATATTTTTTAGAAAAGGAACATATCACTTCAAATTTTCATCATTTACAATTATAAAAAAAATGATTTTTCATTCTATTAGATCAACTTTTCTTTGTTATGTTTTCATTATAATTATATACCAATATTTTTTACATTTTATGTGCTCACTTTACCATTCAAATTAAAATTGATTTTTTTTCCTTTCAAACTACAAATTGTATTTCGGTGATCAAAATTTTATTACTTGATTGTCATATATATATATACACGTATCTCAATATATATATGAATATGATTTATGAAAGGATACAAGATTTTGGGGGGGCGGGGGGGGGGGGGGGGGGGGGGGGGGGGAGGAGGAGGAGGGAATATCATACTTGGTGGAAATAATAAATATGTTGAGGAAGGATATAATATTTTAAAAAAATAAATACAAATTGACTATGAAAGAAATAAAAATACAAGAATCTGGAAAACAGATAGCATACATAGTAAAATAATATAATCAAGATACAATATTCTAAAACAAATACAAATTAACTGTTGAAAAATAGGATACATATATGTTTAAAAAATGCAAATTCATATGACATAGCATACATAGTGAAAATGATATAATCAGAATACAATATTCTAAAAAAATACAAATTGACTGTTAAAAAATAGGATACATCTATTCTTAGAAATACAAATTCATATGAGATACGTGTTTGAATGACTACAAATAAAAAAGAAATACAATGTTCTTAATAAAAATACAAATGATGAGTAAAAAAAAAACAATTGACAAACAAAAATTAATATGAATATTATTTTGATATGAATACAATTTCGCAACCTTCTTCTTTGACTCTCTATTTCTTCTTTGTCTGCTATGTTCCTTTTTTCCAATTCTTTTCACCAAATTCAAATATGAATCTGTGTTTATTTGTGAATTAATAACTCTATAAGTAAAATTTGATATTATTAAATGTGAATATACAAAAAAAAATCAAAAAATATATTATGTATGAATGCTTATGTGAATTACTACAAATTACAATCTACTAAATCTAAAATATGAAAACAAAATCATAAAAAATAGTGTTTCAAATACTAAAATTTCGAAATGCATAAATATTTGATGAGTATGTTAACAAACTCATATAAAAATCAAAAAAATGACGAAAAATCTATAATACATACAATCCAAAATTTAACATAATTTTTTATTTCGAAATAAAATCTCATAAAATCTCGCAAAATAAATGATGATTTCGAAAATACCTTTATGTATTGAGAGTTTCTTGAATTAATCGATAGATCTGAACAAATTGATATGAATTTGAATAATTAGTTCTTCTTCAACCATGAGAGAGAATAATGGTGAAAATGGTAAAAGAGAAAAAAAAATTAAAAATCTTAAAGATGGAAATAAATTTAATGATATTAAAGCCTAGAAGAAGTCTAAATGGATAGTGAATATATTTAATGTTGGACTTTTTGAGAAATAAAAGGAAAGACAAATAATAGTAGTATTTGGATACAAACTATTTTTTAAATATTGACATTTTGACATTTTAAACAAATATTTTAAAGTGTAGATATTTTTACAAATTAAGTTAGAAATTGTGACTATTTTACTAATTTTTCCATTGTATAACTATTCCCTATTTAAGTTTTTATTAGGTCAAAAAAATAAAGTGAGTGGTGGGACATTTTAAAGAAGAGAAAAAACCCTAAAATATTTTTCTATCTTATTTTAAAAGAACAGCCGCTACCCAAAGGCCGTATCTTTTTCCGATGACAACAACCAGAAAACCACCTCCATCACACCATTGAACACAACAAACAACCAGACCACCATCAACAACCCCCAAACGAACTCCCCCATGCCATTGAAACAACTAGCAAACAACAAAACAAACCATCTTCTCCATCGCTAAACAAACACCGCTAAACCCATTGCTCCACCAATCAATCACCCAAACAACCCCAAACATGCTTCCATTTTCATTCACCCAAAAATCCCCCGTGCCCCTGTTCATTTTTCTCTTTTCTTCCGGTGAACCAGTGGTGGAAAGCAGCGAGCTTCGAGTTTACACAGAGAAGCCATTAATTGCGAACACAACTCCAACTTTTGCAGCACGAGTCAGATACAAAAGAATAAATTAGCAACACCGACAAGTCTTTCACTTTCATATCTGCTCGAAAAAACAACACTTCTGTAATCCTTTTAATTTTGTATTTTTTATATCTATCAAGGTTGATGTTGCAGCTTCTTTATTGTTGTTAATTTTACCTAAATGTATTTCCACTTTTTAAAGTTTTGGGGTTTGCATTGATTTCATTGTTTAATGATTTGTTTTTAGTTATTAAGTTATTGTTGATGCTAATTTACTGCATACAAAATTATTGTTATTATTGTTTTTGATGATTCAATAAAGCTTTAGTTGTATATTTTTCATGTTTCTTTGTTCATATTTTAGGCATTATTGCCAAATTATTCCTCTACATCTTTGTTTAAATTTCTTTTGTTATGGTTTGATTTATTTCATATTTGATTAACTTTATTTTGATTTTTATTTCAAACTTAGAATATCATTTTTGATATATTGTCACAATGATTTTTCTTTTATTTTATATTTTACATATAAATTATCATTTTGTCTTTTAGATATGGTAGACACTATGGATTTTTTAATTATTTTAACGTGTGTGCATTATATATTTTCTTACATTACAAGTTAAAATTGGCCGACGAAGAAATTATCATCGATTTTCAAAGCATACCATGTAAATAAGACGATTTTTATTTTGAAATTGTTATTATTTTCATTTATGTATGGCCATGAAATCTTCTTTGAAATTTATTGTCATCCGAAGTGTATAACTTTGTATGACTTAATTGTAAATAAATTATTACTCCTTATTGTATATGTAGAGGTACTTCTATTTTCCTTTAATTATTTGTCAAAGTTTATAATTTAAACATCACTTTTCATCTATTATTTTATTTGTTGGTATTTTCTTACAAGTTCTACTGTGAGTTCTGAAGAATCTATGGAACAATATCCATTTTTTTAATTCAAATATTGTATCACAACATATAAAAATATTAAAGATTAAAAATTTACTACAGAAGTGGAAAAAGAATAAGGAGAAAAAAAATCATTTTTACAGACTGGGTACATATTTTTATCAACTTCTTTAATAGTTCCAGCAAATCTAGCTAGCAAATAATAACACATGCATGCACGAATTCAGAAATTTTATAGAGTTATCAACAACTGAAAAATGCATCATTAATACTGACAAAACACATATTCCAAAAATCCAAATAAAAACTAAGCAAACTAAGTCACATGAGAACCCAAGAGCTAGAATACAAACAATAAAGGACGGAGAACAACATACACATGCATAAAAGTATGCCCTAAGAAGGGAGGTCATTGCAATTGGTTTAACAAAGTTATTTCAAACATCAAGACAAAAACTAATCATATATATAAGTCACATGAGGATTCGGAAGCTAGGATATAAAAGTGAAAGGAAGGGGATCAACAAACATATATACACAAGAGTATGCCCTTAGAAGGGAGTCATTACAAATGCATTAACAAAGTTTTTGCTAATATATATTAGCACACAAAAACTTTCATCAACAGCTGAAAAATGCATCATTAATACTGACAAAACACATATTCCAAACATCGAGATAAAAATTAAGCAGACTAAGTCACATGAGAACCCAAGAGCTAGGATAAAACAATAAAGGACGGAGAACAACATACACATGCATAAAAGTATTCCCTAAGAAGGGAGGTCATTACAACTGGTTTAACGAAGTTATTTCAAACATCAAGATAAAAACTAATCATAAATATGTCACATGAGAATTCGGGATCTAGGATACAAAAGTGAAAGGAAGGGGATCAACTATCATATATACATAAGAGTATGCCCTTAAAAGGGAGTCATTACAAATGCATTAACAAAGTTTTTGCTAATATATATTAGCACACAAAAACTTTCATCAAGGAGTTAGTGGTACAACGTCATCATTAACGTTCAAGCATGGAGGGTAGCACATAATGTAGACGTAAGACCCCCAAAATGAGTTACGGTGTCTAGAGCCTCACATGTATCTAGAAATGCTTAAAGTATGTTAAACAAGTGGTTTACAGTATGTATGATTTATTTGAAGTCATTTGTAGGTCAAACGTTCAACAATGTCCAAGACGTTTGAATGTTAGCCCTTGAGACATGCATGTGTGTCTTGACGTGTTTTCATGTGTTTCGAGTGTTGTTTGATGCTAAAACTGGTAGGAAAGGTTCTTGACATGTATGGGAGCGTATTTACATTGGAAACGCCCGGGTACGACTCCTCAAGGTCACCGCAAAAGTCCCTCAAGGAGGACCCCAAACACTGCCTAGGCACTGCATTTGGCAGTGTCAAACGACGGCCTTGAATGACCCCTAGTAGGTGGACTTACGCCCCGTCGATGGGGAGGCGTCGTCCAAACCTTATCCTTGAGGAGGCTCAGCCAAAGACAGCCCTCAGACCAAATGACGGTGGCCAACTACGGACCGTCACTGGGACTAAGAGGCGTCGATGTAGGCTGAAATTCACTGCCAGGCGAGCTGTCTCATTAAGGGGTGAATGGGAAATTCACCCCACGTCCTAAACTGACCGTAGGCGGTTAATTTAGATATTTTGGGGTATACTAAGTAAGTTAAAAAGATCAAAACCCCATTCCCAATCCATGATTCAAAATTAGACTTCCGTCTCCAAAAATATCCTCTCTAGAAACCTCCATTGGAGATGAAGGAATACTACATGTGTGAAGGAATATATTAGCCTTCATTCAATGCATTTCATAATGTAGCTCATTGATTCAATAAGGTGAGAACTACCTTTAACCTTTAGAATCCTAATATATATGTGAGAAATCCTTTTACATACATTCATATTGTTTTCATGAGAACTATCTTTCAAACAACACAATAGGATAATCATAGACATGTAAATTTCATATTTCATCATGTGTAAAGGTGCATATGAGAACTATACTTTCAATCGACAACATAGATACACCAGAATCGTATTTATGCATGAAGTGTGTGTTTAATTGTCCCTATTATGATAAAACCACAACAACATTATCATCATAGACATCTCTCTCTCAAAGTGTTCATAAACATGTACATACTATCATAATCATGCATAATCTTCATATATTGCATTCAAGAATTTATAGATCATGCAACTCAACACATCCACATTCATTATACTAGATATGTACATGACTCCAATTCAATTAGTTCATTCATTCGTCGGATGTGTATACTCATATAATCATATTGCAAGTCATCTGGGTATAACCCTTCCACAATAGCACTATAAACAATTCAACATATAACATAATGTAAGCACCTCCACCATAAGTGGATCAATCCATTCATATTCAATAACTAAACACATTCACCATAAGTGGATCACACATCAATCTATTACAATTCTATATCATTAAAGATCAATCTCAACCCATAGAATCAAGATACTTCAAGAGGTAAGACAATTGACATCCTCCGTCATCCACATAAGCAATTCAACATAAACTCATTCATAACTAGAGAGAGAAATATTGGAGAAGATGAACTTTTTTATTTGAAGTGGGTATTTGTGAAGGTGATTTATTTTGGATATATTTTTAATATAAAATCCCTTATATAGTTATTTAGAAATAATATAAAATATACCCACTTTCTAGTTTAACTTTAAAATAATATTTACAAAAACGACCTTCCACATAGGGACTTAGCCAAAAAAATCTAAGGAAATGTTTAATGAAGCATTTAAGGTCCTTGAAGTGGTTCACTAGCCTTGAAACCTCTCTTAAACTTATACTTATTCAAAATTTTGGACCTTTTTTATATCTCTATTTTATACATAAACTTATATGGTTCATACGTTAGGCTCTAGTTCAACCTATTATTTTGCGAGTATACATGTATATTAGCATAAACTTTGTTAATGCATTTGTATTGCCTCCCTTCTAAGGGAAAACTCTTATGTATATATGTGTATTGCTCCCTTTCGTTTCATGTTTTATCCTTGCTTCTGAGTCCTCATGTGACTTATCTATATGCTTAGATTCTATCTTATTGTTTGAAATAACTTTGTTAAAGCAGTTCCAATGACCCCTTTCTAAGGGCATACTTTTATGAATGTTTATGTTGCTCTCCGTCCTTTCTTGTTTGTATCCTAGCTTTTGGGTTCTCATGTGACTTAATTTGTTTAGTTTTTATCTTGATGTTTGGAATATGTGCTTTGTCAGTATTAATGATGCATTTTCCAGTTGTTGATAACTCTATAAAATTTCTGAATTCTTGCATGCATGTGTGGTTAATAGCTAGCATGATTTGTTGGAACTGTAAAAGAAGTTCATAAAAATATGTACCCAATCTTTAAGATTGAATTTTTTTCTCCTTATTCTTTTCTACTTTGGTAATAACTTTCCCTTTTTCATATGTTTATAAGTTGTGATACAATATTTGAATAAAAAAATGGATGTCGTTCCATAGATTCTTCAGAACTCGCAGTAGAACTTGTAAGAAAATACCAACAGATAAAATAATAGATGAAAAGTGATGTTTAAATTATAAACTTTACCAAATAATTAAATGAAAATAGAAGTACCTCTACATATACAATAAGGAGTAATAATTTATGTACAATTAAGTCATACAAAGTTATACACTTCAGATAACAATCAATTCCAACACGAACATTTACTTTCAAAGACTCAGTTTTATAAATATAAATTCGGATGAGACCCACAGTTTTGGATTTCGAAGGATGCCTAACACATTCTCTTCGAAAATACCTAAAGACTTACCTAGAATCTATTGGTTTTTTAGATTTTTTCTTTTGTAATTAATTCATTGATTTCATGGTTATTTACTAAAATTAGGTGGCGACTCTTTTAAAATTATTTTATTCTTAAAATTCTTTTAAAATTTAGTTTAACTGAATAAGGTAGATTATTTTTGAGTTACCACAATGTTTCGAACTATTTGAATAAATAAGGGGTGTAACCAACTCTTACCCATCGGGTTAAATACTTGAGAAGATATCACTAAAACAAAAATTCTAAATCAACTCTCTTTACTCCTACTCGTTAAATTAAATTAATTAAATTCCAATTTTACTCTATTAGCTCATCAAAATAAATACTTCAAAAAATATCACTAGAACTGAAATTTGAAATTTATCCTTTTGACACCTACTCATCAAATAGATTCAATTAATTTTTGACACCTAATTATCCAATTAAATCAAATAGAGTGTGTAAAGAATTGAGAGAAACTACTAATACTCATATGTACTACTCATTAATTCATTGAAAAAAACTAATAAAATTAGTGTCGTAGACAACGTTTCAATTATCTAAGTAATAAATAAGAAGATATTTCTAAGATATTTAAGGGTGTTTGATATCTCTCTCTAACTAAGAAGTCTGAGGTGCAACATTTGTCCTCTGAAAAGAGCTTGTAGGACACAGTGCATGAAGCTGAGACTGCAAAATGAAGTGTTGATCTTCTATGGCAGATTAAAGAATATTTGAATATGCAAATCATGATTTTAGCGATTTTGATAAGGAAAATGATCAGTAGTACTTTAAGGTAGGGTAAGTATTAGCTTCTTATGATACTTTGGATACAATGCCTAGATTCTATGCAATCATGGGGAAGATTTTGTCTCCTGCATTAAAATTGCACATAACATGGTTAGAGCTAGAGCCGCTAAATGTAGATGAAAACAAATGACCATATGAGGGCTTTTCAGCTTCTTGTGCTAGGTGTAGTCTAGGAAACTTAGAATACATTTATGATCATCCTATGCTCTCACATTTTTTTATACAATGAAAGGAACAACTAAGATGTAATAAAGATATTTTCATTGGAAGGAGAAACTTGTGCCCACTTTAAAGATTGGGATATGAAATGGTGTCCTAATCTCATTAGTGATGAAAAGTTCAACTATGAGTTTGTAGAGGTCTTGTCAGACCATGTTGATGACATTGGTTGTCATGTTGCATACTTGGATAAAGCAATAGGCTTTACTTTTCCTTTCTATCACACAAGACATCCATTTCTAGTTCATGCAAAGGATCTGTTTTGATGTTAAAATTCATAAATGAGAAAACAGAAATGAGGATGGGTATAGTTTAAAGGATCCTACAGAAACATCATTCCTATCCATCCCTTTCATCTTCATAAATGGAATTCTATGAGAAAATCAAAATATATCCTTCGCCAGAACAAAGATGGATCTCCTACTCGATGGAAAACACAAGTAAAGCTTTTGCTTTATTTAATTATGCAACATGCACATCAATCGCAACAACATAGTTTTACAAAATCTGAACAAACTCAAAGTTGAAATTTTTATTGCTCACTAGATATGGACACCGGTTCATATCACAATCTTTAAAGAGAGCCCAAAAGTCTCTCCTTCCCTTAGAAATATATTTATTACATCATAGATGTTTCCATTTGTCTCACATACCAAATGTGAGAACATAGGATGATCTTCAATGTATTTTGAGTTTTGTAGTTTGAACCTAGCACAAGAAGCTGGAAAACCCTCAGGTAGCCATTTATTTTAATCTTTATTCAACCGCTCTGTCTTAAACCATGTTATGTGTAATTTAAATGCAGGAGACAAAATCTTCCTAATGAATTCATAGAATCTATGCATCGCATCCAGGATATCATATACAACCCATAGTTGCAAAAACCTAATGAAGGACTCGACCTTGTCTAGTCAAAATCGCTAAAATCTAGATCTGCATGTTCAAATGCTCGGGACTCGGCCATTGTAGAAATCCATATATCTTAAGGATGATCCACACTTCCTTTTGCAGTTTCAGCTTACTCATTTGTTTTCTGCAAGATCTCTTAAGGGGACAAATGTTGCACCTCAGACTCCATAGTTGGAGAGGGATATCAAGCCCCCTTAAATCGCTAAGAAGCATCTTCTTCATCATAACTTAGATAATTAACATGTTGTCTACACCATATAGATATTGGACGGTTTTTTTCATTGAGTCACTGAAAATTCATCCCAAATAAGCACTTCACAATTTTCAGTAGATTCTATTTATATCTTCATATTTGTGATACACTAGTGCTCAAGAATCATTAGTGGTCCCCAAGAGAATCATAATCATGGTTTACTACAAGACGAATACAAACTTGAGCATACATAAGCATCAAAACATCAATCTCAAAACTTCCTAAATATATTGAGTGTCCCAAAATTGTAAATCTATGTAACCTCTAGAATACAAAGATGAATATTAGGATAAGACCCATGACTTCTTAAAAGAACTACTACTAACATCTTATAAAACTGGAGTACTCTGAAAGCAAGGAGGTCTTACTCAAAAGCTAGGGAGAAGACGAAATGATATCTACAAACTCTTGTTGAGGATCCTAATAACATGTATCTACATCATTAAAAGATGTCGATTGAATGACATCAATACATTGTGAATGCGTATGCAATATAGCTAAATAAGAAATAACTTAGTGAAAGGTCTGGAATAAATAACAATGTACTCAAGATGAATGTAGAGAAATAAATGAGTTAAAACATTTAAAGCCTTACCAAATACTTTCTCATCTCTGAACTCATCATAATACGTGACATATAAAAACACACTTTAACTCTATTGGGAGATTCTCTAACCGACAACCACCACTATAAGCTACATGATGATAAAACGTCTTGCCCATGCTGTCAGAACTGTCCTATACCTTACCGGTGTATAGAATACCTCAATTAAATAGATCCACTAAGCGTTGCGCAAAGGCACTTAGGATTCATCTAAAAGTATGATCACATACCCATGTTTTCATAGAAGCTCTATCAGGAATGTGAGTTGTCTGAACTCATTCTCATATTGGTTCTCAATACTACCAATAATATTACCTCATACTAATATGTTTAAAAGCATAAATCTTCCTCTGGTTTGAGATAATTGATCAAACTACCCTCTTTAAAAGGTAACTGGGCTTGAGATATCTTTTGAACTCATAACTCATTTAGAAATAAAAGTTTCTCTTTTATCTAATTAAAACGGCTACCTTTGGGAATACTTAGTCCCCTTATACTCTTACCTAACTCACACTTGAAAAACTCTTTCTCAAAAACATATCAAAATCTTATTGTATTATGATCATTGATGACTCGAAAAGTCATACTGCATAAAAATTGATGGTATATCTAGATACCATACGACTTAAACATTGATGGCATACTCTATCATCATACTAATCATATTTTAAAACTCTTACTCAAACTCATTTTTACTTTCTCAAAAACAAAATTTAAAATAAAAATACTCTCTTTAAAAGAATCTCAGAATTTATAACTCAAAATAGTGTTCATGTTGAAATATAGACATGAACAACTTAACTGAAGTATCTCAATAATAATATAGAAAACTCACTACTCATAACTCAAGAACTTAGAACTCTGTGATAGTTCTCATCATAAGAATATTTAGTTCATAGGTTTTATCGGAAATATACTCATGAACGAATCAACTGAAGAATCTCAATGAATAACCTATAGAAATTAAAAAATTAGCAAAAGAAATTTAAAAGAAACAGTAACTCAAGAACTCAAAATTAACTCATCTCAGGAAGACACAAACCTAGGGATCGAATCCTCGATTACTCTTTTACTGATTTGAGAGTAGATGTAGTGTGTGAGAACGGACTAGTCTAAACCTATGATAGCCTTACATACCTGCAAGAACAACATTCTTGAATAATTTCAAAGATTATTCAAGAAGAACTTGATTAGAAGCCTTGAGACCCTAGCTTGAAGGAGAAAAATCAAGAAAACCTTTCTTGAGATTTCTTAAATCAGTTTCTTGAAACTCTATGGCCAAGAATTTTGAATTTCATTAGTCCTTCATAATTGTATGGAGGTATTTGTGTTGGAATGAATGGAATTCAGGGAGAAATACTTAATTTGAAGAAGAATTTAGAATTGATTGAAAGAATCTTCAATTGAGTCTTCTACTTTGATGTTATCATAGAGTTTTGCCTTCGGGTTTAAGAGAGAAGAGAATCATTGATTAAGATATGAATATATGATTGTTTTTGTTCTCTTATAAGTCAAGAAATTCGTTAAGGGGTTTTTAGAGGTAAAAAGACAAAAATGACCCCTTTTAATGTTTTCTCGTCAGCTAATCCGTCACTACAGTACATCAGGTTACTAAAATGGTCATAGCATTTTACTCAAAACTTAAATTGTAGGGAAATTGATGGCCTTGTAAAGAAGATTCAAATATCTTTAATTTGATAGGTTATGTACCACGTAACGCTTTATATTCAAAGAGATATGATCATTGGATATTGACCAAATTAGAATCTTACATCAAAACTTAACCGGTAAGGATACTTTCAACTCAACTTTGTGGTAGGAGATTCTAGTAACTTTAATTAAAATCCAAAATCATTTACACACTAAAGAATTTACCTTTACATATATGGGCAATTTAAGAATAACCTGGTACAATCTTATTGGCAAATGAAGAATGGTCAAATCTTAACATAGAAATTTTGGGGTGTTTCGATATCTCTCCCTTGGGATCATTCCTCCTCGAATGATGGTTAAATTGAGAATGGAGGGGAAGGAGTTACTATTAGTATATTTTTTACTTATGATCTTTCCTACTAACATAGGCAATACTGATTCATACAAAGTGTTTGGAACGGTCTATAGCATATAAGTCAAGAACAGTATTGTTTTGAACATAGTCACACAGTATTTGAAGTTATCTTACATGTATCAAAAGAATCTGGGCATGAAGTAAGAATAAGACTATTATGCCTTAAGAAATACTACTGCTCGCTTTCAAGCTAGCAACACCTCTAAACTATGCCCTTATTTATGAATATCGCACCTCATTAGTTGTAACTCATTATTCCTACAATCATTTATGACTACTCTGACAAAGGTTTTATACTATCCGCTCATAGTGTGTTCAAGCGCCTAATATCTAAATCATAATATGTTAAACATGCGATTATTATACTAATCTAAACCATAAGAACACAATTTTATGCTTCTAAAGGTAATCTCATCCCACGAATACTACTCATTACCACTACACTAAACAAAGCTTCAAGCCCTAGTCAAAAACCACCTAATGCATCATGGATTCATACACATGCTACTAACACACAATTCGAGCCTAGTAATATAACTAGTCCATGGACTCCTACTAACCAATCCATATTCCTAAAATTATTTATGACTACTCTTACAAAGGTTTAAGTTATACTATCCGCTCATAGTGTGTTCAAGCGCATAATATCTAAACCATAATATGTTAAACATGCGATTATTATACTAATCTAAACCATAAGAATACGGTTTTATGCTTCTGAAGGTAATCTCATCCCATGAATACTACGCATTACCACTACACTAAACAAAGCTTCAAGCCCTAGTCAAGAACCACCTAATGCATCATGGATTCATCCACATGCTACTAACACCAAATTCAAGCCTAGTAATATAACCAGTCCATGGATTCCTACTAACCATTCCATATATGAATTACTCGTTCTCTCGTAACTTCTATTAACAAAGCTTTCAGATATTATTTTCAAGAACTTGCTTATTACTCATAGTAAAACCTTATCCCCTTTTTTCCTTCACATTTATAACCTAAGTTGGAATAAACATACCATCACTATTACAATAAAAAATAGCAATACTCTTCTCTATCATCACACAAATACAGTCAACAATACCACACTTAAAACTAAAAAAGATAAGTGAAAGAGCTTTAGGGAGAAAGATCATAAACACGGTTAATTCTAGAGTTCTGATATAAGAATATGCATGAGATAACTTTTCCTAGCCATTCAGATCAAATCATGATTTAGCGAGACTGGCATACTATGAGACATGAGTACATATATGAATAGGTTGAGCTCGTGATGCTTATTGCCATAACTGTATGGATAAGATTGAGATCCATGGGCTAAAGTCTTATCCCCTCATTTTGGAAACTAAGCTTAGACGTAAATCTCTCTGAAGTGTATGAGCATAGGTCATAGACACAATTATGATATTAGGAATATCAACATGTTGTAATAACTTTACTTGAGGAATATACAATATTATGAACAGATTGATAGAAATACGTAACTATCTCATCCTCCACACTTGACTTGGTTTTTCATCTTATCATCTCCCCCTTAGGTTTACAACCTACACTTAAAAGTTATCGATCTATTTCATTATCTCCAAACTGGTCTATATTCCCTTTACTCTCATATTCTTGAATGGCTTATCTATGGCTACTAAACTCTCCAAAAGCAAGTACTAATACTTCTTCTAAGACTTATTTCTAATATACTCCTTGTAACTTCGTTCGGCTTTTATAAATGAATTTTTATAACCGTTACCTACATTAACTTAATTGGAAGCTCGTCTGATAGAATACAATCTTGGTACACCTCTTAATGCTCTTGTTACTCTTATGAATTAGATATACACCCTATATCCGAAAAAGGGCTAACTGTAGCTTTCCAGGTGCAGCAGCATCCAAACCATGCCGTCCATTCACGGCCTGTGGAGTGAACCACAAACAGTTGAGTAAAGCTCAACTACACGTCTTCTGATACCAGGTGTAGACTATTGTAATATAGTATAAACCCAAAAATTGAGTTGGGGTATATCCCACTAGGAGCGGTACAATTTCAAATTCAATTATGAAGATATAAACACGATAAAAATGGTTGTAGGAATAAATGTTATAAACATTATTTAAATCAAAAGGTTGACATAAATGTCAAGTGAGGGATTTTAATATTAGATAGCAATCACAACCACAATAATCAATAAGAGTAATCAAATGAGTAAGAGGAGCTTGGAGGAATGACCAACTGATTTCAAATTCTCGCTAAATGGGTGCAAGGTCATTACTAAAAGTTACCCCGTCTTCATGGGTAGGATGGACCATAAGTGATATAATTTTTTTCATTGATTTCTTTTGAACTTCAAAAGACTAAGTATGAATTCCAGCCCACAACCTCACTACATCTACTCTTTGGAGCTAGATAGGTCTACTGAGACATAGGATTCACTCTCTCGAGCTGAATCCACATTGAACCAATCACTACGAATGCTAATTTATCACATTGATTTGACACCTCTCTCTAAAGCAAGCATAAAACACTAAATCACAATGAAATAAACATTCAACAAAGAAACTAAACCGCATAAATAAATAAGAACAGCTTCGAATTAGCACTAAGATCAATCATTTATAACACCCAGTACACTAAATTTTTCAATTAGTCACATGGTCAAACCCCCATGAGTAGGGTTTTAGTTATTCATGGTAAAAGAGAAAATTCAATACCTATTTCGTGCTCCATAGCCAATTATTGATTTCCAAAATATTGAAGTGAATAAAGCATGCTTTAATTACAATACCCAACTTTAAATCTAAAGAAAAATGCTTCAAACCAACAAAAATAGTGTTTCTGTTCTCAAGATCTCTTTCCACAATGCAGTTCAATCTCTCTTTCAACAATGCTTGGAATGCCTTCTCTCTCTTCATTAATAACAATTTATACTATTCCGAAATTTGACCTTGTTTGGGCCAATCGACATGGAAAATGGGGCTTCGTCGATCAGTCAGTGAATTGCAGATCTCCCTTGTCCATAGCCCTCTTAGCTCGATTTTTCTTCTATTTTGTAGTGTAACTTTTAGTTGTGTATGTTAGTGTTCTCCAAGTGCTTTGGCGATGTGCCTTTAGTTCATTTTTATTGCCACTCTGATTGGAGCTTGACCGATAGTCTTGTACACTTTGGCGGACATACTCTACCTTCACACATCCATTCGGTGAATCACCAATAAGTAACACCCTTCGCCAAAATTTCTCTCATCTCAGAGGTGGTGCTCTATAAGATTGAGCTCGCTAAGATCAACTCTGCGCACCGCCGAGTAGTCTTGGCGATCATCAGGATTAGTTTTTTTAACTTCTTCAACTCTTTAGTTCCCTTTTTCCGATTATGTCCTTGCCTTTCTCCTTAGACTCCATGAACGCTAATCTACATATAAAAATCAATTTAGAGAATCAAATAGGCATTTTAGGACACTTATACTATCAAAACTAAGCCCTAAATGAGTCGAAGTCTCAGACTCATCCACACCCCTAACTTAAATTTTTGCTTGTACTCAAATAAAACTCAAGATCAGCATTTCAATAAGGTTGTCTACAAATAGTGCTGCATTATACTCAACATAAATGCACACCACAAGGTTTAAACTACTTATACAATGATGAATTGTGCACTCAAAGTTTCAAATTGTGACTAACCATTGTCAAGTGTGCTCAAGCTCACAGTGCTTGCTTCAAATGCAAGTTCAAGTTCAACAAACGTATTTATATGCTCTCACATCAAAAATGATTTCAATTCACACAAAAATTTCTCAATAATTTAAAGTACTAGAATAACACTGAACTCTAACACTCACAAAGATGAACACATGAACAAGTTCACCAATAGGTTTGCCTTTATTTTTCAATGAACATTCGTTTCACCTCAATCAAGATCCAAAGGTCTTTTAAACGCTTGTAACGGGGCTTATTTTAAAGGTATGGTCAATTAGGATTAATGGCTTCTATCTTCATCATGTATGTCTTGAACATAACTTTTCTCGTTTTCTTTAACATTTCAAACATGATCATAATCCACCAAATTATTCAACTTCATATGAACAACCGGACACCCCATTTATTTTTCAATTCTCACTACTTTATTTCACAACTTTTTCTCTTTTCCAATCATCTTTATCATTTCTTTTCCCTTTTTTTACATTGAGTTTTTTTTCTCTCCAAAATAACAGGTCAAAGGGGGATTTATTCACACTTCTTGACTTTCCTTCTCATCGCACCTCCAACTTAGGCTTTGTCCTAAGTTTGATATTCAAACATACTGATACTTCATGAAGGTTATGGGCGATGGTATAATAGGGTCAAAGTTTTTTTCAATTTTCTTCCAAGAAAAGGATAGGCTCAAAAGGTGTCAAGCAAGATTCACACATCTAACAAAGGTGACCGGAAAGGAGTTATGTTGTCAAATTGGTTCACTATTAAAAAAAATTGCCTAAGATCATTTTAATTTTTTGTTTCACTTCAATCATATAGATGAATGGGAAAAATTCTAGGTGTCATCACATACAATGTTCAAGACGACCTCACCACACAAGGCATTGATACAATCATCAGGCAAGAATCCACACTTTCTAGCTAGCGTGCAATATTCATCACAAGAGACTTCATTGTCAATCAGCTAGTCACAACAAGATGCTCAAAGTTCACATATTTCCTAAGTAACTTCTTTTTCCCCCATTGTAGTGGCATATTCATTTCGTTCAAATAATTATCTAATGTATGAGTAAATCATAAGACATTTGTCATTATAGTATAAAAAAGTTTGACTAACAGATACTATAGGAATAATATCTCTAGCTAAATCCTAGGTACATGGACCAATTTTTTGTAAGCCTTGAAGAACATTCATACACCAACAAGTAAAGAGTAAGGTGCAAGGATTTATTGTAATCAAAATGTATTTCACAAAGAACTCCATCCAGTATCCTTTGCTATACCAGTTCCTCAATGAACCTCTTATTTTCAATACTTCATCCCATTGGCCCAAACTAGCCCAGATATTTGACAATGAGACATATGCACCAACTTCACTCGGTTCCAACTCTATTATTTTTTTTTCTACCAGCTTTCCTAGCACAACCTCATCGTGCAATTTACAAGCAGCAAGTAATGTTCCCCACATCAAATCATCAAGTTTTATAGGCATATCACAAATGAACCTCTCAGCCTCAGTTAAACAAAAAAACTAACAACATAATAAGCACTTGAGAAGAAATACAACTAATGAAAAAGAAAAAGGAGCTTAACTTAACACCGCAACAGATCACTCGATTTTCATCTACAATAAATCAGTAAACAACAATTTATAGATTAACTTCACAGAGATTGAAATTTATAGATTAACCTTGATTTATGGGTAGATTGGCAAGCAAATATTCAGATCTGTAGTCCTTTACTTCGGAAAAATCTGCTTGGAGAGAAGCATAAGGCCTGCTTGGAGAGTTTTGAGATGAACTTTGGATGAGCTTGGAACTTCGAGCTACACCGATTGGAGCATTGGAAAATCAGATTGTCTCCTCCATTGCTTCTGCATGTAAGTTTTGGAGAGAAGATTTAGTGGGTTTTGGAGAAAAAGTTTCAGTGTAACGTGAGTTAGAGAGATGGAAAATGAGTATAATGGGTCTTACAAATTCCTAAAATTTTAATTGATTTTTTAATTAATAATATTTTTGGAATTAGTAGTTTAAAATTTTAATTGAGTTTTTAATTAATAATCTTCAATTGATTCATGAGGTGTCAATAGTGTAAAAAAATCTAATCATCTAAAAGATATATAACTTACTAATTATTTTTGGAATTAGTAGTTTAGGAATGTCTAGGTAAATTATTTCTCATTAGTCAATTTCCAATTATTTCTCATTCCTAAAGTTTTGTCTAATAATTCTTAAATTCCCAAAGTATTTCTCAAGGTAATAAAATTTTTAGGTAAATCCCCATATATAATTTTTTAGACAATCTGGAATTTTTCTACAGATTAAAATGATTTTTTAAAAAAAAACAATTGGTCCATGTACCTAGGGATTTAGCTAGAGATATTGTTCATGCGGATATATTTCCCTAGGTAATTTTGCAGGAACTAATTTAGTGCAAAATGGTATCAACTTTAGCTGCGAAATTTGTTGGGAATATAAGTTTCACATGTAATATATTTTAATATTGAGGAATTTAAAAATTTTGCTAGAAAATTTGCAAATAGTATCTGCGAAAATTTTCCCCAGGTAATATCCCCATGTAATCCACACTTTTCTAGTAGTGTACGAGCACTATTTAAGTCTTCGGTATTAACCACAACCAACACTTAAAAATCCGAGGGAACAAAAAGCTACCACCCTACCAAAAGCATCCAACATTGTCCTCAATGTTATGAGAGTACAAAACAAAAGAAAAAAAATACAATAAATATAGAAAAAATGAGAGGCACTAACACTAAACAGACAGAGTTGGGTGAGAAGGAATCTTTACTAGGTGCCCATTAGGTGAACGGTTAAAGTGGTCGCTGAACCAATCGTCAAACCACCAATTTAAATGCTATTCACTGAAATATCTAGATGTTTACACTAAAATTTTATAAAAAGGGTGACTGAGATCGGGTGGGCCGAACTACATCAGCGCATCGCCAATGGTGCGAAGAAAATCCCCAAAATTTCCTGGACTCTAACCATGCAGAGTTGTGCAAAAAGGTGGAGAAAGTTGGGCTCTCCTAATCTACTCGGCG
This sequence comes from Solanum sitiens, assembly GCA_016801875.1. NCBI lineage: Eukaryota > Viridiplantae > Streptophyta > Magnoliopsida > Solanales > Solanaceae > Solanum > Solanum sitiens. Next base: position 316,869 of record JABWTJ010000388.1, on the reverse strand, counting down.
TATCAGTAAATATTCGAGTGTCTAAACTCACATTTGGTTCCACACAAGTGGACAAAGTCGTGATCACCAAATTAATTCAGTGTTTCATCAAAACGGGTCCAGGAGTGGCAGAATCACTGATACATGCACATGCAACACACATTATTCAAAACAACTAACACTTGTGTTGCTTTCCAAGATCGCCTTATTTATCTTTGTGTCTCCACATCGAAATGCTTTCAAACAGCTTCTAAGTACACCACTTCGATCACCGAAATATCATGGCATTCACAAAAATATAGCTTCAAGCATTGCCCATTCACCTTGAAGGATGGAGCTTGCTTACTTTCGATTTCAATGGCCCCATTCATGAACACTCACGTCACTTTAAATGAACCGGACCTCTTTGACTTGAACTTTCCCTGGTAGAATCTTAGTCGAGAGTTGTGTAGAAACATAATGTCTATAACAGAAAATTCTCTCAAAAGAATTTCAGAGTCGTGACATTTCTTTATTTTTTCCTTGTAGAGAGATGAACTTTCATATGCCTTAAGCCTGAATTTGTCCATTTCGTTCAGCTGATCTACTCATTCTTTCGAGGCATTTACCCAATAAAGATTTAATGCGTTTAATGCACATAATGCTTTGTGTTCTTGTTCAATCGGTAGGTTTCATGATTTCCCCAAAACCAGTTTATATGGGGATATGCCAATTATTTCGTGTAATTAGTGCAATATGCCAACAGAGCATCATCTACCTTTCGAAACCAATCAGTTTTATTTGAATTCTCGGTCTTAGACAAGATACTCTTAATCTCCCTATTCGAAACCTCAACTTGGAAACTCATTAGAGGAAGATATGGCGATGCCACTTCATATTTTCACTCCTTATTTATTCAATGCAAAGCAAACAACTGGTTGCTAAAATGCAACCTCCATCACTGATAATAGCCCGAGGGTTGCCAAATCTTTCAAAGATGTCGCGTTTTAAGAATTGAACAATTCTCATCCCTTCATTATGTGGTAGTGGCACTACTTTCACTGTTTTTGAGACATAATCCACAACCACAAAAATATACTTAATACTAAATGAACTCACAAACAGCCCCATAAAATCTATTCCCCACACATCAAATAACTCAACTTCAAGAATAGGCTTAAGAGGTAACTCATGCCTTTTGGACACCCCACTTTGCTTTTGGCATTATATGCATTTCTTGACAAACTCATGAGCATCTTAGTAGAGAGATAGAAAGTAGTAGCCACTTTGGAGATCTTAGCGGTTTTTCGCACACCGATTTGAGGACCACTAACTAGTAACACATAACAAGCATTTAGAACTTTATTGACTTCCCCTTCCAGCACACATCACCGAATAATATGGTCTGCCCAGTCTTTGAATAAATATGGTTCATCCAAGAAATATCTTTTGACATCGAATAAGAACCATTTCTTCTGATAAAAGTTCAGGTGTTCCGACATTAATGCACACACGACATAGTTAGACAAATAGCCATACCAAGCAGTCTGCATAAGAGTCGCCATGATACCTGCTCATCATGGAATATGACATTTATGTCTAACTCGATGTCATCCTTCTCTTTTCCCTCCAACCTAGATAGGTGATCGACCACTTGATTGTCACACCATCTTCTATCATTGACTTCAAAGTCATATTCTTGCAACAACAATACCCATCCTATCAACCACGGTTTAGCATCTTTCTTTGCCAGTAAATGTCGTAGGGATGCATGATCATTGTGAACTACAATATTGGTGCCTAGTATGTTTGCCCTTAATTTCTCAAATGCATATACAACCGCAAGTAACTCCAGCTTCGTAACAGTGTTGTTACGTTGACCACAATTAAATGTTATCCTTGCATAATAGACTGGATGGAATCATTTACTATGCTTTTGTACCAAAACAACACCCAACGCAGTCCCACTTGCATCACACATCACTTCAAATGGTTGCGACCATTCTATGTAATTATCACCGAAGTAGAGATTAATTTCTCTTTCAAACACTTAAAGGCTTCCATACACGCGTCATCAAATTCAAATTTAACCTCCTTCTCCATTAGATTGCACAATGGGAGTGCAATGTTTGAGAAATATTTGATGAATCTCTGGTAGAATCCATCGTGCCCTAGGAAATTATTAATACCTTTTACTGATATTAGTGGTGGTAGCTTCTCAATCACCTCAATCTTTTCCTTGTCAACCTACAACCTCTTTTGTGATTCTTTGGGACCCAAAACTATACCTTCTCTAACCATGAAGTTAGGTTTCTCCCAAATTACGACTAAATTGGTTTTGACACATCTTTGAAGAACCAGCCTAAGGTTTGCCAAACATTTTTCAAAAGAATCACCTACGACTTAGAATTCATCCATTAAGACTACCATTGAATCTTCCACCATATCAACAAAAATAGACAACATGCAACTTTGAAACGTAGTCAGGGAATTACACAACCAAAATGCATCTTTTCTAAAGAGAAAGTACCATAGGGAAAAGTTAAAGTGGTTTTCTCTATATCTTCCTATTCAATTGTGATTTGATTATATCAGGAAGATTAGAAAATATATTTATCACTGGATGGCCAGTCAATAAATACAAACACAAGAATATAAAAGTAGATTATAATGACAACCAATATTAAATCAAAAGATCCTTAAATAATGAACATTCAATCTGTAGCTACAACCCCAGATTTAGGGCTTTAGCCATTAATCTCTAATAAAAGAATGAAGAAGAAAACGATCCTGAAAAGTATTGACAATTTTATACTTTGATTCTTATGATTTATCTTCCTCTTTAGATTGATGTCAAATAATTACTTCTATGGACTATTTATAGATGTAGAAAGCTCTAAATAAAATAATTGAGTCCAAAACGAATTGGGAAACAAAAGCAAAGAAAAATAAGAATTCCGCGTGAACAATAGTGGTCGTTGCCCAGTCGCCCACTTTAATTTCCTATGGCTTTCCTTGAGTGCCACGTGGCAGCAGTGTAAATTTGTGCATTTTCACTTCACCTTTATTTTTATTTATTACTATATTAAATTTAATCCATTAAGCTATCTGCTTGATTTCCTTCTTCAATCTTCCATCATTAATTCATTTTAGCTCCAAGCTTCTTCAACTTTACACCAATTTACTACTACAAATAAAATACACTATTTAACACAAACCATTAAATTCATGATAAAAAAAAGACAAATATAAATAACAAATGTGAGGTAAATAATGATAAAAATATATAATTTGGCCTCACATCAACACCCCACACTTAAATTTTTGCTCGTCCTTGAGCAAGCATGAAAGCTCATCTCGAATAAATCGTACTAGGAATGTCATCAATTTGGTTATTATAAGCAGTTAGGCAATATTCCAAAATCAAAACATAAAGTACAATTCTCAATCATTATGTATAACATCTAAATAAACAACAAACCTCTAACCTCATAACCTCAAGGAAGGACTTTGAACTCGCCAAATTTAAGCTTGCTCCCCTTTTCTCATCAAAGAAATTTAATAAAATCACCTATGCATCATGAAATAAGTTCCCTCACAAGAAGAAATACATTCAATTAAAAAGATTGAATATAAATTAAGCGCATCACATCAAGAATAACTATCACACTTACAAACTAAATTTGCACAAAGAACCATATGCTTGTCCATTATGTACATCTCCACTAACTTAGCATGTTTGACTAAAATCAAATTGGACTTTAGCGGGTTGTAATTTAGTCTATGGGACAGGTAGAAAAATAATATAATAGTGACTTACACTTTCTTAAGCACTTTGAACTTTAAGACTTCATCACTCATTATTTTATTCTCTTTATTTTCAACCCTCTCTTCAAAAATTATTTCACAAGTAATTCTCATCATCTCAAGAATGCTTTAATATTTTGTTTAAAGAAGTTTTCCTTCATAACAACTGCCCTCAACTTACGTATTTGACATGCGTTAAGGTGCACGATCTCTTAGGAAGAACCAAGGTCATCATCAAGGTAACTTTTTTATTCATATCTTTTTTTCGTCATCACATTCTTTCAAAGAGGGAATTTAAACACTTTGTAGATTTCATTGATTACCTTTTCACTCAACCATCCATTTTTCTCAGAATTGATAATTAGTATAAGTCTGTGTTGTAATGCTCAAGGAAGAAAGGTACAAAAACTGACATTTGGTTCAAAGGGACTATCCTCATGAAAAGAATCGAAAATAAAATCCAAGGAACCCTTCCTAAAAAAATAAAACATTGAACAAAATAGTAAAAATTAGGAATTCAAAAAGATATTATGTCCCTGAAGTATCAAATAAAATTTAAAACAAGGTTTAGGAAAACTTCCTGGAGCCTTTAGGCCTAGGTATTAGCATGTTCTCTTTATTTTCATCAAGGGTCGTATGCACCCCACACTTATGCTCAGACGTTCTCCTTAGCTCCGAATTTTGAATACTCAGACCTCTCCAAAACCTGTAAAAAAGACACAAAAAATGACACTAAAAAAAGAAGTTACACTATAAATTTGGTTGCCTCTAAGAGCCTAATTTAACTTCGCAGCACGACAAGTAGGTTCATTATTTTGTTTCTACTTTGAACTTATGAATTTTATTGCTAACTTTGCATAAATTTTCTTCTCTTATCTAGAGGCGGTGGCATAAAGATAAATGAACCAAGTAATAAATATCGCATCTTGACTTCTTGACCCTTAGGTGAGGAATCTCGTTTTTTCTATGTGGACAAAAAATTTAGAATGTAAGGGTCTTGTTCCTCATCAATGCACTCACCCTGGTTAATATTTTACAAAAAAGTGTTTTGAATGAGATTGAAGTTGTCTCAACTCCAAAGCAACAATTTTTACACCATTCTCACTTTTGTACTCTTTCTCAACATCGAAATAAAGGAATAAGGTATAGTTGTATGGTTTGAATTCATCTTTTTTCTCCACTAATTTGTCATCATCCACGACAATCTCTTCTAATTTAGATAGGATAGTAATTTTAATTGAATAGTGTCAATCTCATCCAGCAGTTTCATGACTTTTGTTTGTCTTCCACGCACTCAAATGTTTATTCGCTAATTTTTGAATTAACTTTGTCCAACATGTAAGTATATTTTATAAGTGAATTCTCATTACGCGTCGCTTGTTTTTCATTCTCCACTTCATTTCCGCTACAAACATTACTAATAATAGAAGAATCATAATAGGGGTTCGGGTGAAGGGAAGATTTAGGACAACCATTCCAATTAATATACTTATGACCACATATATGACATAAAGTACATTCATCATCCAACCACGATTTATCCCACTCATCCATATCAATAAGAGTACCAAGTTATTCGAAGAAAGAAAAAATAATAATTGTTGAAAAAAAACTAATTTATAAAAGAAATAAATAAATAAAATAAAAAATATAACCTCGAATAAACTATTTTTCTTAAAAGAAACAAATAATTGAACCCAAAAGACTTGTCAATTAATTATTTTTGCTAAATTATTCTAGTATAATTATTTATTTTAGAGTACCAAAAGAAAAGAATTCAGGAATAAAATAATAAAATAACTTACAGTGATTTGGAAAATCTTAGGGCTGCAGCACGCAATGTATCTCTCCACTCAAATTACTGGTTTACAGGGTTAATTGTATGAGTCTGGTATCAAACCTCTAGTCGCCTACTCCACTTAACTCTCTAAATACATCGTTGAGCAGGGATAAACAGGTCTGACTAACGAGCATTTATATTTAATCTTTTTTCGTAACCAAGTAAGTTGTTGATCCGGGCGCACTCCATAACACAAATCACCTGAACTAAATGGATTGATTGAGCTCTCTATATTCTCTTGTCTATCTAACCCCTACCCTTTGAATTTTAAGATTGGAAAATATATTTTTGCCTAGATGGCCAGTGAAGAAATACAAAAACAAGAATATAAAAGTTACTTATAATGACAACCACTAATTGATTAAAAAAAAACCTTAAATAATCAACATTCAATCCATAGCTAGAACCCCATAACTAGGGATTTAGCCACAAATCTCTAAGAAAAGGAAAAAGAAGAAAAGAACCATAAAACATATTGACAACTTTATACTTTGATACCTTATGATTGATCTCTCCCTCTATTTTTATGTCTAATAATTATTTATATGGAATATTTATAGATGTAGAAAACCCTAAACAAAATAATTGAGTCCAAAACAAACTGAGAAATCAAAACCAAGCGGAATAGAAATTCCGTCTGAACAACAAAGGTCGTCGCCCAACCGCCTCACTTTAATTACCTATGGCTTTTCTTGAGTTCCACGTGGCTGCAGTGCATATTGTGAAATTTAACTTGCCCTTTATCCATTATATATTAATATATTCAATTTAATTAATTAACCTGTCTGCTTTAAAAAAAAATCTTCAATCTTCCATCTTTAATTCATTTTAGCTCCAAATTTCTTCAACTTTACACCAATTTACTCGTACAAATAAAATAGACTATTTAAAAATTGATGCATACAAAGGAAAAATATAAATAATAATTGTGAGGCAAATAATGATAAAATTATATATTTTTGGCCTCACATAAGTGGGTTCAATCTCCTTTGATGCTCAACACTCGGTTTGCACTCATTAAAGTTGAATCTTGTAAGTACAAATGCCAAGTGGAATATCTACTATGTCAGTGGTAATCCACCCTTTAGCCTTGATGTACTTTCTCAACACCTCAAGAAGCAAGTTTACTTTCCATTCAAGCAAGTCAGTTGCAATTATAACGGGAAATGAGTTATTTGCTCCCAATAATGCATATCGAACATGAGTGGGGAGCACTTTCAACTCAAGCTTTGGTGGTTTCTCTTTGGATAGTTTAGAGGGAGGATTTTCCAGATTATTTAGATCAATGTCTACTAGCTTCAATGGTTTCCTTGAGTATTCACCTAATCCTGACAATGTAGCTACTGCTTTATCATACTCGTGAACTTCGGTCTCATCAAAATTCGCAAGAACAACCTCAAGAGGTTCACTTATACACATCAAATGGCTCACGTTGGCCACTGCTTCATCAATTACATAAATCATTGAAACCACTTGAATATTACTTGGGTTTTCATTGATTTTCACACATTAGAAGTGAGCTCATATTTATTCACCCGAAAAATCAACTCCCCACTTTCAACATTCACTAACGCTCTCCTGGTAGCTAAAAAGGGCCTTCCCGAGATAATGGGAATTTTAACATCAATCTCAAAATCAAGAATAACAAAATCAGCCTTCAAGATAAATTGATCAACCTTTACCAATATATCATAGAGTATACCAACGGGGTGCTTGATCGACTTGTCCACCATAAGAATCCACAATGTTGTGGATTTTGATTCACCCAGCCCAAGTTGTATATAGATTTAATAGGGCATGATTTTTCTACTTGCCCCAAAAAACATTGAGCTTTAGCAAATTGAAGCATACCGATAGTACATGGGATGGTGAATGCCCTCAAATCTTCTTCTTTTTTTAATCATCTCGCTAGTCATAATTGCACTACAATTATTAAAAACTTTTGTTGTCTAGAAATCTATGCTTCTTTTCTTGGTGAGTAGCTCCTTTATTAATTTGGCATAACTTGGCATCTCCGACAATGCTTCCACTAACGATAGATTTATAGAAAGTTTCTTGAACATTGATAGGAACTTCTTGAATTTCTCCTCCTCATTCTTCTTCTTGAGACGATAAGGAAACAGAAGAGATATTTTGGGAAGAGGTTACACAATCATTGGAGTTGAGGTTCCCTTTTATTTAATATTTTTTGTAACTGTTTGACGGGGCTTTTCCTCCTTCTCTTTGAGCATATCACTTTTTGGTGCTTGAATGGGATTATCTTCCTCTTCAATATATTTCTCTTCTTTATGATTTTTAACCCAGTCATTATCCTTTTTGCTATTAACAACCATTTTTCCACTACGAGTGACAACTGCCAAATCTTTGTCACATTCAGCCCTCGAAGTTGTTTCACACTCAGCCTATGCCCCTTCATATATTGTAGGCTTTAACTGTCCTGAAAGTTGGCCTAATTGATCCTCAAGTGTTTTGACTGCATCAGCATAAGAATTCCCTCTATCATTCAATTACGAGCAATCATCTTTCATCTCTTCAACCATTTAATATAATCCTTTAATCTTTTCTAGGATACGTGATAAAAATTCATCCACACTAAAGTTATCCGAATTGCTTTCTAATCTTGGGCTGTCACTTGATTGTGTGTTGTACTCTTCATAAATCTCTTCTCTCCCCCAAGAGTTGTTTTGTTCACACCAATCTTGATAGTAACGCCTTCGCTACTCTTCTTTATGTGATTTCAAACCTTGATTGCCACTCGCCTTAAAGTAGCTAGAATTGGAACCCTCCTCCAGTCTAAACACTATCCATACTTCATTGGGTTCACCCACATTTTCTAGCATTTGTTTTTGTAACAACTCCATTTCGGCCAGCATGTTTCAAATATTCTTATCCCTCTCTTTCTCCTTTTCAAGTTGTTCTTGTGTCATCCTAAAGCAAAAAGAGGAAACTCGGTCCTCTTGAGTGTAACACACCTCATTTAACCTTGTCATTTCATCAAGAAAGGACGAGGCTACCTCAAATGATTGAAATTATTCTTCCTCGAGCCAATTGGTCAGCCACTCCTTTGTTCACTGAGTCTAAACTCCGATAAAAATACTGAAGTATCGCATTACCTTGGAGCCCATGAGTGGATATAGTAATAGAAACTTCCAGAACCTCAACCAAGTTTCATGAATTGGTTTCCTTCTACCCGCTTGATGTTTTGAATGTCATCACGCAATTTCACCATCTTTGACGGTGGAAAGAACATGACATAGAATGCCCCAGTGAGTTCTTCCCATGATAGAATAGAGTCGCTCGATAGCTCATCTAGCCAATTGGTCATTTCCCCCATTAAAGAAAAAGGGAACAACCGCAGCCGAATTGATTCTTTCAAAATATCCTTGAGTGACTATAGAGTGCATGTCCCAACAATGTTCCGAATATGCTCACGGGGGTTCTAAAAATCTAACCCAATACGCCTTTCGCTTGCAAGAGTTGAGACACTGTATTTGTAACATGGAATGCATCATGGTCTTTAACAGGAGATAGGCTGAAAATCCATTTGGCGGTTCGCCTAAAGGGTCCAAGTGTCGTAGAATCACCCATACCTCCACATTCAGCACACATTATTCAAAACAACCAAACCTTTTTTTTCTCCCAAGAAGCGTCTTATTTGTCGTTGTGGCACGACATGGAAATGCATTCAAGCATCCTGCAAGTACACTACTTTGATCAGTAAAATCTCATGGAATTCACGAAAATATAGCTTCACGCATTGCCCATTAACCTTGAAGGACGGACCTTTATTACCTTCAACTTCAATGGCCTCATTTGTGAACACTAGCGTTACTTTAAATGGACCGGACCACTTTGACTTGAGCTTTCTCAGGAAGAGTCTCAGTCGAGAGTTGTATCACAACACAAAGTCTCTAACTCATAATTCTGTCCTAAGGATTTCAGATTCGTGCCATTTCTTCATTTTCTCCTTGTAGAGAGATGGACTTTCATATGCCTTAAATCTGAATTTATACAATTTGTTCAACTCATCTACTCTCCCTTTCGAGGCATTTACCCAATCTAGATTTAATGCCTTCAATGCCCATAGTGCTTTCTGTTCTAGTTCAATTGATAGGTGACAAGATTTACCAAAAGCAACTGATATGGGGATATGCCAAGTGGTGTCTTGTAAGCAGTGGGATATTCCTAAAGGGAATTATCTACCTTTTGAGACCAATAGGTCACATTTGCATTCACAGTCTTAGACAAGATACTCTTAATATTCTAATTTGAAACCTCGACTTGGCCACTCGTTTTAGGATGATATGGCGTTGCCACTTTATGTTTCACTTAGTATTTACTGAATGAAGAAGCAACAAGCCGGTTGCAAAAATGTGAACCTGCATCGCTTTTAATAGCCCGAGGGGTTCCAAATCTTGCAAACATGTAGCGTTTTAAGAATTTAACAACACTCTTCCCTTCATCATTGGGTAGTACCAATGGTTCCACAAATTTAGAAATGTAATCCACAGCCACTTGAATGTACTTTATTACCGAACGAACTCACAAACGGCCTCGTGAAATCTATTCCCCATACATCGAACAACTAAACCTCCAGAATAGGCCTAAGAGAAAACTCATGACTTCTAGACAACCCACCTTTCTTTTAGCATTATATGCATTTCTTGACAAATTCGTGAGAATCTTTATATAGGGATTGACAGTAATAGGCACTATGAATAATCTTAGCGGTTGTTTGCACACTTCTATGAGGACAACCAACCGGACGCATAACAAGCATTCAGAATTTTATTGACTTCCTTTTCCAGCACAAATTGCCGATTAATATGGTTCTCACATTCTCTAAATAAATATTGTTTATCCTAGAAATATCTTTTGACATCGAACAAGAACTCTTTTTATTTATACAAGTTCAGTCCTCTGGCACTAAACCACACACCACATAGTTAGAAAAATTGGCAGATCGACGAGTCAGCATAAGAATGGCCATGACTACCCACTTATATGGGAATGAGTCATTTATGTCTAAATCGAGCTAATATTTCTCTTTGCCGTCCAACCTAGATAGGTGATTGGCCATCCGATATTCGCACCATCTTCAATCTTTGAATTCAATATAAAATTCTTGCAATAACCATTCCTATATTATGAACCGTATTTTAGCATATTTCTTTGCCATTAAATAGTGTAGGGTAGCATTATCAATGAGAACTAAAACTTTGTTGCCTAGTAAATATGCCCAGAACTTCACAAAGGAATATATAACAACAATTATCTCTTGCTCTGTAACAATGTAGTAATGTTGAGCTTTATCAATGTTTTTCTTGTGTCATAGATTGGATGGACTAATTTACTACGCTTTTGTCCCAAAACAACACCCAACGCAGTCCCTCTTGCAACACACATCACTTCAAATGGTTGTGACCATCCAGGTGAATAATCACTACAGTAGAGATTAATTTCTCTTTCAAACACTTAAAGGATGTCATACACGCGTCATCAAAGTGAATTTCACCTCCTGATCCAATAGCTTTCCCAATGGGAGTGGAATTTTTGAGAAATCTTTGATCAATCTCCCGTAGAATCTGGCATTCCCCAAGAAACTATGAATAACTTTTACTGAGATTGGTTTTGGTAGCTTCTCAATCACCTCACCCACAACTAAGATGTCATTCATGAAGACTTCCATCGAATATTCTACCATATAAACAAACATAGACAACTAGAAACGTTGAAACGTCGTTTGGGCATTACAAAAAACAAAAGACATCCTTTTGAAATAGAAAGCACCATAGGGACAAGTGAAAGTAGTTTTGTCATGATCTTTCGGTGAAATTGAGATTTGATTATCCCCGGAATAACTATCCAAGAAACAATACTATCTGCGCTCTGAAAGCCGATCGAGCATTTGATCCATAAAAGTAATGGAGAATGATATTTTTTTTTCCATGAGTTCAACTTCTGATAGTCCATGCATACCCTCCATCCGGCTAAAGTCTTATAGAAACAAGTTCCCCTTTCTCATTTGTGACTACCGTGATGCCACCCTTTTTGGGTACAGAATGCACCGGACTCATCCATTTGCTATCCAGAATACAGTACATCACACATGCATCCAACCACTTTATTACCTCTTTTATCATCACTTCTTGAATTGGTGAGTTCAATCTCTTTTGATGCTCGACACTCGGTTTGCACTCACTATAAACTTCATATTGCGAGTGCAAATGCCAAGTGGAATTCCCAAAATGTCTGCGATAGTCTGTTATATAGCCTTGATATAACGTCTTAACACATAAAAAAGCAATTTTACATGCCATTAAAGCAAGTCAGTTGCAACTATAATGGGCAAAAGTGTTAGTTGCTCCCAAGAATGCATATCAAAGATAAGCGGAGATCAATTTCAACTCAAGCTTTGGTTGTTCCACCATGGATGGTTTAGCGGGAGGATTTTTTCGAATGTTAAGATCATTGCCTTACTTCATTGGATTCCATGAGTATTCACCTAATCCAGACAAAGCAGCTACCACTTCATCATACCCTTGAACTTTGGTCTCATCTTAATTCACAAGAATAGACTCAAGAGTTACACTCATACATATTAAATGTCTCACACTGGCCACATGGCCAGCTTCATCATTTACATCAATCGTTGAAACCACATGAATATCACTTGGGTGTTTCATTTATTTGCACAAATTAAAAGTGACCTCATCTTCTTTTACTCGGAACTTCAACTCCCCACTATCAAGATCCACTAACGCTCTCATGGTTTGTAACAATTGCCTTCCTAAGCTAATGGGAATTTACATGCCAATCTCAATATGAAAAAAAACAAAAGCAAGCGGATAGATGAATCGATCAACCTTTACCAATATATCATAGAGTATCCCAACGGAGTTATTAACCGAGTGGTCCGCCATATGAAGGGGATTTTGGTTCACCTAGGCTATGTTTCTTATTGGTTGAATAGAATATTAGATATATACTTGCCCCCAAATCACATAGAGCTTTAGAAAATTGAAGCATACTGATAGTGCATGGGATGGTGAATTCCCCCGGGTCTTCATAAATTTTAATCATCTCGCAATTCATAATGGAGCTACAATTATGATAAGTTTCGATTCTTTCGAAGTCCATGCCTCTTTTTAGGGTGATTAGCTCTTTCATGCATTTGGCCTAACCCTAAATTTCTAATAATGCTTCCACAAACAGTAGATTTATAAAAAGTGTTGTGAACATTGACAGGAACTTCCTCAACTTCTCATCCTCATTTTTCTTCTTGAGATGTTAAGGAAATGGAAGAGCTATTTTTGGAAGAGGTTGAACAATCTTTGGAGTTGAGTTGCCCTTTTCTTTACTTTTTTGTAACTCTTCGACGAGGCTTTGCTTATGATTTTACTTGTTCTCTTTGAGGATATTACTTTCCGGTGCTTGAATGGGATTTTCTTCCTCCTAAATGTCTTTATCTTCTTGATGATCTTTCACCACACCATTACCCTTCGTACTACTAAATTCCATTTTTCCCGTACGAGTCACAACTGCCAAATATTTTTCACATTCATTCCTCAAAGTTGTTTCACATTCAACCTCATCCCCTGCAAACATCTGATGCTTCAATTTTGCAGAAAGTTGGCCTAGTTAATCCTCAAGTTTTTTGATTGTGTCAGCATAAGATTTATCTGTGTTATTCAATGATGAGAAATTAGCTTTCATCACTTAAATCATATCATCTGATCTTTCAACCTTTTCTAGGTTACGTGACAATCATTCATCCAAGCTTAAGTTATCTGTAGTGCCCTTCGATCTTGGATTGTTAATTGATTGCGTCATCCTAATGATAAACCGGGAAACTCTCTCCCCTTGTGTGTATCATGCCTGATTTATCTTTGTCATTTCATCATCAAGGGACGAGGCTACATCAAATGATTGCAACATTATTCCTCCTTCAGACAATTGGTCAGACACTCCTTTGATCACTGAGTCAAAATTCTTGTGAACATACTGAAGTATCACATCACCAGTAGTAACGGGAGCGAGGTGGGACATTAGAGTGATATCGGCAACCTCAACGATGTCCAAGGGCCCAACATCAATGATCTTCATATCATGGGAGGTGTTGGGGCCATTTTTTTATGCCAACAGAGCGAAATGCAGTATTCAACATACCAAGTACCATGTTAAAACTCTTGCAACTAAAGGGACTTTTCAATGGATTAGCTCACGAGGACCCACATAGAACCTTTGAAATTTTGTAGATGTGACCATTCTCTCTCAAAAACATCTCACAGGAATAAGTCAGATTGAGGCTTTTTCCTTTCTCATTAATGGGCGAGGTATGCAAGTGGCTAGCAGAGTTGCCACACAACTCAATCACCTCGTGGGAAGAATTGGTTACCGCTTTCAATGTGAGTTTCTTCCCTCCCTCGGATATGATGACCATCCGGGACAACATCCAAAGCATCAAGCGTTTGAATGGTGAGCCTTTGCACGAAACCTTGCTCCAATTTAAAAAACTGGTGCTACAATGCCCAACACATGGTCTTTCTGATAATGTGCTCCTTTAATACTTTTACATGAGTATAGACTCAGTTAACAAAGGGTTGCTAACCAACTCTCAAATGCAGGTCTGATGTAGAAGCCACACTTAGTGGAAGCCCAACTTTTAGATGGAATGACTACCATCAACAGAGAATGGTACACTCGGGAGGACCAAGTTTTCCCGGTCACCTTTTAACTATCAAAGGAGCAAATCAAAAAGGACAATGAGAGGGACCAAAATATGGCTAAGATTATGTGACAACTTGATATTCTTCCTAAGAATGTTATGGGGGCATGGACCCGTTGTGTCAATGCCGTTGGAGTTGGGAACACGAATCTTGATGAGATGAAGTTTGATGGCATATAGTTCTGAAACATTTCTTAATATGATCAATCATATTAAAAATCCTAGTTTTAGGGAAAAAAACTAATTATCTTAAGAAGTTTAGTCTTTGAAAAACAACCTGACAACAAAACTATTAAACCTTTTGATATGACAAATATTTTGAATAAATTTAAACAACCAATTAAATCCAAAATAAATTTTCAAAATATTGTGGAAGAATTCTTAAAAATAAGAGATAAAATAAATAAAATTAAGCAGAAACTCAACACCTTAAAAGCTTACACAATTACTAAATTAGCACCTAATCAGGAACCGGAAAATTATAAATCCAAACCTGAAGAAACATCAAAAGAAGTAGAATCTCTCACAGAATGTCTATCTAAATTAAGAATTAATACCATTACGGTTATTAGACCGTAGACATCCATACCAAAATACTACATAAAAATTTTATATTCCCCTACTTAAACTATATATTAAAAGAAGAGGGTAATTTCCTAAAAGAGAAACATATTGTTAAAATAAATCTATTTTCACATCAAAAAAATTATACAATAAAAAAATAGTGGGATAATTATCTCACAGAAGATAATAGGCAAAGTATATTAAATACTACAACAATTAACCCAATTATAAAAGATGAATCTTCAGGGCAAACCATAGAGAATCAAGTCTTAGAAGATGTCACTGCCACCTTAATTTATAACATAGGTAAACATATTTATGAAGAAGATCAAACAAAATCAAAAGATATAGACATGTATTCCCTACTACCAAAACATAATATACCCTCACAATTAAAAGAACCTATAACTAGATCACTCAACATACAACCACTTTATTCAGTTTCTCGGGAAAATTCATCCTTCTCGATCAATTACTATCTTCAAAACTATAGGCCATCTTTAGTTGATCATTGTCGCTAAGATTTTTATCGGAGGATAAATTATTTTCTTCTAAAATAGAATATAATTTATTTTTAACTTCTTCTTCAAAAATTAACATATTAATTTTCTCTTTCTTTTTATTAGTGTCTGGGTAGTCTTTGGTTCGATGTCCTATTTTTCCACAGCCCCAACACCTTTCAGTGTTATCTAATTTAAATCTATTTTTACCAGGGTTATGATTAGGCCTTTTGAATCTTGTTTTGTAATGACGAGGTTCTTCTGGTTTATGTTTATTTTTTTTTATTTTTTTAGAAGCCTCTTTTGATGGGGCAGATAGTTTAATATAACCAAATTCTTGAAAAAAGTTTCCTAGTTCGTTTTGTGATATTTTACTAACTCTTTTTAGTTGTTTCTTAAATTTTATATCGGTACATAATTCTAATCCAATAATATTTACAAAACTTATGAGGTCACCATAGGTTAATTGATTATAAGAAATTTTTCCTTCAAATCAATCTTTTAATTTTATTCTATGCTTTTCAGCAAATAGCTTGGGTAGACCACTAATAAACTTTTCTTTCCAATAATCGTGATTACAATCTTTTCTAATCATAACTTTGTTGAGAAAAATATCTTTATACCATCTAAAATCGTCTAACTTTGGGCAAGATAGACTAGATAATATTTCTAAATTTCTATCTTGAAAAAGTTGCGGTTCTCAAATAAATTGTTTAGCTATATTATAAATTAAGCTGGCAGAGTCATCTTCTAAGGCTTGATTCTCTATGGTTTTCCCTGAAGATTCCTCTTTGATAATTTGGTTAATAGTTGTAGTATTTTATATACTTTGCCTATTATCTTCTGTGAGATAATTATCCCACCAATTTTTAACGTGCCGATAAATCCAGTTGTAATTAAAGTAGCGGATTATTTATCTGATAAGTTTTTCATTTTATAAGTCGTAATGGTCATTCCCATTTCATGTAATTTATCATAAATTTGATATTCCACTAGTCCATCAATATTCCATTCAGCTATTTCTCTTCCCGAATGCGAAGTATGAGATAGAAACTCATTTTCTTCGTATTGCATCTCTAGAAATGAGGGTTTCTTATAATAATTCTTTTGTTGGAATAATTAGAACTTAATTTATTTATATCTTTATTATCATATTTGTCCAAGGTATTAATATTTCTAGTTTTTTGTTTTTTATTAATAATTTCAATAAGATCATTTGTGATTTCAAACTTTTCTTGAAAACCTAGGGATTTTTTCGTTTAGAAAATTATGGTAGTTTAAATATTGAATGAGTTTCTAAGTTTTTATTTTTATCACTGTAGGAAGGACTTGGTTTATCCTTAAAAAATTATTTAGTATCGGCTTCAAGAATTTGATTAGAAACTACATAAAGTAGTTGATTTGTATAATTATTTTGTTGCAGAATTCTGTTTATATCTTTATGTTTGGGATCTTCTTTAGTATCGACTATATCCATTTTTAAAGGTGAGGCGGTAATAATTCTACCGTCAACATGTAGACTAATTTCTTCTAAAGGAGGAATTTTAGATTCAACTACCTTGTTATTAATAGTATACCATTTATTAACCTGCATATTTAATGACTCTTTTTGGTCGTCTAATTTTCCTGTGTATTCAAACCACTTAAAAAACTCTATGTTACATTTAAATCTTTTTATATGACTAAATCATTTATTTCTAAAGGTTAATCTTTCTGATAAAAAATATCTTTGTATATACCATTGTTTTTAATAGAATTCTCTGCACTAGTCCAAAATTTATTTAAATAATTGAAATCCGGTTCAAAAGGTTCATCTAAATGAATCAAGCCAACATAATTTTTATATCTTGAATTTTTCTAGTAGTAGGATTTGGAGATTTTATGGGTTTAGAATTCCTATGTTTTATTTTGGGATTGGCTTCTAAGAAATCTACCTTTTAATTATTTTTTAATTTTTTTATCTTGAGGTTGAATTATTAAGTAAAATTTTGAGTTTTCCTTTTCAAATTCTGGCTCCGTTACGGAGTCAAAATGTCAATCATCTTTTATTATTATGTTATCCCAATTTATTATTCTTGGGATAAAGGTGTTATAATATACTTCCATATGTATGGTAACTCCTTTATTATTTACCATTTTATCCTTAGGGGCTAAAGTAGTTTTCATATTTATAATATATTTTATATATTATGGCTATTTTCCAGTAGTATCCTTACTATTCATATTTTTTGTTTTAACATTCAATGTTAATGTATCAATTATGTTTGGATCATTAATATTCATTGAATAATTAGGATAACAGTCAAGTACACCGGATCATTGGCAAAGTTACTTTTTACTACTGTTAATAAAGAATCATCAAAATTTAATAACATATTGTCGCTTAACAAAAGACATATGGTACATCTGAATCCAGCCTACATAATGAGTTTACTATTACTTGGACAAGTCCTATATGAAGAAATTTATATTTTTTCTTATAACTATTAACTTTGTTAGTTGCTAGCAATTTTATGGTCTCAATATTCTTATAAATAGTACTAGTAGACTCAAAAGTTTTAATATCATAATTTTTAATAAAATTACGGTGTCTAGTAGGTGGTCGCATTTTAAGTAAATGGAGTATATAGCGGGGAGAAGAACACTATCCTTGGGCTTAAATGTCTACTTTAAAGATTACTACTGGAATAATAAATTCTTTGTTTAGCAGTTGTTGTTACCTTTTTCACTAATTTTCTTTGACCTTATTCCTCTAGGCTTGGTGACTGGAACACCCTCCGGGTCTGGCTCTACGACACGCACAGTCCAAGATAATCCAATGGAAAGTACGGACTTTCCAACGTCTAAATCAGAAATTATCTGGTGACCCACTTAAAGGAATAAAACTAAGAAGATAAATGGAAGAAGAACAACAAATACCAAACTCAAAACTTGCCACCCCGACCGCAATCTATGTTTCGATGCCGTCCGTCCAAGGACAGTGTATGGACTTAGCCGCTCTTAACCATACCCTTCCCGGTCAACTTGGCTCTGATACCAATGGAGGTTACGGACCGAGTTCCGGGAGGGAATCCTAAGGAAAATTTGGAAGAGTAACGGAAGGAAGAACAAGCAAAGTTAAAAACAAAACTTAAAGAAAAGAGAAGAACAAAAAACGGTAAACAAACTTAAACTTAAATTTTAAAAAATAAAATAAATAATCAAAATAGTAGTAGAGAAGATAAACTTACAAAACTTTGTATTGATTAAAGGAAAAGAGAGAGAACATGGAAGATGGGAGATGGAAAAGATGGGAAATGTAGGGAGAATGTCAAGAGGATTTCAAAGTCCGTAAGGTTTTGAATGTACCTTACTGTTACAAGTTGAAAGCCTTAAGTAGGTCTTAAAAGTGTTGATTAATCTAACTTATTATGCTATCTATTTTACATGTGTGCATACACTAATACACATTATTCATCTTACACGTAACTACTACCTATTACAAATAACTGATGATAATTATATGTGGCTTGAGATAGATGCCACGTAGCTGAACTACTTAGATGTAGTATTCACGACATGTTTATCTTCTTTTGCTGAAAAGTTTTCTTCAAAATATATATCTTGTTACTTGATCCCTTTGTCACTTTGTAGCTTTTGACTTTATTCTTGCGGTGTCAACCTGTTTGCTCATTTGTTGACATAATAAATGTTAACATAAGCTTGACACTTTCTTGTCTTGATTAAAGATGATACATATCCTTATTACTTTTTCACTTTACGTGAGGATGTAGTGTCGAATAATTCCATTATCTTTTCATGATTGGTAGTTTTGCCGAAACATGATAAGGCTTCTTCGAGCCTTATTTTTAATTCTTCTTTTGAAACGTCGGATTTCCTTCATGATGAAGAGTCGATAACTAACCTGTCATCGTGATCTTTCGGAGTCCATCCTTTAATCTTAATAATCTTGCTTAGATACTTAATCCTTTCAATTTCATGAATATCAAAGGACCAACAAATAATATAAGATATCCTTTTGGAAATAAAGAACTTACACCATTTAATATTTTCTGAGAGTGTAGAAATATTTTGCTCTACCTGCAACTTCTCAAACTACATTAAAAATTTTTGGTGATAATACCTGTTTATTATCTCCAAACTTGTTCCACCATTCGTAAAACAAACGAGGGATAATTGCGCTTTTTATATCCTCTGAATATTTAGCTAACCAAGTATGGGTATTTGGCCGGAGATACATAAAATTAAATCAATCCGCCTTGTAATCATACCCATTTTACGCCTGGGGACGATAACATGTTGATAGTGGAATGTGGGTATGTAGATGATCCACAAACCACTCAAAAGGACTTAATATTATTTTAATTGTAAATCATGAAAATTGAATACTATATACATCATTGATATCTGCTAATTTATGCTAAACTTTTACTGAATAAGTATATGTTAATATAAACTCATAAAACCTTCAAGTTTTTAGTAGATCCTCAGTTTTCACATAATTTCGATTAGTGTAACACCGTTTTAAGAGGTCGGGCACTCAAAAACATTCATATTCTTTGTCAAGCGCCATGATAGGCATTACCTGCAAAACTGTAATGGGCGTATATTTCTGATGGTTACATTTCATAACTATCTTTTGTTTAGACAAAAATATCTCTTGATGATGGTTTATTTACTGATGAGGAGTTGGGTTTTGACAGGTTTTGAAATTCCGCCAGGACTGAGTAGAGATTCTCTAATTTTTTTATCGCCCTCTTTGAAGGGTTTTTTCATTTTATCTTCTGGTTTGAAGGACTGTTGTGGGAGCCTAGGGGCCTTATTCCCGGTACTCCTGGTCTCGTTATTTCCCTGTAAAAATTCTCTTGTCAAAAAGTCGGGAAGAGAATTATTTTCTCCTTTTATAAATTCTATTTCAAAATCAAAGCTAGATAATAAAGCTTGTCATCTGAAAAATATTTGTTTAGAAACCAGATTATTAACATTCTTTTTCAAAACATCTTTGGCTTCTTTCCAGTTGACTCTTAATAAAAATTGCTAATTTATTAAATCATGATGAAATTTGGTTACATAGTACTATAGCCAAAATTTCTTTTTTAATAGTACAATAATTTTTTTAAGTATCATTCCAAACTCCTGAAGTGAATCTCACCAATTGTTCAGTGGATCCTACAGATTATTTTTTTAAGTATGCCTCCATACCCTATATCTGAGGCATCTATTTCTATTATCATAAGGGTCTTTGGATGTGGTATACCTAGACATGGGATTTGTTTCGACTATTAGTTTTATTTTTTGAACTGCACTAGTATGCTCTAATCCCCATGGCTCTTGATTCATATTAAGGCACTGATAAAGAGGCTTACAATCCTATCTAATATTAGGAGTAAAGTCAGAAACATAATTGAGACTCCCTAAAAATCTCTAGAGTTGTGTTTTATCTTTCAATTCATCCGGAGATTTGGATGAGAACTCTATGGCTCTACAAATGGGTTTATAGGTTCCTTCATATAATTCATGGCCAAGGATCTATTGGAAGTCTGGAATAATTTAATCTTTTTAGCACTTACTACTAAACCATTTTTGTTAACAACCTTTAAAAAGGTGTGGAGCTGTTTAAAGTGTTGATCAATATCTTCAGAATATATTAATACGTCATCTATGTAGACTATAGAAATATGACTATACTGATTAAATATATTATTCATGATATTTTTAAATTCAGACGAAGCATTTTTTACTACGAAAGGCATTCCATTCCATTCGTATAGTATAAAAGGGACATCGAAGGTTGTTTTATATTTGTCTTTTGCGGCGATTTGTATCTGCTAAAATCCTGATTTCATGTCAAACTTACTATAAATATTTGCTTTGTAAGTTCTCTTAAGAAGATCATGTTTGTTAGGTATGGATACCTAATCCATTTTAATACCTTATTAAGAGGCTTATAATTGATAACTAGCCTTGGGGCACCTCTTTCCTTTTCGGCACTATTATTAACATAAAAGGCCGAGCAACTCCAAGGTGACTTGGATGGTCTAATAATATTTTTAGCAAGCAAGTCATTAATTTCCTTTTTACAATATTCCATTAATTCGACGTTCATTTGAATGGGTCTCGCCTTAGTGGGTATGATCTTTTTGTCGAATCCCTCAATATAAGGTAATTCGACAACATGTTTTTTTCTTTCCCAAAATGCATTAGGAAAATAAGAACAAACTTCTTGTTCTATTTCATCTGGTAAGCTTTTAATTTTAGCTTCTACTTTCGGGTTTTTTGAAGAGGATGTACTTCTTTCTATCTTGATATCTTCTTTTAATAATTAATTTTTCGTAAGAGTAGATTTATTTTAAATATATTTTTATTTTTTATATGGTTACTTTCCCTTTTTTTATATAATTTTTATATATGGGAAGATAATCCTTCTTCCTAAGATAGTGGTGTGAATTCCATCTATGGTAGCCGCATATGGTTTTATTTGAGTTATAAAGGGAGTGCCTAAAATTATTTCTTCATTTATGTTTTTAGTTATTACAAAATCATTTACGAAAAAAATTTCATCGTTACATATATGTCCCTTGTAGAGTTCATAATTTATTTTAAGTATTTCTCCTGTTGCGGAGAATAATCGAGTAGTACTTTTTTCAAGATACTTAGTAGGGATAATTCTTTCAGTGATGCAATTTTTTGGATAGAGTAATTTTTATTAATAAATAAACTAATGGGTATATGATAGCTATGAGTTTTAACTACTGCAATAGTATTGACTCCTGAATTTATTATTTGAGTTATTTTTAACGGTTCTAATTCTGATTGTAAACTTTGACTTTTGGTGGATATTTCTTCTGAAGTGTTAAGTTTTTGTTTGATTTTTTTTAATTACATGTATTGATTCTGTTTGAAGATCTTGAAGTGTGGTTTCTGAATTTTGTTCTCTTATTTGTCATACTAAAGGGTTTAACAATATGATTATCTATTTGTTGATTAAGAATTATAACATTTAATGCTCTTAAATATATATTTTTACAGTCTTGATCTTAGATATGTTCTATTATATCAAAGAAAACTTATTTATTACTACTGCTAATGACATTGATGGATAGGTTTTGGTAGGTGCAAATTGCACCCTTACAACCACTATATGTTGAATTATTACTTTCAGAATTATCCTTTATATTTAGTTGATTATCTCTACAATAATTTCTTTTGGAACAAGTGTTATTTCATCAAGAATTAATTATAATTTATATATATAATATTATCTTCTAGTTCTAACCTATTTACCGTATTCTTATTTTTATTAGGGGCCTAATTATCCTTAGCATGGTGTCTGTGTTTTCCACAGTTCCAACACACATTAATATCTTTATTAACTAATCTAGATTTTCTTTTGTAATAGAGGGGTTCGTCGTTATTATTATAATTTTTGCAACGATGTTTAGCCCTCTTTAATTGATTTTTAAGTTTTATACTTGTTTCTAATCTAGTAATATTTATAAAACTTATGAGATCACCATAGATTAATTGCTTATAATGGATTTTTCTTTTAAACTTATCTTTTAATGTACTGGTAAATCCAGCTGTAATTATAGTAGGTAATTATTTATCCGATAATATTTCATTTTATATGTCGTAGTGGTTGTTCCTATTTTATTATAAATTTAATACTCTATGAGTCCACCAATATTCCATTCAACTAATTCTTTTTTCGAATGTGAAGTATGAGATAGAGTCTTATTTTCTTCGTATTGTATATTCGGAAAAGAATAATTCTTTTTTGTAGGATGATTCGAGCTTATTTTATGAATATCATTATCATTGCTTTTGTATAAAGGATTAGTAATTTTTAATTTGGATTTTAGTTTTTTATTAATAAGATTATCTGTGATTTCAAACTTTTCTTGAAACTCTAGAAATTTAATATTAGAAAATTCTTGTAGTTTAAATATAGGAGTTTCTAGATTTTTAGTTTTATCCTTGTAGAAAAGACTTATTTTACTTTCTTTAGTGTTGATTATATTTATTTGAAAAGGTGAGGTAGTAACAATTCTACCATTTATGGGTAGACTAATTTCTTCTAAAGGAGAAATTTTAGATTCAACTACCTTATTATTAGTAGTATACCATTTAACAATAAGTATTTCTAACGACTCATTTTGGTCGTCTAATTTTCCTGTGTATTCAAACCATTTAAAAACTCTATATTAAATTTTCACCTTCTCATATCACTAAACCATTTATTTCTAAATGTTATTCTTTCTGATAGAGAATATTATTTTATATATCATTGTTTATTAATAGAATTTTCTGTATTAGTGCAAAATTTATTTAAATAATTTAACTATGATTCAAAAGGTTCATCTAAATCATGCCAATACAATTCTTAAATTATTTAATGGATATTACTAAAGTAATATCCTTACTTATTATTTTATTACCCTTAAGGTAGTATCTTTACTTATTATTTTATTACCTTTTATGGTAGTCAATATTAAATATTCTAAGTCTTTTACACATGGTAGAGTAGACATGAATAGTTAAGAGTCTACAGTACGGAGTATCTAGCGACGAGAAGAACACTATTCTTGGGCTTAAATGTCTACTTTAAAGATTAGTACTGGAATAATAAATTTTTTTGTGTAGTAATTGTTGTTACTTTTTTCACTAACCTTCTTTGACTTTATTCCTTTAGGCTTGGCGACGGGAACACCCTCCGGGTTCGGCTCTACGACACACACAGTCTAAGCTAATCCAATGGAAAGTACAGGCTTACCAACGTCTAAACCGGAAATTATCCGGTTACCCTACTTCAAGGAATAAAACTAAGAACAAAAGTGGAATAAGAACAACTACCAAACTACGAACTTACCACCCCGACCGTAACCTAAGTTTCAACGCCGTCCGCCCACGGACAACATAGCTATACTATAAATTAAGCTGGCAGTAGCATCTTTTAGAATTTAATTTTCTATAATTTGCAACCCTGGTTCAGTTTTAATTATAGGGATAATAGTAATTGCATTTACTACTTTTTCCCTATTATCTTAGGTGGTAGTTATCCCACCAATTTTTTAATGTTCCAGTAAATCCGACGGTAATTAAACTAGCAGCTTTTTAATCAGATAATTTTTTTTTCTATAGGCCGTAATGGTCATACCCATTTCAAGTAATTTATTATATATTTGATGTTCCGCGAGTCCATCAATATTCCATTCCGCAATCTCACTTCCAGAGTGTGAAGTATGAGATAGAAATTCGTTTTCTTCATACTTCATATTCGGAAAGGAAGGTCTCTTGTAATAATACTTTTTGATTGAATAATAAAAACCTAATATATTAATTACATCATCATTATTTTTGGATAAGGTATTTATGGTCTTGGATTTTAGCTTTTCATTACTTATTCCTATAAGTTCATTAGTAATTTCAAGTTTATCTTGAAAGTTAGGAAATTTATCTTTGGGAAGTTCAGGTAATTTAAATATTGAGTGAATTTCTAAATCTTTATTTTTACCTTTATAGGAAGAGCTTGGTTTATCCTTAATATCTGATTTATTATTAGCTTTTAGGATTTGATTAGATACTTCGTAAAGTAGTTGATTTGTATAATTATTTTGTTGTAGTATTTTATTTATATCCTTATTTCTAGGATCCTTTTATGTCTATTATGTCCATTTTAAAGGGTGAGACAGTAATAGTGTTATTCTCTATTGGTAAAGTAATTTCTTCTAAATGAGAAATGGTAGATTCAACTACTTTATTATTTTTGGTAGTATACCATTTGTTAACAAGCATGTTTAACTACTCCTTTTGATAATCTAATTTTCATGTATATTCAAAACATTTAAAAATTCTATATTCCATTTTAATCTTTTCATATCACTAAACCATTTAATTCTAAAGGTTACTCTTTCTGATAAAGAGTATCATTGTACATACCATTGTTTTTTAATGGAATTTTCTTGACTGGTCCAAAGTTTATCTAAATATTTAATATCTGGTTCAAAAGGTTTATCTAATCTAATCTTGCATAAAACGTTCTTTACTTCTTGAATCTTACTAGTAGCGGGATTAGTATATTTTATGGGTTTTAAGATTTTTAATTTCATATTCTACTTTGGAAATAGTTTCTGAGAAATAGACCCCTTTTAAATTTTTTATCTATCTCCTCTAAGGATAATTCATCTTCCTCTATTGTTATGGAGAAAGAAGGTCTAGAAAAATGACATTCTTTTACTTGAAGAGATTTGATCATAAGATTGGGATCTTAAAAATTTCAAATCTATTGATCCATCTGGAAATTGAATTACTTTGTCAATATATAGATTTTCTTATTTAATTTCTGACTCTGTTATGGAGTCAAAATGCCAATAATATTTTGTTAATACGCCATCCCATTTTAGCATCTTTGGGACAAAGGTTTTATTATGGTTATGATTTGCTTCCATGAGCATGATAACTCATTTATTGCTTACCCATTTTAGCCTTAGGGGCTAAGGTAGTTTTCATTAATCTATAATATACCCTATATATTATGGTTATTTCTCTAGTATTAACTTATTATTCATATTTTTAGTTTTAACATTCAAAGTTAATGTATCAATTACCTTTTGATCAATAATATCTATTGAATAATTAGAATAACAATTAAAGTATACCGGGGCACTGTCAAGGTTGCTTTGTAGTACTGCTAATAATGAATCATCAAATTTTAATAATCTATTGTCTCTTAAAAGAAGACATATGGGTACATCTAAACCTAATCTATATAATCGTTTGACTTCTACCTGGACAAGTCCTATGTGAAGAAATTTATAATTCCTCTTATATATGTTAATATCATTGGTTGCTAATAATTTAATAGTTTCAACATTTTTATCAATAGCAATAGTACTCTTAGAAGTCTTAATATTGTAATTTCTAATAAAATCAAAGTGTCCTGTTTTATGAACCTTTTTAAAGTGTTCTTTAGGAATATTCCAATTTATTAGATTATTTTCAATTTTTGCAATTTTATTAGAGGTGGAAGAGATGTTAATACTAATTAAAATATTTTGATGTGTAGGTGAATTTATTTTAATTCAAGGGAGAATCTAGCGGGGGAAAGAACACTATTCTTGGGCTTAAATGTCTACTTTAAAGATTAGTACCGGAATAATACTTTGTGTAGTAATTGTTGTTACCTTTTTCACTAATTATCTTTGATCTTATTCCTCTAGGCTTGGCGACGGGAACACTCTCCGGGTCCGGCTCTACGATACATACAATCTAAGCTAATCCAATGGAAAGTACGGACTTGCCAACGTCTAAATTGGAAATTATTCGGTTACCCCACTTCAAGGAATAAAACTAAGAAGATAAGTGGAAAAAGAACAACAACTACCAAACTCCGTACTTACCACCCCGACCGTAACGTAAGTTTCAAAGCCGTCCGTCCAACGACAGCATATGGACTTAGCTGCTCTTACCCATACCCTTTCCGGCCAACTTGGATCTCATACCAATGGAGAGGACAGATCGAGTTTCAAGACGGAATCCTAAGTAAAATTGGGCAGAGTAACGAAAAGGAGCAAGAACAAGCAAAACACTTAAATAATAACTTTAAAGAAAATAAGAACAAGAAGGCAGTAAATGAAAACTTTTAAATTCTTAAAACATGAAACTTAATATTGAAATAAGTATAGAAAATACGTACTTACAAAACATTTTATTGATGTAGGGAAAGGAGAGAGATCATTGAATATGGGAGATGGAAAAGATGGGGAAATGGAGAGAACTTGGTAGAGAGGATTTCAAAGTCGATAAGATTTTGAATGCCCCCTACTGATACAAGTTGAAAGCCTTAAATAGGTCTCAAAACTGCTGAATAATCTAACTTATTATGCTGTATATTTTACATGTATGCATACACTGATATACTCTATTATTTTTACACGTAACTACTAACTATTACACATCTCTGATAATATTTTTTCGTAGCAGGGAATATATGTCACGTAGCTGCACATGTAGCTTTGTTGAATGTATATCTTCTTGTATTGATTGTTGAAAAAATCTTGATATCAAGTCCTTTGTCACTTTGTGGCGTGGACCTTTAATCTTGTGGGGTCCACATGTTGGTGGAATTGTTGGCATAGAGATTGTGCTTGCTTTGTCCAAAGCTGAATTTTGTCATAATAATCTTTGAAACTTGTTATTTCTTTTACATATAACTTTGTATGGATTATCCTTGGATGTGGGGTCCATTCCTTGTTAATTTTTGTTGATGTCAAAGTGTTATGGCACTTTATTATAATCAAGGAGATAATTTTGTGACAATCTCTGTTGCTAAGCATCAATATCTAATAATTCATATTTTGATTTCGTATTAGTGTTTGAGATTTAAATAAGGATTCTTTGTACTTTCTTTTTAATATTTCATTGGAGTTGTCATAATCCCTTTGGTGAGGATGAACCTGAAATTACCTTAATATTATGGATAGCTAACGTCCAAATTTAATATTTCTTGATTGAATATGTGTTCCTCTGAATTTTTTTGTAAATGGCCTTTGATGTTGGGTTGATAACTCTTGTTGATTTTCTCAAATATGGCTCAATTTGAATGTACTTGTGCGGATCAATCGTCTCTTCATAATTTTTGTTGGTGTGCAGGACTTTCATAATTTTCTTATTTGTAGTATTTGATAGTACGTGTAACACTTGTTGACCTGTAACCTATAACATTGTTGACCTCTATTGCTTCTTATCGGAGCAATCTTTGACTTGTTTGTATGATTTTCACAAGCTTCATCTTTTGACTATCCAAAGAGGTATAAAAATGATTTTTCATTTTTGGTTATTCCTGGTCTCATTCATTCCCTGAATAATTCTTTTATTTGTTTTTTGGAAGAATTCCCTTTATGGCTAAGATTTTTATCGGAGGAGGAGTTGTTTTCATTTTCTCTAAGATATAATACAACTTATCTTTAACTTCTTCTTCTAATTTTAACATATTAATTTTTTCTTTCTTTTTATTAGTGGCTGGAAAGTCTTTGGCTCAATGTCCCATTTTTTAACATCCCAACACCTTCCAAAGTTGTTTGGTTTAAATCTATTTTTAATAGGGTCATGATTGAACCTCTTTTTGTAATGACGGGGTTTTGCTGATTTATGATCATTCTTATGGCTTCTTTTAATTTCTTTAGAAGCCTCTTTTGATGGGACATATAGTTTAATATAACCAAAGTCTTCACAAAAATTTCCTACTTTCTTTTGTGATATTTCACTATCCTTTTTTAGTTGATTTTAAGTTTCGTATCTGTACACAATACTAATCAAGTAATATTTATAAAACTTATGAGGTCACCATGGGTTAATTGATTATAAGAAAATTTTCTTTCAAACCTATCTTTTAATTTTATTCTAACTTTTTCAGCAAATAGTGTTGGGAAGAGCTTGGTTTATCCTTAATATCTGATTTATTATTAGCTATTAGAATTTGATTAGATACGACATAAAGTAGTTGCTTTGTATAATTAGTTTGTTGTAGTATTTTATTTATACCCTTATTTGTAGGATCACCTTTTGTGTCTATTATTTCCATTTTAAAGGGTGAAACAGTAATAATTTTATTCTCTATTGGTAAAGTAATTTCTTCTCAAGGGGGAATTATCGATTCAACTACTTTATTATATTTGGTAGTATGCCATTTGTTAACAAGCATGTCTAACGACTCCTTATGGTCATCTAATTTTCTTGTATATTCAAACCATTAAAAAAATTTGATATTACATTTTAATCTATTCATATCAATAAACCATTTATTTCTAAAGGTTACTCTTTCTGATAAAGAGTATCTTTGTACATACCATTTTTTTAATGGATTTTTCATGACTAGTCCAAAGTATATCTAAAAATTTAATATCTGGTTCAAAAGGTTCATCTAATCTAATCATGCATAAAGCATCTTTACTTTTTGAATACTAGTAGTGGGATTAGTATATTTTATGGGTTAAGGATTTTTAATTTCATATTCTACTTTGGAAATAAATTTTGAGAAATCTACCCCCTTTAATTTTTTATCTATCTCCTCTAAGGATATTTCATATTCCTCTTTTGTTATGGAGAAAGAAGATCTAGAAAATGACATTCTTCTACTTGAAAAATTTTTATTATAAGATTGAGATCATACAAATTTTAAATCTATGGATCCATCTGGAAATTGAATTACTTTGTCAATACAAGCCCGTACTTTCCATTGAATTAGCTTAGACTGTGTGTGTCGTAGAACCGAATCCGGAGGGTTTTCCCGTCGTCAAGCCTAGAAAAATATGATCAAAGAAAATTACTGAAAAAGAGAACAACAACTACCAAACTCCAAACTTACCACCTCGACCGCCAACTAAGTTTCGACGCCGTCCGCTCAAGGACAGTGTAGGGACTTAGCCGCTCCTACTCATACCCTTCCCGATCTACTTGGGTCTGATACCAATGGAGGGGAAGGACCGAATTCCGATATGGAATCCTAAGTAAGTTTTGGAAGAGTAACGGAATAAAGCAAAACACTTAAAGAAAAAACGTAAAAGAAAACTTAAACAAAAGAAGATCAAAAAAATAATACTAAAAGTTTGAACTTTAAAAAATGAAAATAATACTAAATTTAAATAGAGAGAAAGTATGTACTTACAAACTTTTTATTGATTTAGTAAAAGAGAGAACATGTATGGGAGAATGGAAAATATAGGTAAATGGAGAAAATAGTAGAGAGGTTTTTTAAAGTCGGTAAGATTTTGAATGCCTCCTACTGATACAAGTTGAAAGCCTTAAATAGGCCTCAAAAGTGTTGACTAATAGTATTGACTAATCTAACTTATTATGCTATCTATTTTACATGTGTGCATACAATGATATACTATATTATTTTTACACGTACTACTAACTATTCATATCTCTAATAATACTTTTTCGTAGCAGGGAATATATGTCATGTAGCTGCACACATAGTTTTGTTGCATGTATATCTTCTTTTATTTTATTCATTGCTGAAAGAATCTTGATATCAAGTCCTTTGTAACTTTGTGGCTTTGACCTTTAATCTTGTGGGGTCCACATGTTGGTGGAATTGTTGACATAGTGAATGTGCTTGCTTTCTAGAAAGGTGAATTTTGTCATAATAATCTTTGAAACTTGCTATTTCTTGTCACGCCCCGAGCTACCCCCGAGATGCGTACACGGAACCTAGGACCACAAGTGATCCCAAGCTAACCCTGCTGTCATGATCATGAGCATACTAAAGAATAATAAACTATTTCGGAAGCTAAATCATACTTAAAATGAAAAGATGGGGAAAACCCATATGCTAAATCTGAGATATATGAAAAATGATGAGTTTAATAAAAAGAAAATATCAACTCAACGCTAAGCTGAAACTAACTATGTCTGAAATAAGCCTCTAAACTGGACGAGAAATACTGGGACAAGCCCCATCTAAATCTAGCAACAACTGAAACTAAAGACTAAAAGACTGAAATGAAAGTCATAACTATTGTCCTCGGAGAATAAGAACTCACCACTGAATCTGCTGAATTAAAGATCGGGAAATCGATCTATGCGTGATCTGGATGCTGAGAACCTGAACCTACATCACGAGAAGATGTAGCACACGTATGCGTCAGTACTTGAAAAGTACTGAGCATGTAGGATAGAGTAAAACTGAAATGAAACATAACTGAACAAGCACAAAAACAAGTATAATAATCTGAACATGATATGCTGATTTCTGAGCTAACTGGATGCAATGACCAATTTATAACATGCTGAAACTGAATACTGAATATATTGATAAATGGTCAATGCAGAGAGTCTGACTGAACTGTGGGAGCTACTAATAACTGATAATAAAACCACATGAGCTAAATATGGAGTTCGATGTATATGCCCCATCGGGAGGACCCAATATACCCTGTTAAAGGTATAAAGACATGCTGGCGTGATCACTAAACTGATGCCTACAAAGGGGACTTACAACCTACTTGGCTAGTAGTTCTGGGACTAATTGGGTACGTTGAACCCTAGTCCAACTCGGTATTATGCTACTCCCATTGATTTATGTAGTTAACTGATTATGTCTGAATTTCTGTAAATATTGGATAGCTCCCATTGTTCTTGAGCTTTTTCTCCTTTCTTGCTTCTAATTTCTACTTTTGATTTATGATTTTGACTTAGGTAAGTTCTTGTTATGTTTCTAGGCTTAAACTGACTAAAATTTGATGATTTGGGGTCAAAACGACGTATCTTAAGGTTTAAACGAAGTGGGAAAAGACCAAAAGACCCTTGGGTTAGTTGCTGTCGGACAAAACGACGACCAGGACTGACGATCCGTCGTTCCATCGACGGTCAATCGTTTGGTCCGTAGGTTGGGCCTATTCGATAGGCCTTTACTAAAATGGGTATAAATTTTTGCTCGGAGATCTGATTTTTGAAAGGTCGGTAGATATGGAAAGATAATTCAACTATATATCTGTAGGTAGGTCATAGGACAGCTAATTAATTTTTTGCTAAGAGTTATGACCATTTGAAGTTTACACAACTGCATTTCCCCCTTAACTGTGTGTTAGTTCCCACCTACGGTCAGACCTACGGACCGTGGGTCCACCTACGGACCGTGATGATCATCCGTGGCTCTTGTCAGAGAGTGGGTGAATGGGGTGTCTCGATCGACGGTCATGGACTACGGACCGTAGTCTGACCTACGGACTGTAAGTCCGTCCGTCGACCAACACTTAAACCAAATTTCCTGGGCTAAGATTTTTGGGAGTTTCTTATCCCATCGACGGTTGTGAAGGACGGACCATGGGTCAGGATATGGTCCGTCGATGGTCGCGTCAGTTGCTGCTGCAGATTTTTCTGAAAAACTGATTTTTGGTCTGTTTTGGCTACGGGGTGTTACATTTCTTTTACATTTAACTTTGTATGGATTATCCTTGGATGTGGGGTCTGTTCCTTGTTAATTTTTGTTAATGTCAAAGTGTGCTGGCACTTTCTTATTATATAAGGAGATAATTTTGTGCCTATCTCCATTGCTAAGCAACAATATCTAGTAATTCATATTTTGATTTCGTATCAGTCTTGAGATTTAAATAAGGATTTCTTGAACCTTCTTTTTAATATTTCTTTGGAGTTGTCATAATCCCTTTGGGGGGAGGGGGTATGAACCTGAAATTACCTTATCATTGCGGACAACTGGAGTTCATTGACAATCAGCTAGTCACAACGAGATGCTCAAAGTTCACATATTTCCTAAGTAACTTCTTCTTCCCCATTGTAATGGCACATTCATTTCGTTCAAATAAGAGAACTATTCAAGTCTTCGATATTAACCTCAAACGACACTTGAAAATCCGAGGGAACAAAAAGCTACAACCCCACCAAAAGCATCCAACATTGTCCTGAATGTTATCAGAGTACAAACAAAACAAAAAATAAACAAAATAGAATAAATATAGAAAAAATGAGAGGCACTAACACTAAACAGACATAGTAGGGTGAGAAGGAATCTTCACTAGGTGCCCATTAGGTGAACCGTTAAAGCGGTCGCCGAACCAATCGGCAAACCACCGATTTAAATGCTAATCACTGAAATATCTAAACTGTTTCCACTAAAATTTTAGAAAAAGGGTGACTGTGATCAGGTGGGTCGAACAACATCAGCACATCGCCTATGGTGCGAAGAAAATCCCCAAAATTTCTAGAACTCTAACACTGCAGAGTTGTGCTAAAGGGTTGAGAATGTTGGGCTTGCCTAATCAACTCAGCGCGTTGATAAATATTCGAGTGTCTAAACTCACTTTTGGTTCCACACAAGCGGACAAAGTCGTGATCGCCAATCAATTCAGTGTTTCAGCGAAACGGGTCCTGGAGTTGGAGAATCACCGATACATGAACATTTAGCACACATTATTCAAAACAACTAACATTTGTGTTGCCTCCCAAGAATCACCTTATTTAAATTTGTGTCTCCACGTGGAAATGCTTTCAAACAACTTCTAAGTACACCACTTCGATCACTGAAATATGATGGCATTCACCAAAATATAGCTTCAAGCATTGCCCATTCACCTTGAAGGATGGAGCTTGCTTAACTTCGATTTCAATGGCCCCATTCATGAACACTCGCATCACTTTAAATGAACCGGACCTCTTTTACTTGAGCTTTCCCTGGAAGAGTCTTGGTCGAGAGTTGTATAGAAATACAATGTCTATAACACAAAATTCTCTCCGAAGAATTTTAGAGTAGTGCCATTTCTTTATTTTCTCCTCGTAGAGAGATTAACTTTCATATGCCTGAAGCCTGAATTTTTCCATTTCATTCAGCTGATATACTCATTATTTCGAGGAATTTACCCAATAAAGATTTAATGCGTTTAATGCCTATAATGCTTTGTGTTCTAGTTCAATCAATAGGTTTCATGATTTCCCAAAAACAAGTTTATATGGGGATATGCCAATTATTTTGGGTAATTGGTGCAATATGCCAAAAGAGCATCATCTACCTTTCGATACCAATCATGCTTATTTGAATTCTCGGTCTTAGCCAAGATACTCTTAATCTCCCTATTCGAAACCTTGACTTGGCAACTCATTTGAGGATGATATGGGGATTCCACTTTATATTTTCACTCCTTATTTATTCATTGCAAAAGCGAACAACTGGTTGTAAAAATACAAATCTCCATCACTGAAAATAGCCAGAGGGGTGCCAAATCTTTCAAAGATGTCGCGTTTTAAGAATTAAACAATTCTCTTCCCTTCATTATCTAGTAGTGGCACTGCATCCACCGTTTTTGAGACGTAATCCACAACCACAAAATATACTTAATACTAAATGAACTCACAAACAGCCCCATAAAATCTATTCCCCACACATAAAATAACTCAACTTCAAGAATAGGCTTAAGAGGTAACTCATGCATTCTGGACACCCCACTTTGCTTTTGGAATTACATGCATTTCTTGACAAATTCATGAGCATCTTAGTAGAAAGATAGCCAGTAGTAGCCACTTTGCAGATCTTAGCGGTTTTTTGCACACCGCTTTGAGGACCACTAACCAGTAACACATAACAAGCATTTAGAACTTTATTGACTTCCCCTTCCAGAACACATCACCGAATAATATGGTCTGCACAGTCTTTGAATAAATATGGTTTATCCAAGAAATATCTTTTTACATCGAAGAAGAACCATTTCTGCTGATAGAAGTTCAGGTGGTCCGGCATTAATGCACACACGACATAGTTAGAAAAATAGCCATACCAAGGAGTCTGCATAGGAGTTGCCATGATACCTGCTCATCAGGGAATATGACATTTATGTCTAACTCGATGTCATCCTTCTCTTTTCCCTCAAACCTAGATAGGTGATCGACCACTTGATTGTCATACCATCTTCTATCTTTGACTTCAAAGTCAAATTCTTGCAACAACAATACCCATCCTATCAACCGCGGTTTAGCATCATTCCTTGACAGTAAATGTCGTAGGGCTGCATGATCATTGTGAACTACAACATTGGTGCCTAGAAGTTTGCCCTTAATTTCTCAAATGCATATACAACCGCAAGTAACTCTAGCTTTGTAACAGTGTTGTTACGTTGAGAACAATTAAAAGTTTTCCTTGCGTAATAGACTGGATGGAATAATTTACTATGCTTTAGTACCAAAAACAACACCGAACGCAGTTCCACTTGCATCACACATCACTTCAAATGGTTGCGACCATTCTATGCTAATTATCACTGGAGTAGAGATTAATTCTCTTTCAAACACTTAAAGGCTTCCATACACGCGTCATCAAATTCAAATTTCACCTCCTTCTCCATTAGCTTGCACAATGGGAGTGCAATTTTTTAGAAATATTTGATGAATCTCTGGTAGAATCCCTCGTGCCCTAGGTAATTATTAATACCTTTTACTGATATTAGTGGTGGTAGCTTCTCAATCAACTCAATCTTTTCCTTGTCAACCTCCAACCTCTTTTGTGATACTTTGTGACCCAAAACTATACCTTCTCTAACCATGAAGTTAGGTTTCTCCCAAATTAGTAAAATATTGGTTTTGACACATCTTTGAAGAACCTGCCCAAGGTGTGCCAAACATATTTCAAAAGAATCACCCACAACTTAGAAGTCATCCATTAAGACTTCCATTGAATCTTACACCATATCAGCAAAAATAGACAACATGCAACTTTGAAACGTGGTCAAGGAATTACACAACCCGAAAGGCATATTTTTTTAAAGAGAAAGTACCATAGGGAAGAGTTAAATTGGTTTTCTCTTTATCTATGATGCAATTGAGATTTGATTATACCTGGAAGATTAGAAAATATATTTATCTCTGGATGTCCAGTCAATAAATACCAACACAAGAATATAAAATTAAATTATAATGACAACCAATAATGAAATCAAAAGATCCTAAAACAATGAACATTCAATCCGTAGCTACAACCCCAGATTTAGGGATTTAGCCACTAATCTTTAATAAAAGAATGAAGAAGAAAAGAAGCCTGAAAAGTATTGACAATTTTATACTTTGATTCCTATGATTTATCTTCCTCTTTAAATTGATGTCTAATAATTATTTCTATGGACTATTTATAGATGTAGAAAACTCTAAATTAAATAATTGAGTCCAAAATGAATTGGAAAACAAAAGCAAAGAAAAATAAGAATTCCGCATCAACCAATAGTGGCCGTCGCCAGCCACCTCACTTTAATTTCCTATGGCTTTCCTTGAGTGCCACATCGCCCATCCACCTCACTTCGCCTTTATTTTATTTATTATTATATTAAATTTAATCCATTAAGCTGTCTGGTTGATTTTCTTCTTCAATCTTCCATCATTAATTCATTTTAGCTCCAAACTTCTTTAACTTTACACCAATTTACTACTACAAATAATATACACTATTTAACACAATCCATAAAATTCATGATAAAAAAGAACAAATATAAATAATAAATGTGAGGTAAATAATGTTAAAAATATATATTTTGGCCTCACATCAACACCCCACACTTAAATTTTTGCTCGTCCTTGAGCAAGCATTAAAGTTCATGTCGAATAAAACGTACTAGGAATGTCATCAATTTTGTTAATATAAACAGTTAGGCAATATTACAAAATCAAAACATAAAGTACAATTCTCAATCATTATGTAAAACATCTAAATAAACAACAAACCTCTAACTTCATAACTTAAGGAAGGACTTTGAACTCGTCAAATTTAAGCTTGCTCCCCTTTTCTCATCAAAGAAAGTTAATAAAATCACCTATCCATTATGAAACAAGTGCCCTCACAAGAAGAAATAGTCCATACACTCAATTAAAAATATTGAATATAAATTAAGGGCATCACTCAAGAATAACTATCACACTCACAAACAAAATTACCATGTATGCACAAAGAACCATATGCTTGTCCATTATGTACATCTCCACTAACTTAGCATGTTTGACTAAATCAAATTGGACTTTAGCGGGTTGTAATTTAGGCTATGGGACAGGTAGAAAAACAATATAATAGTGACTTACACTTTCTTAAGCACTTTGAACTTTAAGACTTCATCACTCATTATTTTATTCTCTTTATTTTCAACCCTCTCTTCAAAGATTATTTCACTAGTAATTCTCATTATCTAAAGAATGCTTCAATATTTTGTTTTAAAATGTTTTCCTTCATAACATCCACCCTCAACTTACGTATTATACATGCGTTAAGGTGCACGATCTCTTAGGAAGAACCAAGGTCATCATCAAGGTAACTTTTTTATTCATCTCTTTTTTTTCTCATCACATTCTTTCAAAGAGGACATTTAAGCACTTTGTAGCTTTCATTGATTACCTTTTCACTCAACCATCCATTCTCAGAATTGCTAATTAGAATAATTCTTTGCTGTAATGCTCAAGGAAGAAAGGTGCAAAAACTAGGGATTCAACAAAATAGTGAAGGGCAAAATATGGCTACCAACAAAAGGATACATGCTCAAAAGGTCTAACTCGTGATTAGATAGCAGAAAAAGCTAAAATTTACTAGTCAAATCAATGCAAACTTATCATCATCTCCTAAACAAAACAACACTTTTTATTTCGCTTCAATATCATGCAAGGAAAGTTCTCACCACACATGGCACAAGTAAAAATAAAGATGAATCAATTCCACATCAATGAGAGACAAGATCATAAGAAACTACAGAATAAAAAAGTCTATATACAAAGTCACAACAATGAGCTTAGGTGACAAAGAGTATGCTTTTTCCTTATCAATCAAGCATTCACAAGAAAGTACTGCTCAAAAATTTGACCTAATTAGCAAGTATCACACCACTCAAAAGGGTCTTTTCTTTTCTCTAAAAAATAATAATTAAAAGAAAACATATTCCTAAAAAAATAAACAACATTTGGTTCAAAGGGACTATCTTCAGGAAAAGAACCGAAAACAAAACTCAAGGAACTCATCCTAAAAAAAGAAAAAAACTGAACAAAATAGTATAAATTAGGAATTCAAGAAGATGTTATGTCCCCGAAGTCTCAAATAAAATTTAAAACAAGGTTTAGGAAAACTTCCTGGGGCCTTTAGGCCTAGCTATTAATATGTTCTCTTTATTTTCATCAAGGGTCGTACGCACCCAACACTTATGCTCAGACGTGCTCCTTAGCTCCAAATTTTGAATACTCAGAGCTCTCCAAAACCTGTAAAAACACACAAAAAATGACACTAAAAAAAGAAGTTACACTATAAATTTGGGTGCCTCTCAATAAGAGCCTAATTTAACATCGCGACACGACAAGTAAGTTCATTAGTTTCTTTCCACTTTGAACTTATGAATTTTATTGCTAAGTTTGCATCAATTTTCTTCTCCTCTCTAGAGGCGGTGGTATAAAGATAAATGAACCAAGTAATATATATCGCATCATTCACTTCTTGGCCCTTAGGTGACGAATCTCGTTTTGTCTATATGGACAAAAAAATTTAGAATGTAAGGGTCTTATTCGTCATCAATGCACTCACCCTAGTTAAGATTTTATAAAAAAGTGTTTTGAATGAGGTTGAATTTGCCTCAACTCCAAAGAAACAATTTTACACCATTCTCACTTTTGTACTCTTTCTCAACATCGAAATAAAGGAATAAGGTATAGTTGTATGGTTTGAATTCATCTTTTTTCTCCACTAGTTTGTCATCATCCACAACAATCTCTTCTAATTTAGCTAGGATAGTAATTTTAATTGAATAGAGTCATGTTCATCCAGCGGTTTCATGATTTTTTTTGGTCTTCCACACACTCAAATGTTTGTTTGGTGATTTTTGAATTAACTTTGTCCAACATGTAAGTACAATTCATAAGTGAATTCTTTGGGTGAAGGGATGATTTAGGATAACATTCAAATGAATATATTGATGACCACATATATGACATAAAGGACATTCATCATCCAACCACGATTTATCCCACTCATCATATCAATAAGAGTACCAACTCATTCGAAGAAAGAAATAATAATAATTTTTGAAAGAAAAGTAATTAGAAAAAGAAATAACTAATAAATAAAATAAAAAATATAACCTCGAATCAACCATTATTGCCTAAATGAAGCAGATCGAACCCAAAAGACTTGTCAATTACCTATTTTTACTAAATTATTATGGTATAATTATTTATTTTAGAGTACCAAAAGAATAGAATTCAGGAATAAAATAAAAAATTACTTACAGTGATTTGGAAAATCTTAGGGATGCAGCACGCAATGAATTTCATGTATCACATTATTGTCTTAAAAAAATTTCAGTTGTCAAATTACTGGTTTACGGGGTTAATTGTATGAGTCTGGTATCAAACCTCTAGTCGCCTACTCTACTTAACTCTCTAACTACATCGTTGAGTGGGAATAAACAGGTCTGACTGGCGAGCATTTATATTTAATCCTTTTTTGTAACCAAGTAAGTTGTTCGTTCGGGCGCACTCCTGAATAAAAATCACCTCAACTAAATGGATTGATTGAGCTCTCTATATTCTCTGGTCTATCTAACCCCTACCGATTGAATTTTAAGATTGGACAATATATTTTCTCTAGATGGCCAGTGAAGAAATACAAAAACAAGAATATAAAAGTTTCTTATAATGACAACCAATTAATGAACATTCAATCCATAGCTAGAACCCCAGAACTAGGGCTTTAGCCACTAATCTCTAAGAAAAGGAAGAAGGAGAAAAGAACCATAAAAAATATTGACAACTCTATACTTTGATACCCTATGATTGATCTTTCACTCTATATTTATGTCTAATAATTCTTTTTATGGAATATTTATAGATGTAGAAAACCTAAATAACATAATTGAGTCCAAAATAAACTGAGAAACCAAAACCAAGCGGAATCGGATTTCCGTTTGAACAACAAATGTCGTCGCCCAACCACCTCAGTTTAATTACGTATGGCTTTTCTTGAGTTCCACATGGATGCAGTGCAATTTGTGAATTTTAACATTTATAACACTTGAATATTACTTGGGTTTTCATTGATTTTCACACATTAGAAGTGACCTTATATTTATTCACCCGAAAAATCAACTCCCCGCTTTCAACATTCACTAATGCCCTCCTGGTAGCTAAAAAGGGTCTTCCCGAGATAATGGGAATTTTAGCATCAATCTCAAAACCAAGAAAAACAAAATCAACCTAAAAGATAAATTGATCAACCTTTACCAATATATCATAGAGTATACCAACGGGGTGCTTGATCGACTTGTCCACCATAAGAATCCACAATGTTGTGGATTTTGGTTCACCCAGCCCAAGTTGTATATAGATTTATTAGGGAATGATTTTTATACTTGCCCCAAATCACATTGAGCTTTAGCAGATTGAAGTATACCGATAGTACATGGGATAGAGAATGCCCCAAATCTTTTTTTTTAATCATCTTGCTAGTCATAATTGCAATACAATAATTAAAAACATTTGTTGTCTATAAATCTATGCTTATTTTTTTGGTGAGTAGCTCCTTTATTAATTTGGCATAACCTGGCATCTTCGACAATGCTTCCACTAACGATAGATTTACACAAAGTTTCTTGAACATTGATAGGATCTTTTTGAACTTCTCCTCCTCATTATTCTTCTAGAGACTTTAAGTAAACGGAAGAGCTAATTTGGGAAGAGGTTACACAATCATTGGAGTTGAGGTTCTCTTTTCTTTAATTTTTTTGTAAATCTTTGATGGGGCTTTTGCTCCTTCTCTTTGAGCATACTTTTCAGTGCTTGAATGGGATTCTTTTCCTCCTCAATATCTTTCACTTCTTTATGATTTTTAACCCCATCATTACCCTTTTTGCTACTAACAACCATTTTCCACTATGAGTGAGAACGTCCAAATCTTTGTCACATTCAGCCCTCGAAGTTGTTGCACATTCAGCCTAATCCCCTTTATATAGTAGACTCTAATTTTGCTGAAAGTTGGCCTAATTGATCCTCAAGCTTTTTTATTGCATTAGCATGCGAATTCCCTCTATTATTCAATTATGAGAAATCATCTTTCATCTCTTTAACCATTTAATCTAATCCTTGAATCTTTTCTAGGATACGTGATAACAATTCATCAAACCTAAAGTTATCCGAATTTCCTTCTGATCTTGTGGTGTCACTTGATTGTGTGTTGTACTCTTCATGAATCTATTCTCTCCCACAAAAGTTGTTTTATTCACACAAATCTTGATAGTAACGCCTTCTCTACTCTTCTTTATGTGATTTCAAATCTTGATTGCCACTCGCCATAAAGTAGCTCGGATTTGAACCCTCCTCCAGTCTCAACACTATCCATACTTCATTGGGTTCACCCATATTTTCTAGTATTTGTTTTTGTAAATAATCCATTTGGGCCAGCATGTTTCTAATATTCTCATCCCTCTCTTTCTCATTTTCAAGTTGTTCTTGCGTCATCCTAAAGAAAAAAGAGGAAACTCGGTCCTCTTGAGTGTACCACACCTCATTTATCTTTGTCATTTCATCAAGAAAGGACAAGGCTACGTCAAATGATTGCAATTATTCTTCCTTGAGCCAATTGGTCAGCCACTCATTTGTTCACTGAGTCTAAACTCAGATAAAAATACTGAAGTATCGCATTACCTTGGAGCCCATGAGTAGGATATAGGAATAGAAACTTCCAGAACCTTAACCAAGTTTCATGAATTGGTTTCCTTCTACCCTCTTGAAGTTTTGGATGTCATCACACAATTTCACCATCATGACGGTGG
The DNA here is from genome assembly GCA_016801875.1 of Solanum sitiens. NCBI lineage: Eukaryota > Viridiplantae > Streptophyta > Magnoliopsida > Solanales > Solanaceae > Solanum > Solanum sitiens. Next base: position 275,181 of record JABWTJ010000388.1, on the reverse strand, counting down.
AAAGAACGTGACATAGAATGCCTCAGTTATTTCTTCCCATGATAGAATAGAGTCGCTCGATAGCTCAGCTAGCGAATTGGTCATTTCCCCCATTAAATAAAAAGGGAACAACCGCAGCCGAATTGATTCTTTCAAAATATCCTTGAGTGACTACGGAGTGCATGTATCAACGGAGTTCCGAATATGCTCACGGGGGTTGTTATGATCTAACCCTCCAAATAAGCCTTTCGCTTGCAAGAGTTGAGACATTGTATTTGTAACATGGAATGCAGCATGGTCTTTAACCGGAGATAGGCTGAAAATCCATTTGGCAGTTCGCCGAAAGGGTCCAAGTGTCGCAGAATCACCCATACCTGCACTTTCAGCACACATTATTCAGAACAACTAACACTTTTTTTGCCTCCCAATAAGCGTCTTATTTATCGTTGGGGCATGACATGGAAATGCATTCAATCATCCTCCAAGTACACTACTTCGGTCAGTAAAATCTCATGGAATTCACGAAAATATAGCTTCACGCATTGCCCATTAACTTTGAAGGAGGGACCTTTATTACCTTTAACTTCAATGGCCTCATTTGTGAACACTAGTGTTACTTTAAATGGACCGGACCACTTTGACTTGAGCTTTCTCAGGAAGAGTTTCAGTCGAGAGTTGTATCGCAACACAAGGTCTCTAACTCATAATTCTCTCCTAAGGATTTCAGATTCGTGCCATTTCTTCATTTTCTCCTTGTAGAGAGCTGTACTTTCATATGCCCTAAATCTGAATTCATCTATTTTGTTCAGCTCATCTACTCTCTCTTTCGAGGCATTTACCCAATCCAGATTTAATTCCTTCAATGGCCATAGTGCTTTCTGTTCTAGTTCAATCGATTGGTGACAAGATTTACCAAAAGAAGATGATATGGATATGCCAATTGGTGTCTTGTAAGCAGTGGGATATTCCTAAAGAGCATCATCTACCTTTTGAGACCAATAGGTCATATTTGCATTCACAGTCTTAGCAAATATACACTTAATATTCCAATTTGAAACCTCGACTTGGCCACTTGTTTTAGGATGATATGGCATTGTCACCTTATGTTTCACTTAGTATTTACTAAATGAAGAAGCAACGAGCCGGTTGCAAAAATTTCAACCTGCATCGGTTTTAATAGCCTGAGGGGTGCCAAATCTTGCAAAGATGTAGTGTTTTAAGAATTGAACTACACTCTTCCCTTCATCATTGGGTAGTGCCAATGGTTCCACAGATATAGAAATGTAATCCACAACCACCTAAATATACTTATTACCAAACGAACTCACAAACGGCCTCGTGAAATCTATTCCCCATACATCAAACAACTAAACCTCCAGAATAGGCCTAAGAGAAAACTCATGTCTTCTGGACAACCCACCTTTCTTTTAGCATTATATGCATTTCTTGACAAATTCATGAGAATATTTATATAGGGATTGATAGTAATAGCCACTGTGAATAATCTTAGCGGTTGTTTGCACACTTCTATGAGGACAACCAACTGGACGCATAACAAGCATTCAGAATTTTATTGACTTCCTCTTCCAGGACAAATTGCCGATTAATATGGTTCTCACATTCTCTAAATAAATATTGTTTATCCTAGAATTATCTTTTGACATCGAACAAGAACTGTTTCTATTTATACAAGTTCAGGTCTTCTAGCACTAACCCACACACCACATAGTTAGCAAAATTGGCAGATCGAAGAGTCAGCATAAGAATGGCCATGACTACCCACTTATATGGGAATGAGTCATTTATGTCCAACTCGAGCTCATCTTTCTCTTTGCCTTCCAACCTAGATAGATGATTGGCCACCTGATATTCACACCATCTTCACTCTTTGAATTCAATGTAAAATTCTTGCAATAACAATACCCATCTTATCAACCGTATTTTAGCATATTTATTTGCTATTAAATATTGTAGGGTAGCATGATCAGTGAGACTAAAACTTTGGTGCCTAGTATATATGCAAAGAATTTCACAAAGGAATATATAACCGCAAATATCTCTTGCTCTCTGAAAATGTAGTTACGTTGAGCTTTAATCAATGTTTTGCCTGTGTAATAGATTGGATGGAATAATTTACTACGCTTTTACCCCAAAACAAGACCCAACACAGTCCCTCTTGCAACACACATCACTTCAAATGGTTGTGACCAATCTAGGTTAATAGTCACTAGAGTAAAGATTAATTTCTCTTTCAAACACTTAAAGGATGTCATACACGCGTCATCAAAGTGAATTTCATCTCCTTATCCAATAGCTTGCCCAATGGGAGTGGAATTTTAGAGAAACCTTTGATCAATCTCCCATAGAATCTGGCTTTCCCCAAGGAACTACGAAAAACTTTTACTGAGATTGGTTTTTGGTATCTTCTCAATCACCTCACCCACAACTAAGATGTCATTCATGAAGACTTCAATCGAATATTCTACCATATAAACAAACATAGACAACTAGAAACGTTGAAACGTCATTTGGGCATTACAGAATTCAAAAGATGTCCTTTTGAATGAGAAAGTACCATAGGGACAAGTGAAAGTAGTTTTCCCATGATCTTCCGGCGCAAATAATATTTGACTATCCCCGGAATAACTATCCAAGAAAAAACACAATCCACGCTTTGTAAGTCGATCGAGCATTTTATATATAAAACTCAAGGAGAATGATATTTTTTTGTCCATGAGTTCAACTTCTGAGAGTTCATGCATACCCTCTATCCGGCTAAAGTCTTATAGAAACAAGTTCCCCTTTTTCATTTGGGACTACTGTGATGCAACCTTTTTAAGACACACATTGCACCGGACTCATCCATTCGCTATCCTGAATATGGTACATCACACATGCATCCAACCACTAGATTATATCTTTTATCACCACCTGTTGCATTGGTGAGTTCAACCTCTTCTGATGCTCGACACTCGGTTTGCACTCACTATAAATTTAATATTGTGAGTGCAAATGCCGAGCGAAATTTCTATACTTTCTGCGATAGCCTGTCATATAGCCATGATATAATGTCTAAACACATAAAGATGTAATTTTACATGCCATTAAAGTAAGTCAGCTGCAACTATAATGGGCAAAAGTGTTATTTTCTCCCAAGAATGCATATCAAATATAAGCGGAGATCACTTTCAACTCAAGATTTGGTTGTTCCACCGTGGATGGTTTAGTGGGAAGTTTTTTTTCGATTGTTGAGATCATTGACTGACTTAAATGGGTTCCACGATTATTCACCTAATTCTTATAGAGCAGCTACCACTTCATCATACCCTTGAACTTTGGTCTCATCCTAATTCACAAGAACAAACTCAAGAGGTTCACTCATACATATTAAATGGCTCACACTGGCCACATGGACAGCTTCATCAATTACATCAATAGTTGAAACCACATGAATATCACTTGGGTGTTTCATTTATTTGCACAAATTAAAGGTGACCTCATCTTCTTTCACCCGGAGCTTCAACTCCCCACTATCAAGATCCACTAAAACTCTCATGGTTTCTAACAATTGTCTTCCTATGCTAATGGGAATTTCAATGCAAATCTCGATATGAAAAATAACAAAAGCAAGCGGATAGATGAATCGATCAACCTTTACCAATATATCATAGAGTATCCCAACGGAGTTATTAACCGAGTGGTCCGCCATATGAAGGGGATTTTGGTTCACATTGGCTATGTTTCTTATTTATTGAATAAAATATTATATATATAATTGCTCCCAAATCATATAGAGATTTAGAAAATTAAAGCATACCGATAGTGCATGTGATGGTGAATGCCCCTGGATCTTCATAAATTTTAATCATCTCGCAATTCATAATTGCACTACAATTATGAGAAGTTTCAATTCTTTCGAAGTCCATGCTTCTTTTTAGGGTGACTAGCTCTTTCATGCATTTGGCCTAACCCTAAATCTCTAATAATGCTTCCACAAATAGTAGATTTATAGAAAGTGTCTTGAACATTGAATAGAACTTCCTCAACTTCTCATCCTCATTTTTCTTCTTGAGATGTTGAGGAAATAGAGGAGCTATTTTTGGAAGAGGTTGCACAATCTTTGGAGGTTAGTTGCCGTTTTCTTTATTTTTTTATAACTCTTCGATGAGGCATTGCTTATCATTTTCCTTGTTCTCTTTGAGGAAATTACTTTCCGGTGCTTGAATGGGATTCTCTTCCTCTTAAATGTCTTTATCTTCTTGATGATCTTTCACCCCACCATTACCCTTCGTACTACTAAATGCCATTTTTCCCGTACGATTTATAACTGGCAAATATTTTTCACATTCATTCCTCAAAGTTGTTGCACATTCAACCTCACCCCTGCAAACATTCGAGGCTCCAATTGTGCAGACAGTTGGCCTATTTGATCCTCAAGTTTTTTGATTGTGTCAGCATAAGATTTGACTGGGTTATTCAATGATGAGAAATAAGCTTTCATCTCTTAAAGCATATCATCTGATCTTTCAACCTTTCGTAGGTTACGTGACAATCATTCATCCACCCTTAAGTTATCTGTACTGCCCTTCGATCTTGGATTGTTACATGATTGCGTGTGGTACTCTTGATGACTCTTTCATCTCCCCCAAGTGTTCTTTTGCTCACTCCAATATTGATAGTAACACCTTTGCTCTTTTTCTTTATGTGAGTTCCCACCTTGATTCCCACCCGCGTTAAAGTTTCTTTGATGGGAACCCTCTTCAAGTCTCAACACTCTCCTTACTTATTTGGGTTAACCCACATTTCTAGCATTTGTTTTTGTAACAAATCCATTTTGGCCAGCATCTTGCCAATATTATGATCCCTCTCTTTCTCTTTATCATTTTTCTCTTGCGTCATCCTAAAGAATAATTGGGAAACTCTCTCCCATTGTGTGTATCACGCCTAATTTATCTTTGTCATTTCATCATCAAGGGACGAGGCTACCTCAAATGATTGCAACATTATTCCTCTATGAGACAATTTGTAAGACACTCCTATGATCACTGAGTCAAAATTCTTGTGAAAATACTGAAGTATCACATCACCGGGCAGCCCATGACTAGGAAATAGTAATAGTAACTACCGATACCTCAGACAAGTTTCATGAATTGGTTCCCCTTCAACCCACTTGAAGTTTTTGATGTCATCATTGATGAGTCCTCAAATTGGACACATATCGGGCCTACTTTTAATGCAAACAGTTTCCTGAAATGCTCATTCTATCTCAATATCTGATGAAAACTCTTAAGTTTCTGGTATTTGGAGTTTTAGTGTAAGCATGGACACTTAGAGGCAAATAGGGAATAAAAATAATGAAAATGATATGAAGTTCAAGCCCGAGCATCCCCAAACACGCTTGGAGATCTAATGAATACAGACACTTCGCCCTTTGTTTCTGCAAGTGAAGCCTTGAATGAAATAGATTCAGAAGGTGATAAAAAGGATTAGTTTGCGCTTCGCCAAATAGTTCCGCGAAGAAGAAATATTCCGCCCAATGTCACGGTACACATAGACGATGAAGACAAAGAACTAGCGAAGATGAATTATCAAAAGGGCGAATCGCCAAATCACTCATGATTCACAATAACTGTTGTCGAACAGATTCGGCAGAGCCAAATTTGAAAACTATAAATACTAGCCTTAGTTAGTATATTTAAAAAATCTGAATATTATCAATTTTCACTTTTAGAACTTTAGTTTCTGTGTTTTCTCTCACGTTTGGAGAGGGACTTGTGGGAGACTTGAAGAAAGAAGTCCTTATTTCTCAAATCGAAAGTGGGTCTTCTCCATTCCTCTACTTTTACACATATTAACGTTTAATTTTTTAACCCCTTTGATTTCTTTATCATTTTAGGTTTATTTGATTATTGCTTGATGTCTGGCTAAACCCCCCCATTCTTGGGGTATGATTAAACAAATATGTGTTTATATTATTATTGGGTCTTGCTTGATGATAGGAAAATATGCATTTTAATGGTAATTTAAACTAGTGGTTGTGGTTTAATTTAATGGAATTGTAGTTGCAACTACAAAACCACCCATGTGTTTTTGGCTTTCTCGAGACAGAGGTTGTGAAACCACGACCGTTAGATTGATGTCGTAAGGAGTAGGGTGACATGAGGCTCAGCCCGAGAGGGTGAGCCTTAGTCCCATATCGAAGCACTCTTCATCGAAAGGGCGGGTGTGGATAAGGGGTAGGCTGGTCTTTATCAGACGAGTGGGTGTCCTAGAGGAACCCATTTGAAATGGTGTATGTATTTCAAGATGGAATTATTTTCACCTAAAGCTTAGCCTAGTTACCATTATTTTGCAATTTTTCCAATCAAAAGAATGTAGCCATTGATTTACGTCTGCATATATTATGGTTACACCCCAAGAACTTTCCCGCATACTCGATTTTCCCTTAATTTTAATTATTTTTACTATATGTTAAAAAAGAAACCTTTTCGATATTTGACACTTTGGTGTCACAAATTGAATTTACTTTGCTTTATTCGAAAATATCTTAAACTACTACTAACTAGAATGAAATTCTAGTTGACCACTATTTTCACTACTACTCACTTGGCACACGACCCCAACCCATTGTTGGGTTACTATACTCACTTCGATTCATAGACCCTCATATTGTAGGCCAGTATCTTTGATCACGATCATAGAAGAGCCAATCAATATGGCGCCACTGCCGGGGAGTGGTGTCACGTGAAAATGTAATTTACTTAGATTTATTAGTTCTTTCTAGTATAGTGATTACTTATTTTATTTTTAGTTTAGTTTTGCTAATTGTGTAATCATTTCAGAATGCATGAGCGTTAATAGTAATAACGGGATCAAAGTGAGCCATCAAGATGATATTGTGACCTCAACGATGTCTAAGAGCCCAACATCAATGATCTGCATATCATGGGAGGTGTTGGGGCCACCTGTTTACATCAACAAAGGGAAATGCAGTATTCAACATACCAAGCACCATGTTAAAACACTCACAACTAAATGGACTTTTCAATGGATTAGCTCACGAGGACCCACACGAGCACCTTCAAAATATTGTAGATGTGTGCGGACCATTGTTTCTAAGAAAATCTCGCAGGAATCAATCAGATTGTGGCTTTTTTCTTTCTTATTAGTGGGCGAGGCATTGCAAGTTCCTAGCTGAGTTGCCACACAGCTCAATCACCTCGCTGGAAGAATTAGTTACCATTTTATTATGTGTGTTTCTTCCCTCCCTCGAAGTTGATGACCATCCGAGAAAACATCCAAAGCTTCAAGAGCTTGAATGGAGAGCCTCTGCACGAAACCTTGCTCCGGTTTAAAGAACTCATGCTACAATGCCAAACACATGGTCTTTCTGACAATGTGCTCCTTCAATACTTTTACAAGTTTTTAAACTCAATCAACAAAAGGGTTGTTGACCAACTCTCACCCAGAGGTCTCATGTAGCAGCCACATGTATAAGAAACCCAACTTTTAGATGGAGTGACAACCATCAACAGAGCATGGTATACTCATGAGGACCAACTTTCCCCGGTCACCTTTAAACTATCTAAGGAGTAAATTGAAAAGGGAAATGAGAGGGACCAAAATATTGCTAAGATTATGACACAACTTGGTGTTCTTCCTAAGAATATTATTAGGGCAGGGACCCATTGTGTCAATGTCGTGGGAGTTGGGAACACGAATCCCGATGAGATGAAGTTTGAATCTCTATAGTGAGGAGGTCAACTTTATATCAAACCAAGGCGGTGATTATCGTTCAAACTACCCGAGGCAGGGTGGTAACCAAGGTTGGTCTAGAGATGAAGGATGGAAAGATCAAGATGGTGAATAGATGGAGCGAAATCCTAATTGGAACGATAGGGAGAAGGATATATATTTACCTCCCCATGAGAGACAAAACCCCAAAGATTCTGAAGGTTGTAGGTCTGAGGAAATTCTCTCGCGTATCCTATAAAAATGAAGGTTCGGACAAGTTGCTTTAAGGAATGAAAGAAGATGTATCCACCCTTAGACAGAACATCATCTCTCATTCAGTTTCAATGAACCAGTTAGAGATCAAAATGGGTCATATCTCGTCTAATTTCGACCCAAGACAACAAGGGGGTTTGCCTAGTGTTACTATGGCTAACCCCAAGAGTGAGCTCTGAAGGTCAACTTGTGTCGTCCCACGACATTAACTAAGGCTCTGTTTGGAAGGCAACAAAAATCCATTTAATTGCATTGTATTACCTCGATAAATTAAGTCTTTGTTGTCTTTACAGGTTCAGGAAAAAGAGTGCATGAATAGATGCAGAGTGACGGGCAACAAGTCCTTGTGGCGGAACTCCGACTGCTTCAACATACTCGACCGCTTGCGCCATCTCACTCAATAAACCTAATAGGTTGAGTCTGTCAAACTCGGTGGAGTGGAAATTTTTTTGGAGACCCGCCAACCTAGTTGGCAATCTAGACCAAGAACACCTATGCGACATCCATAAGAGATTAAAGTCCTATTATATTTGGGGATGAATTTGATAGTTGGTGCATCGCCGAGTTACTGAGTGAAATGACTAACATTGACGAACTGGCAAAAGTTGGACGGTCACAGGCTCTAGGATTAAAAGTCCTATTTCATGTCTTTCCTTCCAATTTGTCCCTTTTAATAGACTCGCACTTGTGATCTAGTAGTTATATTTCTTGCATTTTAGAGTATTTTAATTATGAGATTGTGCTCGAATTGGGGTCGTATTGTTTCCTAGCACGTCATCACACTCTAAGTCAGCACCAAAGGTTAGTAATTGAGCCCCTTAGTTATTTTATGATAAATTGTACTAAACACTTCATCTCAACTCACAATGAGTTTTTACCCCAAAACTCCCCTTTTCATTCACATTCTTTAACTTTATTCATTCAATCATTTAAAGTGTGAGTATGTGTGTACATTTGAGCACACCTTTCACATAAATCATCACTTTCGTAACATTGGCTTCCAAACATGCTACATCTTCATTCATCATATCACACACTTTGACATGCTTCACATAATCAAATAATTCCATTAGAAATTGTCTCTAGCATACTTCACATAACAAGCTTCATAAAGAATATCAACAAGAACAATATCATTATCATCTTACTTCACATAATATGCCTTCACGGCCTCATTTATAATATACAAGTAGATTCACATTCATATATTTCAAGTTAACACCGCCACCAAAGGTGGACCATACCACTAACGAGCATTTCATAATAAGAGTTAAGCAACATAACCAACTTACTATTAATCCAAGATTTCACCACCTGTAATCAATTCCTCAATAATACTTCATAAAATAGCCCTTAGGGCAGTAGCTAAGTCACAATATAACCATAAAGAAACTCTAACTCTAACATTATCAATCATGTTCATTAGACCCATTTCATAAGTCAAAGTTGATAAAAAGCAATATCGTGCTTTCATTGAAGTTTTAACATTAAAATCACCAACTAACATTAGAAATAGAATATTTGAATCCTTTGAAACGTTTTCATGCAAGACCCATACTTAGAGTCCAAGATAGAAGAAGTTAGGGTTTGCAAACCTCTTTTGAAATTCCTTAGAAATGGCTCCTTGAAAGGAAGAGAGTTCAAGGATGACTACCATACCTTCATGAGAAGAAAACCCATGAATATTTTATGAAAAAATGACCACCAACAGCCCCTCCAAGCCCATCCTTGAGTCCAAGCTTCTATTTGGTTTTGAGAGAGTCATTATAGAGAGAGGGCTTTGGATTTTAGGAAATGAAGTCTAATATTAGGTCAGTGTTTGAACCCTCTTAATATACCTAAAAGACCCTTAAATAATAATACATGGTTCATAAAAGTTTTGGGTTGAATTCACCAAACACCTCAAGCCAAGGCAGAAAAATTACAGATTTTGCACACACCAACCCACGCCCCTCATAGACGGACCGTCTCCCAATCGACGACCCTTAGATAGGGTCCGTCAATTGGGACTGAGGCTCTATCATGTGCAGTCTTTGCTAGCCTTTCAAGTCCAATCGAAGCCCAAGGTTGACGGACCGTTGGTTGACCAACGGTCCGTCCCTTGTGGTCGCCGATGGTCACTGCTTGGCAGCATCCTTCCAAATGGATGGGGTCTTCTTATAGGCACCCTTGTGGGTCCTAGGTGGGATCGTACCCAGACGTTAAACCCCTATACGTAGTTGTTTAGGTATTAGGAAGATACCACATCAAATTTGATTAAAAGGAACACGTAAAACTCACTAAAACACATGAAGACACACAAGCACTTTCTAAGGCACACCTTCCGAACGTCATGGACATTTGTCCTCCAAGCGTCACTAAAATTTACACACTGCCTAAGAACATCATTATAACTTATTTTAACACAAAATTAAGTCATGAAACATTCACGAAGCTCTACGTCACCATAGTTCATTTTCGGGTGTTACACCATTATTACTAGGTCTACTGATTCAAGGTACATTAAGGATAGCTCATTGACTTTCCAAGAAAGGTGCCATAAACATTGGGTCTATCGATACAAGGCCATCATTTCATACATAAAAGGGCTACAAACACTAGGTCTACCAATTCATGGTTTTTACATTCCCATTGGGATTTTGACTCATCATGAAGGGCTACAAAGCTTAGGTGTATCGGTTCAAGACATAGTATGAAATGCCTAATCATTCATTTATGAAAGGAATGATTTTGCTTATCGATTTATATTCATCAATTCAAGACACATTAATTATTCCAGAAAATAATGCCTAGGCCTACCAATTCTAGACATTAAGACAATATGACAAAATACATTCATTAATAAAGTGAAGGACGCCTAAGCCTACCAAGTAAAGTTATCACATTCAACATAACTTTCATTTATCAGGGAGAGAGCACTTAAGTCTACCAATTTAAGATACAAAACTACCTTATATGTCTCTTCATATTCTAGCATCAACATTCATGAGTGTTAAGTTAGAACATGCTTTCAATATAGCACATTTACATTCACAACATGATTACCTTTACTTCATTAGATTCTCATTCAAATCCTTCAAATCATATTCATGTATAAAATAACATGATAATATGTCAATTTATCAAACTATGCTTTCAAGTCCATGTTCACAATATACATAGTAAGTAAACACCTCCACTTTTCAAGTGGATCAACAATTCTAGCTCAATTCTATATTAACATGAAATTAGGTCAAATATGCCCTTTAAAGGATATGATAACAAGTCCTCAATTCAAAAAAAATCACCGTAACTAGACATAGATAGTGATACAATTGAATAATCTTAAAAGATCTACACATAAATCCATCATCATTCATTCTTATTCAACAAACATACTCTATAAGGCAAAATTTAGGAACTGAGAGAAATCATGGGTTCATAGAATTTTTCATCTTAAATCATCAATTAAACATCAACATAATCATAATTTATCATTTGGAAATGGTTGATTCAAAAACCCATGAGATTGAGTGAAACATAGGATTTTTGTGTAACTTTGAAAACCTTGAAAACTTCTTCGAAATTGCCTCTAGGATCAAAGAAAACCCTAGATAAAGGATCACCATACCTTAAATTGAATAAATCCACAAAAATAAACTCAACCATCCTTCCTCTTCAAGCCCTAAGACTTCTTCTTCCCATGGTCTTCAATGGAGTTCTTAGAGAAAAAATATTATTAGAGGGAGGGTTTTGATTTGGGGAAATAAGAAAAAATAATTTAAAAATAGTATATCAATGTTTTAATACTCTTAAAATAACTTATTACACTTAAATAACAATCCATGCATTCAAAACAATTAATTAACGAGTTACCAAAAGGACCTTACCTTGGCCGACACTTGGACTAGAAACACAGTACCCATTCACGGCTTCCATCAACGGACTGTGGATGGGTTGATGGCACCGTGTTGTCCCTCTGTGGATTGGAATTGAGACATTGTTTCAAGACTCATGCCTTGTGGAGCCCATCCACGGGGCGTGGATGGACCTACGAGGCGTGAACCTCATCCGTTGGTGACCATATGTTTGCAAATCTGATGGTTTCATTATATCTTGGTGTTAGGCTAAGGGTCCTCCTCAAGGACCCTTATGGTTGTCCTTGGGTAGTCTTACCTTGACGTTTAACCCCTAAACAATTCAACCATGGATCGAGTGTAACAATCGGAGAGTACCCCCTAGACGTTGTCTGAGTACCTGACCTCGAAGAGGTCTTATACAAGACCTTAACATAATCGTCACTCGATAATGAACTTGAAATAATGCAGAAAGTAAAACTTTTTGCAATAGAAGTTCAAACTTCCTTTTCATACACCATTGACACACATACACCATTGTCACACATACACCATATATTAATGAGTGTTCAACAAAAAGTCTTCAAATAGAGTCCATGGCCATTTAGACACAATAGACTTTTAGAACAAAAGTACATAAGGAAAGATTACTAATTCTATAACATCAATATAGAAATCATAAAGTGGCATCAAGTGCATTAGTACTCGAATCTTTGAGGACCTACCACAATCCTTGGGGATAAGGAGTCCAAGCTTTCTTCAAAGATGTAGGAGTACACCAATTAGCCAGAACCTATACTCATAATAGAAAAAGAAGAAAAGGGGTTAGTACAATTAATGCACTAAGTATGGACAAATTCATAAAAACCATTAAAACATGAGAAAGTTAAATTTATATGATAGTATGCATTTATGAAGTTTTGGAAAGCCTTTCACATCCTCAATACAACACATAAGGCAAATACCCTAACCATGTCCAACTACAAAGAAGTTGTAAACCTGGCACATCCCATGACTCACTTGTGCAATGTAAAGTTAGCATCCAGTAATACCAACTCTACTAAGTGATCTTTAGAACAAACCTTAGCCACACACATTACCTTTCTATTACACTATCTTTCATAATTATGAGCTAAACACATACATGATGAACCGCATTTGAATATAAGAACATGCTCACTACAATAATTTAATATACATGTTATAATTATCATTACTTAACTACAGAGAACCATCCACAACAACCTTCTAAGCCTACTAGTGCAATGTACAACTAAAGTCTCATACCCCCACTTCTACTTAGTAAACTCATTTGGATATCATAGACAAGTTCATGCTTCTTTCATTACATCATTATTTTAGGGAAGATCAGCAATAACCGACATAACAATGAGAGCTTACATGGAATCCGGTGTCATAAAGGCCTACACCAAAAAACACTGTTCTACATTCCAATGTAGAACCTACATACTATCTACTATATGGATCCACTAGCTATGTCTTACGGGTTCACGTAGTTAAGGGATAAAGAAATTGCTTCTAAGGACTCTACCTATTGCATCTACAGAGGAGTCCCTTCTCAAGAGTATCACTAGGAAGACCTAACCTCTTGCATTAACGGAAGGGTCTTTTCCTCATTGGCCATATCCTCTCGGTGCTAAGTATACTTTCCAACCTTCTACCATTAGTTCTCGTAATTTTATCTATATGTGTGAAGAGAAATCCATATCCAATCAATACAATTCAACATAAAGCTCTTAGATTAATTAGGTGAGAATACACTTTCATCCTAGAATCAACATACATATGTAGGTAGTGCTTATCACATTATCAATCATGGTGATTTCGTGAGAATTATAGTTTCAATCAACACAAGAGATTAGCTTCATCCCACACAATTCTTGCAACATAATAGGTAGGGTTCAAGAGAGTAGAAACCACTTCACAATACCTTTTTTTCATCCTTTCATAAGTCATGTACCTTGCAAGAAACTTTAATGTTCATATATTAAATTCTCCAACATATATACAAACCCTAATATTTACCCTCTTTTCAAGGTTAAGAATCAAGTATCATAATAACTTCTATATGCATCACAATATACAACAAATAAGATTTGATGGCTAGATAATCATCAATTACAATACATCATATTCATCTCTACCAAATTCATCCAATAAAATTCATGGAATTAATTCATAGGGTGCACATGGGTTCTTGGGATATTTTCACAATAGAAATCATCTCATTGGCATCATGATATTCGACATAAAGCATCCGGCACCATATTGGCTTTGCCGGGGTGGTAAAGAACACTGATATCATAGTCCTTTAAGAGTTCTAACCATCTCCTTTGCCGTTACCTTCTTTTGAGTGAACACATATTGGAGACTTTTATGGTCGGTGAACACATCCACATGCACCTCATATATATAGTGTCTCCATATCTATAAAGCAAATACTACGGCCGCTAATTTAATATGATGAATTGAATAGTTCTTGTCATACACCTTGAGTTATATAGAGGCATATGCTATTACTCTACCATGTTGCATGACGACACAATCCAAACCTATTTTTTAAGCGTCACAATATACGACAAACCCCTCTTTACCCTCCGACAAGGCCAATACCTAAGTGGAGGTAAGCTTGTCTTTCAACAATTGAAAAATTCCTCTCACATGTCTCCTCCCACTCAAACTTAACCTTCTTTTCAGTCAAAGCCGTTAATGAAGATGCGATGGAGGAAAATCCCTCAACAAACCTCCAATAGTACTTGGCCAAGCCCAAGAAGCTTAGATTGTCAGTTGATGTCAAAGGTCTAGGCCAACTTTTGAGTGCTTCCGTCTTTCTCGGATCTTTTTTTACACCTTCACTAGACTTAATGTGTCCAAGAAAAGCAACCGATCTCAACTAAAATTTGCACTTACTATATTTGGCAAAGTGTTCGACATCCTTTAGAACTTGCAAAACTATCCTGAAATGGTTCACGTGGTCAACTTCAATTTTAGAGTATAAAAGAATTCATCGATAAAGACAATTACAAAGAAATCAAGATAGTTTCTAAGATCTTGATTCATAAGGCCCACGAAAGCCGTCGGGGCTTTTGTTAGGCCAAAATACATGGCTCGGAATTCAAAATGACCATACCTAGTTTAAAAGGCCATTTTAGGTATGTCAATCCTTAGAAGAGGATAATTATTCTTTATTGTGTCCTTGTTCAATTAGTGGTAGTCAATACATATTCTAAGAGACTCATCTTTCTTTTTCACAAACAACAACAGGGCACCCCACAGAGATGTGCCTTGTTGAATAAAGCCCTTTTCTATTAAATCCTTGAGTTGAGCCTTTAATTCCTTCAACTTAGCAGAGGCAATTCAGAAAGGAGGGACTTATATGGGTTTTGTATCTGGAAATAAATTGATGCCAATATCTACTTCCTGCTCAGGAGGAATTCCGAGTAAGTCATCAGGAAAGACATCGGAAAATCCCTCACTACGGGGACTGAGTCTAGCGGGGGAGTCTCGAACTCAAGAACATTGTCTCTCGCAATATGACAGAGAAATCCCTTCTAAATTAACTTGCAAGCTTTAAGACATAAAATAATTCGACTTCTCGGAGCAAGGTTTTCCCCCTTTAACTCTAAAATGGGTTCATTTGGAAAGTTAAATTTTACTACACGAGTTCTACAATCGATGGAAGTAAAACAAGAATGTAGTCAATCCATCCCCAAAATGACATCGAAATCTAACATATCGAGTTCTACCAAGTCTACCAAAGTGACTCTATTGGTCAATGACACGGGAAAACCCCTATAAACTCTTTTAACAAGTACGGAATCACCCACAAGGGTAGAAACCGAAAAAGGTTCATGGAAAACATCAGGAAGTATATCAAATATCATAGACAATAAAGGAGTTACAAAAGACAAGGTGGCGCCGGGGTCCAACAATGTATAAACATCAATGGAAAATACTTTTAACATACCGGTAACAAAATTCGGAGAGCTCTCTTGATCACCTAGAGATTGGAGGGCATAGAAACAATTCTTTTGGGAGCATTGTAGTTTTGAGAATTAGTGGCAGCTTGGTTACATTCTCTCCCTTTGGCAGCACGTACTGGACAATTCTTCAATTAGTGGCCACTTTTCCCATATCCATAGCAAACGCCCATACCGGCAAGACACTTGCGTTTATGCTTTTTACAACACTTGGCACATGTTGTTCTTTCCACAAAAGGTCCACTCTTATTTCCTCCTTGAGCCTTAGGAGTAGTCCTCCTCCCTTTATTTGTCTTTGGAGCATTGGAGGTACTTGCATTAGAAAACCTCTTTTTTAACCTTTGTTTATCTTGTATTTCAAACCTAACCTTGAAGAAATTTCCTTCATCGGGCTTTGCCCTTTTCAACTCTCTACAAACTTTTTTAAGATTTTGTTCCTCAATTTGTTCGACATGGACCATAAGACGAGAAATTTCCATGCTTGGTATTAGCATAGCCGACCTACATTCATTCATTACAAGATCGAATAACCCCATGAGAAACATATTCATATTGGCCCTAGAGTCCTCCACTATAGTGGGAGAATATTTGGATAGTTGAGTGAACTTGAGGCTATACTCCTTCACACTCATATTCTCTTGATGAATATTGATGAATTCGTGAATTTTTCTCTCCTTTAGTTCCAAGGGAAAGAATATCCGATGGAAAGCTGTTTTGAATGCCACATAAGTAATCTGACTTCCTCTAACCGTCCTCTCATCTTTCCATTGTTCAGACCAAACTTGAGCCACATCTTTAAGTTGATAGGCAGCTAGTTCCGCCTTGTCTTGAGAAATCACACCCATGGCATCTATAACCTTGAATATTTCATCTATGAACCCTTACGGGTGTTCCTCCACCTTTGAGACAAAGATTATAGGGGTATTCATCCTTGTGAAATCCGTTATCCTTGATGGGGGGTGCTAGTATCACAGTTCACTTGTACCCTAGAATCCCTAGCAACATGGGTAGCCAACACTTGAGTCAAAATGTGAATGCCCTTATCTCCACATTAGACATAGCCCATTCTTCAATAAGAATTTGAGGGTTTTGAGAAACTTGAAGGGGAATAGCCTCATTTAAATTCTCCTTTTGGCCCTCCTAGAATTATTCCTTATTGTATTCATGGCCTATAAGCACAATAAAAGGATCATAAGAAAAATAATTAGATAGAGTTAGGATTACAACCACGAACATAGATTAATGAAGAAAGGAAGGATCCTAATCATCTCCTAGCCTCCTATTTATAAAGGTGGCGCGCTTCACATTTATGAATAAGACTTTAATATACTTGGTGTGTGTGACATCAACCCTAATATTATCCCAAAACCTTATTCTCTGATACCATGTTTTTAACTACCGTAGAGTACACACTAGAAATTACATGTGTACTCGAACTCGAAGAGGTCTTATACAAGCCCTAAGCATAATCGTCACGACATAATGAACATGAAATAATGCGTAATTTAAAACTTTTTACAATAGAAATTAAAACTTCATTTTCATAGGCAAAATAGTATGAATCTAATATAATTGTCATACATACACCATCTATTAATAAGAGTTCAACAAAAAGTCTTCAAATAGAGTCCTTAACCCTTTAAACACAATAGTGTTTTAGAACAAAAGTACATAAGGAAAGATTACTAATTCTATTACATCAATATAGAAATCATAAAGTGGAATCAAGTGCATTAGTCCTCGGATCTTTGAGGACCCACAACAAATCTTGGGGATAAGTAGTCCAAGTTATCTTCAAAGATGTAGGAGTAGACCGATTTGGCAGAACAGATACTCATAATAGAAAAAGGAGAAAAGGGGTTAGTATAATTAATGCACTAAGTGGACAAATGCATAAAAACCTTTAAAACATGAGAAAGGGACATTTATACGAAAGTATGCATTTATGAAGTTTTGGAAAGCTATTAACATCCTCAATACAACACATAAGGCAAATACCCCAACAATGTCAAACTACAATGAAGTTATAAGCTTGGCACATCCCAAGACTTAATTGTGAAATGTAAAGTTAGCATCCAATAATATCAACTCTACTAAGTGATATTTAGAACCCACCTTAGCCACACACATTACCTTTCTATTACACTATCTTTCATAATAATGAGTTAAAAACATACATCATGAACCGCATTTGAATATAAGAACATGCTCACTATAACCATTATCCATTTAATATACATGTTATTATTATTATTTCATAACTATAGAGAACCATCCACAACAACTTTTAAGCCTACAAGTGCAATGTGCAAGTGAGGTGCCATACCCCCACTTCTACTTAGTAAAATCATTAGGATGTCATAGACAAGTTCATGCTTCTTTCATTAGATCATTATTTAGGGAAGATCAGCAGTAACCGACATAGACCATGAGAACATACATGGAATCCGGTGTCATAAAGCCCTACACCGAAAAAGGGTGTTCTACTTGCCAAGGTAGAACCTATAGACTATCTATTAGGTGGATCCACTACCTATGTCCTACAGGTAAACGTAGTTAAGGGATAGGGAGATTGCTTCTAAGGACTATACCTATTGCATGAATAGAGAAGTCCCCATCTCAAGGGTATCACTAGGATGACCTAACCTCTTGCAGTAACGCAAGGGACTTTTCCTCATTGGTCATATCCTCTCGGTGCTTAGTATACTTTCCCAACGTACTACCATTAGTTCTTTTAATTGTATCTACATGAGTGAAGAGTAATCCATCTCCATTGTATACAATTCAACATAAAGACCTTAGATTCATTAGTTGAGAATACACATCCTCGAATCAACATACATATGTAGGTAGTGGTTTTCACAATATCAATCATGGTGTTTTCATGGGAATTATACTTTCAATCAACACAAGAGATTAGCTTTATCCCACACAATTCATGCAACAAAATAGGTAGGTTTCAAGAGAGTAGAAACCAATTCACAATACCTTTTATTCATATTTTCATAAACCATGTACCTTTCAAGCAACCTTAAAATTCATACATTACATTCTCCTACATGTATACAAACCCTAAGATTTATCCACTTTTCAAGGTTAAGAATCAAGTATCATAATAACTTCTATGCGCATCACAATATACAAGAAAAATGATTTGATGACTAGATAATCATCAATTACAATACATCATATTCATCTATACCCAATTCATCCAATAACATTCATGGAATTAATTCATAGGGTGCACATGGGTTCTTTGGATATTTTCACGATAGAAATCATCAAGTAACCCAGTATATTATGGAGTGAACCCATGGTTAGATCACAAATCCTTGTTTTTGGTCACCTGAACAATTTTGAAAATAGAAGTTTTGAAGGGCTTCATGGAGAAACTAATTCATAAATCAACATCCCCATACCTTATTTGATGATATTCAATGAAATTGAAGTGAAAAAGGATTGATCTGAGTTCCCTAGCTTGAGCTCTTCCTTGTTCTTCAATGGTGGGTTAGGGAGAGAATTTGTGCGAGCGGGAAAGTGGGTTTTGATTTTTGATTCGGAATTTATAAAGTGTTGGTTGGTTTTGATGAGTTAAAGTCATTTGATATCTAAACTTACAAAATTAGACCGACCCCACA
Organism: Solanum sitiens; assembly: GCA_016801875.1. Taxonomy (NCBI): domain Eukaryota; kingdom Viridiplantae; phylum Streptophyta; class Magnoliopsida; order Solanales; family Solanaceae; genus Solanum; species Solanum sitiens. Next base: position 255,720 of record JABWTJ010000388.1, on the reverse strand, counting down.
CTTAATTTGCCAAGGGTGGAATTTACTAATTTACCCTTGGCTTGGCAGCAACCTGCACCAGCTCGAAGGCACCATCAACGGCCTCTAGTCTATGGTCCGTCGTTCCAGGAATGGACAGTCCTGGCAAATCATCGTTTGGTTCACAAACTGTTCGCATGCAGCCTCGACTCTAAAATTCTATGTGTGGACTCACGAATACTACGATGGAGCGTGAGTCAATCGACGTGGCTTTGTATCCGTACGTTTTGACCTTTAACACACATTCTAATATGTACCCTAAGATTTTTCATAAGGCTTGACCTCCATACGACTCCTTAAACCCCGTATAAAACCATAAGGCACACTAGTTAATTTTCACTAGTCTCCGGACATCGTGGTCATTCCTTAACATTCTATCTTTAAGACTTCCTAATATAGTTAATTCTGTTCGTTTAGGTCTAGAACCATCAATATTAACTATGTGATGCTCTATTCTAGATCATAGATCTTCTGGGGTGTTACATTGTCCCCCCCCCCCCATCTCAGGAACATTCGTCCCCGAATGACACCTTACCTCACTCTTTTGTAAGGAAAGAGAATCAATACTAGCAGCCCAACTACAACCATGCTAACATTAGTCACAACTCATAGGATGAATTCTCAACTCCTTTAACCACATAATCATAGTATTAAAACATAGGAATTAAATCCACAATCCATCACACATAAGGGCTCACTATTTCATATCATTTAAAGAGGACTACCTTCTCCATTTCATTATGAGCTCACAATAACATCGAAGAGTTGTCATTTCAATTTTCTTCTCAAACAACATAATGCATGCTCACTACAACTCTCATGGAAATAACATAACATATTAAATGCAAGTACAATCTAACCACGAGGACAAACTTCATGAACATTCAATTTAAATATGAACCCTTTACAAAGATATGCATAATGGAAAATCAAGCTAAGTTCAACACTATTCATAATTTTCTTTTAAGAGAAGCTACTAACCTCAATCTTTGCGAGTAGTAAGAGGAAATAGATGAGGATAGCGGAACTTCATGTCGACCTCGGCCTCCCATATTGAACCCTCAACTAGATGGTTTCTCCATAAACCTTTAACGGAGGCAACCTCGATCCAAAACTCTTCAAAAGAAAGGATCTCATTAACCCATAACCCTTCTAACGTGAGAATAGACACCGGGTCAACTATACATTTCTTAAGCATTGAAACATGGAATATCGGGTGAACCGGGGCTAATTCATTTTGGTAACTTCAACTCATAAGAGAGTTTTCCGACCCGTATTAAGATTTCATAAGGGCCCACTTACCAGTGAATTGAGTGACCCTATCTGAAAAGATGTACTAGGGGACTCCATGCATCCTCACAATCTCTTTTAGATACAGTTTAGCATAATCCTCCTCCAGGTAAGTAGCTTTGACGGGAATAAAGTGGGATGACTTTCTCAACCTATCAACGATAATCCAAATAGAATCATTTTGCCTCCGTGTACGAGGAAAACCCACTACGAAATCCATATTAACATCTTCGCATTTCCAAGTGGGAATATCTATATCTTGAGTTAAACATCCCGGTCTACGATGTTCGTCCTTTACTTGTTGACATTTCGGACATTTGGCAACCAATTACGCTATATCCTTCTTCAACCCTTCCCACCAATAAATCTCTTGTAAATCACGATACATTTTGGTGTCACACGGATGAATGGAATATCGGTAAGCATGAGCCTCTTCCAAAATTTGCCTTCTTAAGTCATTTTCATCCGGCACACATAACCTACCTTGGTACCTAAGTACCTCATCCTCCTGAGAGAAAGATTCATTAGATTTTCTAAGAACTGATTCTTTCAACTCCATCAATAGAGGTTCAAGCTGTTTCTTTGACATCACCTCAACCACTAAAGATGATTCGGAGTTTTGACGAACCATGACTCCTCCCCTTAGATACTACTCTGACCGAACACCCAAATGGGCCAATCTATGCACCTCTTTCCCTAACTCTTTATTACCATCGGGAACATGTGCCAAACTACCCATTGATATTCGACTTAAAGCATCCTCAACCACATTGGCTTTGCTGGGGTTGTAAAGAACACTCGTATCATTGTCCTTCAAGAGTTATAACCGTCTCTTTTGTCAGAGATTTAACTCATTTTGAACAAACACATATCGAAGATGGGTTGGTGAACACATCCACATGCACCACATATAGATAGTGTCTCAATATTTTCAAAGAAAACAATACCAACGCTAATTTAAGATCATGAGTTTGATAGTTCTTCTTATACACCTTGAGTTATCTAGAGGCATATGCTATCACCTTACCATGTTGCATGAGGACACAATCCAAACCTACTCGATAAGCATCACAATATATGACAAACCCCTCTATGCCCTCCGACAAGGCCAATAAAAGAGCAGAGGTAAGCTTGTCAACAATTGAAAATTCTTCTCACATGTCTCCTACCACTCAAACTTAAACTTCTTTTTAGTCAAAGCCGTAAATGAAGATGCGATGGAACAAATTCCGTGAACAAACCTCCTATAGTACCTAAGAAGCTTCAATTGTCGGTAGGGCTCAAAAGTCTAGTCCAATTTTTGACCGCTTCCGTCTTTCTTGGATATATTTTTACCCCTTCAGTAGACGCAATGTGATAAAGAAAACTAACTGATATCAACCAAAATTGACACTTACTATATTTGGAAAAGTGTTCGGCATCTTTGAGAACTTGCCAGACTATCCTGAAATGGTTCACATGTTCAGCTTCACTTTTAGAGTATATAAAGATTTCGTCGATAAAGACAATCACAAAAAAATCAAGATAGTTTTAAAAAACTCTATTCATAAGGTCCATGAAAGCCGCCGGGGCATTTTTTTAGGCCAAAAGACATGACTCAGAATTCAAAATGACCATACCTATTTTGGAAGGCCGTTTTAGGTATGTCAACCTCTATAACTATTAGTTAGTGATATCCTGATCTCAAATCAATTTTCAAAAAGTAACCCGCACCTTGGAGTTGATAAAAAAATTCATCAATACTAGGAAGAGGATAATTATTACTTATTGTGACCTTGTTCATTGGCGTTAGTCAATAAATATTCTAAGAGAAACATATTTCTTTTTCACAAACAACACCGCGGCACCCCATAGAGATATGCATGGTTTAATAAATCCCTTATCTAATAAATCCTTGAGTTGAGCCTTTAATTCTTTCAACTCAGCCTGGGCGATTCAGTAAGGAGGGATTGATATGGTTTTTGTATCTAGCAATAAATCAATGCCAATATCTACTTCATGCTCAGGAGGAATTCCTGGTAAGTCATCGGGGAAGACTTCCAGAAAATTCCTCACTATGGGGACTGACTCTAGAGGGGGAGTCTTGGACTCAAGACCATTGTCTCTCACAATATGATAGAGACATCCCTTATAAATTAACTTCCATGCTTTAAGACATGAAATAATTCGACTTCTTTGAGAAAGGTTTCCCCCCTTCCACTCTAAAACGAGTTTATTTGGAAATTGAAATTTTACTACCCGAGTTCTACAATCGATGGAAGCAAAACAAGAATGTACCAAACACATCCCCAAAATGACATCTAAATCTAAAATATCGTGTTCTACCAAGTCTACAAATGTGACTCTATTGGTCAATGACACGGGACAACCCCTATAAAATCTTTTAACAAGTATCAAATCACCCACCAGGGTAGAAACCGAAAAAGGTTCATGGAAAACATCAGGAAGTGCATCAAATATCATAGACACTAAAGGAATTATAGAAGACAATGTGGAACCAGGGTCCAAGAATGTGTAAACATCAATGGAAAATACTTGTAACATACCGGTAACAACATCCAGAGCTCTCTCTTGATCACCTCGCGATTGGAGGTAATAGAAACAAATCTTTTTGGGAGCATCGGAGTTTGGATCATTAGAGGGAGCTTGGTTACCTTCTATACCTTTGGCCTCACGGATTGGACAATCCTTCAACTGGTGGCCATTTTTGCCAAATCCATAGAAATTCTCAGATCGGCAAGACACTTGCCTTCATGCTTTTTAGGACACTTGGCACATGTAGTTCTTTCCACAAAAAGGACACTCTTATTTCCTTCTTGAGTAATAGGGGTAGTCCCCCTCCCTTGATTTGGCTTTTGATCATTGGAGAGACATGGATTAGAAAACCTCTTTTTGAACCTTGGTTTGTGTTGTATTTCAAACGTAGCCTTTGAGAAATTTCTTTCATCGGGCTTTGTGCTTTTCAACACTCTACAAACTTTTTTAAGCATTTGTTCCTCAATTATTTCGACATGGACCAGAAGACGGGAAATCTCCATGCTTGGGATTAGCATATACGATCTACATTCATTCGTCATAAGATCGGATAGCCCCATAACAAACATATTCATATTCTCTTTGCAGGTACTCATGGCTCCTAAACAAGACCGTGTCTATTCACGAGGGCGCTCCAAGTCCGTCGCCCCGTCCAACCGACTTGTCATCGGCTCATATGATAAGCGTGACCCAGAGTACGTGCCACCTGGCACCTACACTGTAACACATGCCGCCCGCCCCACCAGAGTCACTCCCACGAGGGTGGCGCTAGATGCAGTCACTGCTTCCGAGTCTCACGATGAGCGCATACTGACCGGCACACCTTCTGGGTCGGCTGCCCAGTCAGAGGGAGCATCTGGATCCGTGGAGGCATCTGGTTCGGAGGAAGCTTCTGGTTCTGAGGAGGTCTCCGGATCTGTGGAGGCCTCTGCTTCTGCCTCGGCTGATGAGGCTGATAGTGCTGACTCCACTCCAGCACCCCAAACTGGTGTCCCCACTCCGGTTGCTGATCAACCCAACCGGTGGTGTGTTGAGGGGCAGTATCAGGTAAACACAGATGCAAAGATGCCAAATAACAAGGGGGTCATGACCCGTACACTGACACTTTAGTGGCGGGTTCTCATGGGTAGCCTTTCCACCATGCCATACATACATGAGTTGTTCACCAGACATTGGCTGGAGTGGACGGATCGGGATGTAGGCCACTACAGTGAGGAGATGGTCTGAGAGTTCTATGCCTCCTATGTGGAGACTCTCCGATCTTAGCTAGACAGGCGGGCAGCCTCCGCCAAACATGCTCCTTTGGATTACGTCCGAGTCCGTGGCAAGCGGATTGGCATTTCCTTGCCGGCCATCCGCAGGTTTCTCTATGGTACGGATGTTGATGCCACCCGGACACCTTTCACCGCCGAGTTCAACTATCGATGGCAGTTGATTAAAGATGGCCGGTTCCAGCGTGAGCCAGCATTGAGAGAGACCACCAAGCGGTGGAATGCACAGTACCTTTCTGTTGATGGTGAGGCTGCCGATTGGGTGCTGGAGTCCAAGGGAAGTATCAAGAGGGCTAACCTCACCTTCCCTGCCATGTTTTTGTGGTTACTAGTCCGACATTGCCTTTCCCCCACTGCAGCTGACAACATTGTCACTTGGGATTGTGCGGTACTGATGGCGGCGATGATTGCTGGGTTCGAGGTGGATTTTGCATGGCTCCTACAGGCGGTAATGCACGAGAGGGCCTTTAACGCCACTACTACTTACCCCTTCCCATGCATGGTCTTTGCTTTGTGAAAGTTAGTAGGAGTGCCCGTGTGGCACATTGATTTTCTCAAGACCCCGCCGGGCACAGTAGATATCACCCTCATTCGGGATGAGGCCAATGAGTTGGCTCCCCACAGAGGGCCCCGTCCGGAGGTGCAGCCGTTTGGTGAGACCCTAGCGGCAATAGTTGAGCAAGCTCAAGCGGCTAACCCAGCTACTTCTGAGCCCACCAACAACACTCTGGTCGAGTCAATCCTGGGTGGTAGCACCGCTCCTAGCTCCTCCCGATCAACTTCACAAGATACTTTGGTCCCACTTGCTAGAGTCCAGAAACTTGAGGCCTAAATGGCCACTCTTCTGCACCACATCCATCCTTGGATGTAGAAGTCTATTGCAGAGGCAGAGGAGCGTTTAGAGAGGAAGATGGCCTAGCACACTAAGCGAAAGGTTATGGAGGTCCACCAGCGTTTGGACGCTTTTGAGCTGCGGGTTCTTGCCCGACCAGCCCCTACTATGGATGTGACGTCCCTCCAGGCTGCTGTGGCGAGTCTGCGAGCCAACTTAGATACGATAATAGAGGCTCGGGTGCCGGAGTCTGAGGCCCCTTCTGTAGAGTCTGCTGAGGACACAGTGATGGCTGCCCTGTTCGCCACTACTGATGTGCCACCACCTCCACCACGAGAGCGTGCCAAGAGGCACCGAACTAGAGATGAGGATGAGTCTCGGGCTCGGAAGAAGGAGCGCCACGAGTTGGAGGCAACGAGGAGAGCCTCGCTTATTGATGAGGAGGCTCGCCAGATGAGGGTTCTGGAGTAGGCTGCTGGAGCGTCTAGTTCCAGAGTTGCAGAGGTTGCGAGGAGCACTACTGATGGTGCTGTCATTGCTGAGGACACTACTGATGGTGTCCCTACTTTAGAGGGAGCGGGCTCTGCTAAACTGGACCCGCCAGCTTGTTGATCACCGGCGCTTTGCTCCTCAGGTTTGCTTCACCTACCCCTCTATTTCATATATTTTTATGCTTTGGGACAATTGCATTTTTTTGGTTGGCGGTGGGGTAAATGGAAAGTGAGTGCTAGGGTGAAGTCTGAGTAGCCCAACTCACGATCCTCTCTTGGGGTTTTCTTGCCTGTGTTCTTTTCCCCAAAGAGACTGATTACTTTATTGTTGAACCAGCATGTTGGTATCTTTTATACATAGTATATAAATGGACTCTGAAGCATGAAGGCTAAACAAAAATGATATCCCGATTTTAACGAACATGATGCATGACTAGACATAGTAAATCATAAATGTATGGATCTAAGCATGACACATAGATACACTACTGCATGACCATAAATCTAAGACTCGAACTAGGTTCCTGGAAATCTGGTAGAGTAATGAAATGTCAAGTGAGTGTGAGGAAATTTGAATATTCCACCATTGGTACTGAGCTAGAACTTGTCTGGTTAGTCCTGCAAAAAGTAAGTCGGAATAGACAAATAGAAAAGGAATCATAGGCCTTTATTCAATATAGCCAATCTTTAGCCTACATAAAAGAAAACCGAATGAAATTAATCCCTTTTTGATCCAAATGATTTGAGCCTAAAATAGACCTTTCTTATTTAACCCAACTGATCTTTTGGGAACAATGTGTTGGCCCTGGTCCCTTCTTGGACATGTGCACCTCAGCTTATGCCAAAAGCATAAGTTGAGGGTGGCTAATGCAGCAAACAACCTTGTCGCATCCCTGACCCAACTTTGGGTATTGTGTACTTTGACTCATGGCAAAGCCATGAGTTGAGGGTGGCTATTATGAGGAATGCCATGGAGAGTGGGGTTGAAAGAATAAAGAGAGAGAAAGAACAAAAGAAAAGTGACTCAAGAAAAAGTTGAAAGAAAAGTGAAAAATTTGAAAACTTGAAAATACAAGTAACAAAAGAAAAAAAAAAGAGAAAAAAAAAAGAGTCACTTACACAAAAGGAGAAAGAAGGGAGAATGGCAAGGTGAAAGAATGCAAGAAAATTATGAAATAAGGCGGAATAAAACGATAAAGGTAGGACGCTTAGTCATTATGTCAAAGAGGGCAATAAGTCACTAAAAATGAATCTAAATGTATCTAACCTGACCCCGAGCCTAAGTTACAAGCTAAGAAAGTCCTATCGTGATCCTAAGAGTCTATTATGGTGAACTTAAAGCAGTAAAAATAAGGGCAAGCCTATGGCTATAAGTATAAATGAGATGTGAAGTTGTTCTAAGAGCGAGTGTTGAAAAATAATCCTTATACTCAAACTGAAATCATTGTGTGAAAAATGAGGATGTTGTTTTGAAGTGAGGACACTAGTTGCAATACCAAAAAATTGGTACCTTGGTGAGAGATTAACGAGGATAAGTGTCTGTGTGTGGTGAGTCCGCGTCATGGTCTGATCCACATTATCAAGCCTAATATTAATAACATGCATAACTCAATTTGAAAATAGTCGGAATTGATAGCCTGATGATTGCAAACAGCTAAAATAAGGATACTCTTCTACAAAGATTTTTGTGGTGAGTCATAGTGCGTCGCTTGAGGACAAACAATGAATTTAAGTTGAGGGTGTTGATGTACCGTGGTTATACGGTACTTTCAATGCTTTTTCCTTAAGTTTAGTGTGTGTCTAAGGCCTTTTTGTATTGGTTTTAATGTAATTTTCTCTTTGTTTTCAGGAAATATGTCCAGAAGGAGAACGCGAGAGTTTGTGCTGAAAGTTGCAGAGGTGGCAACCTACAGAACCATCGACGGTCCGTCGTAACCTCAACGGTCCATATGTGATCACCGTCGTGGGAAGAAGAAGGTTGACAAAGAAAGTTGGGGAATTTTGACCAAGTGTGGGGCTACGGATGCTCTCGACGGACCATCATAGCCATGATGGACCGTCCTGCACATCCGTCTACGTCAACAGAAAGTAGCCCCAGTACCCATCTTCAGAAGATTCTAAGTATGGATCGACGGAGGACCTCGATGGTCCGTCGTGACCTCGATGGTCCGTCGTTCCAGTCATCGACTCAGATGATTTTTTGGACAGATTTTCCTTAAATAGGTTTCCCTCTTTTACTAGGATTCTAGTATTATAAATACCTGTAAATACCTCATTTTTGGGGTTAGACTTTTGGGATATTTTTTAGTATTATTGTTCTAAGTATTGAATTTTGGGATTTTGGAAATTACTCTATTTTTCGGAATCGTTTGTTGCAAGTTTTTGATTAATTCAAGTAATTTTCTGGATTATCTTCAATCTCATCAAAGTAAATGCATGAAATCTTATCTAATTAATATGAATTGTGTGATTATTAACATGGGTAACTAAACTCCATAACTAGGGTTGTGGGAACCATGGGTAAATAACAAGGTAAAATCTAACTAAAATAACAATTCTTGAATAATGTCTTGCATGTATTGATAATTCTTTCATTTAGAAGTCTTTTTAACGGTGGCCAATGTTAGAACTCGCCTTATTGCTACTTGCCGGAGCAAGGAGGTAGATAATAAGAAAAGAATATCAACGTAGATTTAGTATATACTATCTAATAAGCTAGTGTTGGTTGGTACGAAGTAACAATTAAGCCAAATATCGATTATGATGCTTAATATGAGGTGAAGGTAAGGTTTAGTAAAGCATACACATGTAGTTGGACCAAGGTGCGGAGTGAAATTTCCTAGTTGCCGGACAAAGGAATTAGGGATTCATAACTTACCACTTTGCATGCAAGATACTAGGAAAGGATTGTTGTAGCTAGAATTACCGAGTTATGAACCTATGGGGAACACTTCAGCCGTTGTTACTTTCATTACTTCATAAAATCAAATATTTGAATGTGTCACTTGTTTACGTAGAATTAGCTAATTACATTTGTTATTCAAAAAACCCTTTTTGTTGTTTGTTTTCGGAAAGGACTTGACTAAATAAATGTAATAGTAGGTTAAAGTTAAGTCTAAATCATTATCCTCGTGGGATCGACCTCAACCTCATAGTTGGATTCTTTACTTGATACGACCACTTATACTTCTTTTCGAGAAGTAAATTTGAGCGTATCAAATTTTGGCGCCGCTGCCGGGGAAAGTGGCTTTTAGATTAACATTAAGCTTATTACCAAAGTTTAGTCAATATTTTCCTAATTTTACTTTTTCTTGTTGTTTTTGTCTCTTGCAGATCTAACTTCCGTGTATGCCAATTACGCGGAGTCGAGGAGAACCCATACTTCCACCCGACCTCGAACTGGAGCGTACACTGCGTGGATGAATCAAAATTTGGGTATTCGCGATGATGATCACAACCCGGACATTCCACCTTCGGTTGACGCTCATGGTCAGTTATTACCTAAAAATCGTGGGGAAGATGAAATACTGAGGCAACCTCCCGCTCCACGCCCTCAAGAGTATTATAGGGGATATAATAACATTACCGACTCTGATGGTCCACTTGTCTTACCTCCCCTACCACATGGCCATACTTTTGTGGTAACTAGTAGTCTGATGCAAATGCTCACCGCTAGAGGTTTGTTTTCGGGGCTACCTTCTGAGGATCCACATGCTCACATCACCAAAGTGAGGTCGGTGTGTAAGAGTTGTGTAGGGAGGCCGGATTTGAATATGGACGTAATTGGGTTGAGAGTGTTTCCTCTCTCACTGACGGGAGAGGCTTCTATATGGTTTACAGAACTCCCCTATAACTCAATCTACACTTCGAATCAATTGAGCGATGTTTTCTTAGCACGTTACTACCCGGTGTCTAAGAAGCTAAACCACAAAGATAGGGTGAACAACTTTGTGGCACTACCGGGAGAATCAGTCAGTAGTTCTTGGGACAGATTTACTTCGTTCTTGAGAAGTGTCCCCAATCACCGCATCGATGATGAGTCACTGAAAGAGTACTTCTATCGGGGACAAGATGATAATAATGAAGCAGTATTGGATACGATAGCGGGTGGTTCTTATGGGGTGTGTCCTTATGCTGAGATCGTTGAGAAATTGGAGAAAATCTCCCAAAATAATAAAGCATGGAGTACTAGGAAGTCATATATTGGGAGAAACACTTTTGCAGTACAGTCCGCACACAACCCAGTCACAGATGAGATTCGTGAAGAGATGGCTCAAATGAGAACTGAGCTTGGGTTGGTGTTGAAACATGTCACTGGGGTGCAGAAAAGGTAAATGCGGTGAACTACTTGTCTAAACCATCACCGCCGACTGATGAGTATTACTATGAGGAGGACTTTTATACGGTAGCTGAGCAGACGGGGGGTTTCCGACCAAACGCTCAAAGCTCCAATCAGAAGAATTGGCGCCAAGGTCAAGGAAACCAAGGTCGGAACTACGGTAATTACAATCAAGAGGGTCATTATGTCCGAGATGGGAATTACAACTGCGACAACAACTTCAACCGAGGTAAATATGGTAACAGAAATAATAGGAGTAGGCCCTATGTTCCACCTCAAAATCGTGAACTTACTCCTAGGGATGGTGGAGGTAGTATGGCGCGAGTTGAGGATATGCTGCAGAAAATGATGAGGAGGTTCGATGCTAGTGATGAGAACACTAAAGAGTTGAGGAGTGACTTAGCGAGTATTGGGCAGAAAGTTGATACACATGCAATCTCGATCAAGCATCTTGAGTTGCAACTGGCCCAATTGTCTTCGACTATGAACCCAAGCCAACCGGTCACTCTTCCTAGCAACACTGTCCAAAATCCAAAAAATGATGGACATTGTATGGCAGTCACAACTCGAGGTGGTAAGCAAACCATTGACCCACCGATGCCGTCTGGTGTAGAAAAAGTGATAAGAGGTGATGATGAGGTAGTGGAGGTTAGTGGTGAGTTAGGAGATAAAACAGAGAAAGAAGCTGAGGTACCCAGAAGGTGACCCCCATGCCTAGACCACCACCTCCATTCCAACAAAGGTTTGTGAAAAATACTGAGGATGGCAAATACCGGCATTTTATTAATATGTTGAAACAGCTTTCCATCAATGTCCCTTTGATAGAAGCTCTTGAACAAATGCCCGGTTATGCCAAGTTCATGAAAGATATGGTTACCAAGAAAAGATCGGTCAATTTCGAGGATGATGATTAAATGCAGCATTGTAGTGCTATTGCTACAAGGTCTCTAGTGCAAAACAAAAAAGATCCGGGTGCCTTCACTATTCCATGTACAATCGAGTTATTACACTTTGCGAAAGCATTATGTGATCTTGGGGCAAGTATAAATCTCATGCCTCTCTCTATTTACAAGAAGTTGGGTTTGGGTGACCCAAAGCCCATTGCGATGCGGCTACTGATGGCCGATCGAACGGTGAAGAGGCCTATTGGGATACTCCACGATGTGTTAGTAAAGGTGTAGTCATTCATATTTCCGGCCGATTTTGTGATTCTTGATTGTGAGGTCGATTTTGAGGTGCATATTATCCTTGGGAGGCCATTCCTTGCTACGTGTAGAGCCTTGGTTGATATGGAAAAAGGGCAAATGAAATTTCGGTTGAACAATGAAGAAGTGACTTTCAACATTTGTAGGTCCATGAGGCAGAGTGGTGAACTCCAATCAGTATCTGCCATATCTTACACAGTTTAAAATTCATCTGAGGTACAAATAGAAGAACGTCTAGGTGTAGAAGCACTAGCGGCAGTGATCATGAATTTTGATAGTGATGGCATTAAAGATTATGGGTCATGGGTCGCGGCACTTGATCGAGGTAATGTTCGGTTTAAACCAAAGAAATTTGAGTTAGATATGAAGCATCGCGTATCTCCACCCGTGAAACAATCTGTAGAGGAGGCTCCAAAATTAGATCTTAAGGCTCTACCACCTCATCTGAGGTATGTATTCTTGGGGAAATGTGACACTTTGCCGGTAATTATTGCATCAGATCTTAATGTGCATCAATTTGAGAGTTTCGTGACATTGTTAAAAAAGTTCAAAAGAGCTATTGGGTGGACTATTGCGGATATTATTGGGATCCCTCCCGGTATTTGTTTGCATAAAATCCAACTCATGCCCAATCATAAACCAAGTATTGAGCACCGGAGACGTTTAAACCCACCTATGCAAGAGATGGTGAAGAAAGAAATCATTAAGTGGTTGGATGCTGGAGCGATATATCCAATCGCCGATAGTAGTTGGGTATGCCCTGTTCAGTGTACCTAAGAAAGGGGGATGACTGTGGTCCCCAATGAGAAAAATGAGTTTGTTCCAATGAGACCGGTGACTGGATGGAGGGTATGTATGGATTACCGGAAATTAAATGCATGGACCGAGAATGACATTTTTCCTATGCCCTTCATGGATCAGATATTGGACAGACTTGCAGAAAAGGGGTGGTACTGATTACTTGATGGTTATTCGGATTATAATCAGATTTCTATTGCACCGGAGGATCAAGAGAAAACCACCTTTACTTGTCCATATGGGATAATCAGATTTCTATTGCACCGGAGGATCAAGAGAAAACTACCTTTACTTGTCCATATGGGACCTTCGCGTTCAAGAGAATGTCGTTTGGGTTATGTAATGCACCGGCCATATTTTAGAGATGTATGATGTCAATATTTTCCGATATGATGGAGGACACTATTGAGGTGTTTATGGATGATTTTTCTGTGGTTGGTGACTCCTTTGAGTAATTTGTCTGAGGTTCTTAAGAGGTGTGAAGACTGCAACCTTGTGCTTAATTGGGAAAAATGTCACTTCATGGTGAAAGAAGGTATTGTATTGGGACATCATATTTCAGAGAAGGGCATAGAGGTTGATCGAGCTAAAGTCGAGGTGATAGAGAGACTTCCTCCACCCATCTCTGTAAAAGGTGTGAGAAGATTTCTAGGGCATGCGGGCTTTTATCGGAGGTTTATCAAAGATTTTTCAAAGATTGCACATCCCTTGTGCAAGTTGCTTGAGAAAGAGTGTAAGTTTTATTTTGATGAATCTTGTCTTAAGGCATTTGGTGAGCTAAAGGAAAAATTGGTGTCTGCATCGATCATTATTTCGCCGAATTGGAGCAAACCGTTTGAGGTGATATGTGATGCGAGCGGATTTGCTCTTGGTGTGGTTTTGGGTCAACGAAGGGATAAAATCTTTCACCCCATTTACTATGCTAGTAAAGCCCTCAATGAAGCCCAAAAGAACTACACCGTTACTGAGCAAAATCTCCTTGCAGTAGTAGTCCTTGCTTTGGAGAAATTTTGCTCCTATTTTCTTGGCACTAGAGTTATAGTGCATACTGATCATTCTGCTTGGAGATATTTGATGGCAAAGAAGGATGCAAAACCGAGGTTGATTCATTGGGTATTACTATTGCAAGAATTCGACTTTGAGGTGAAAGATAGAAAAGGGACCGAAAATCAAGTTGCTGATCACTTGTCCCGATTAGAAGATGAAGCAATGAGAGAGTTGGGTGAAAAGGCTGAAATTGATGATACTTTCCCTGATGAGCATGTATTGGCCGCCTCCCAAGACTTGATCCCATGGTTCGCAAATTTTGCGAATTATTTGGCTAGTGATATCGTCCCATCAGACTTGTCCTTTCATCATAGGAAAAAGTTCATGCATGATGTGAAAAAGTTCTTTTGGGATGAACCATACTTATATAGGAGTTGTGCCGATGGGCTTATTCGGCGTTGTGTGCCAGAAGTTGAGATATTGAGTGTTTTGGAGGCGTGCCATTCTTCGCCTGTAGGTGGGCATCATAGTGCTATCCGGACAGCCCACAAAATCTTGCAATGTGGCTACTATTGGCCAACTATCCACCAAGATGCTCATGAGTTCGCCAAGGCATGTGATAGATGCCAAAGAGATGGTAGCATTTCGAGAAAGCAAGAGCTCCCTATAAATCCCATCCTTGTGATTGAATTGTTTGATGTGTGGGGCATTGACTTTATGGGACCTTTTGTGAGTTCTCATGCGATGAAGTACATTCTTGTGGCAGTCGACTATGTGTCTAAATGGGTGGAGGCTATCGCACTTACAAATAATGAAGGGAAGAGTGTCACCGCGTTCTTGAAAAAAAACATATTTTCCATATTTGTCACCCCAAGGGCTATTATTAGTGATGGGGGATCCCACTTTTGCAACAAGCTATTTAAGGGATTACTGGAAAAGTATGGGGTTCTCCATAATGTGGACACTCCGTACCATCCTCAAACTAGTGGGCAAGTTGAGGTGTCAAACAGGGATATTAAACTGATTTTGTCAAAAACGGTGAATGCTAGTAGAACGGATTGGTCAAGGAGTCTTGATGATGCTCTTTGGGCCTACCGGACAGCATACAAGACTCCCATTGGTATGTCCCCATACCAACTTGTATATGGGAAGGATTGTCACTTACCGGTTGAATTAGAACATAAAGCCATGTGGGCAATGAAGAAGTTGAAAATGGATTGGAATGAGGCTGCAGAACAGAGGTTAAATGGGTTGAATGAGCTTGATGAATTTCGCTTGAAGGCATATGAAAGTTCAGCCCTCTACAAAGAAAAATGAAGAAGTACCATGACCAAAAGATTGAGAAGCGCGATTTTTTGGTTGGGCATTTGGTGCTTTTATTCAATTCTAGGTTGCGCTTGTTTCCGGTCAAACTCAAGTACAAATGGACTGGTCCCTACTTGATCACCCAACTATTCCCTCATGGTGCAGTTGAGTTGGAGAACAAGGAGGGTGTGCGGTTTAAGGTGAACGGACAACGAATCAAAATCTATCTGGGGCATGCTGAATCAGCAAATGAAGTGATCGAGGCATACCATCTTGATGAAGTATGAGTAATCAAGAGTCTTCCATCGTGCCGCGACGTTAAATCAAGCGCTGATTGGGAGGCAACCCAATATGTATCCTCTAGCCAACTATAAGTCTTTCATTAATTTCAAGAAATAGTTGCATTATTTTTGCGTTTATTTATGGAATGTTCCGTCTGACTGCTCTTTTTTTTCCGTTAGTAGTGTTGGCTAGAGCATATATTAGGGTCCGTGTCCAAAAAGTGTCCAGAAAATACAAAAAGATTAGTTTAATGGGTGCTAAATGTGCAGGTATCAAATCACCAAAAATCTGCAGAAAATTGGTCTGCTGCACCCATCGACGGAACCATCGACGGACCATCGCACCTGAGATAGACCGTCGGTGGGATCCATCATGCCCAGGTATGTCTTTCAAATTTTTTTAAGTTAGGGCACCCACGATGGACCATCGCACCTGTTACGGTCCGTCGACGGGGAATCGTCGCGACTTTATCCACAAACCCGACCCAACCCGTCCGGCTGAATATTAAAAGTTTTAAACTTTTAAACTTCCCACCCCTTCATTTAACCGCTCATAACCTTCCCTCTCCCCATTTCCTACCATTTCCCCAATTTCATCACCTCTAACTCCCATTCCCTCTCCTATTTCTTTATACCCATCATTTCCTTCATATTCGCATAGCCCCTTTCTCTCCCAAATTCTCCAAGCTCTTCAGTCCATTGACAGTTGGTGCTTGTATTTTTGAGTTGCTGTTCAACTACCTGTGCTTTTCGTCTTTCTCCTCTTCTATAGTTATCAGGTATGTTCTTCTGATCTATCACTCATTATCGATAATTTTGTGTTTTTCTTGTTTTCAATTAAACTTGCTGTCTTACAGACTAGGTATCCAATTTTGGACCCTTATTGCATGATAAAACTCACACCCATAGTGCTAAGTCCCCGTAGACTATTGCTATTGAATATGAATTGGGTTATTATACTAGAACTAGCGTGTGTTTCCTGACTCCGTCTCTGACCTAGGGATGATAGACTGTTAGAATTTGAATGTTAAAACTCGATAATATTCTTTCCCTAGGGATGATGTGATGCTGGGTAGAAAATTGGTACACTTAGACTTCCCAAAATTAATACATAGGGAACCAATGTGGCTACAAAACTGTGCCCCTGAAGGACAATATGAGACCCCGTCGACCCCTCGACGGACCGTCGTTGGGGTTCATTAATCCTAATACCCTTGGTTTCACTAAGTGTCCATCGACGGACCCTTACGACGGACCGTCGTCCCTTCGACGGTCCATCCTGTATATTCGTCGCCCCTGTCAGAACCTTGGTTTCTGATGAGTTTAAAATTTATTTTAAGTGTCTATCGACGATCACTCATGACGGACCGTCGTGCCTTCGATGGTTCATCCTGCATATCCGTCGCCCCTGTCAGAACCTTGGTTTCTGATGATTTTAAAATTTACTCTAAGTGTTCCTCGACGACCACCCATGACGGATTGTCGTGCCTTCGATGGTCCGTCCTGCATGTACGTCGTCTATGTCAGAACCTAATGTTCCTGATGTTTTGAAAATTTTCTCCAAGTGTCCCTCGACGGACCCCCACGACGGACCGTCGTGTCTACAATGGACCGTCGATGGGTCCGTCCTGCACTCTGTATTTCTGCACTGCTAGTTCCTTTTTCTGCATTTTGCTGCTTCCATTGTTACTAACTATTTCTCTTTGCAGGTACTCATGGCTCCTAAATAAGACGGTGTCTATTCACGAGGAAGCTCCAAGTCCGTCGCCTCGTCCAACCGACTGGTCATCGGCTCAGACGATAAGCGTGACCCAGAGTACGTGCCACCTGGCACCCTCACTGCTACACCTACTGCCCGCCCCACCAGAGCCACTCCCATGAGGGTGGCGCCCGTCGTAGTCACTGACTCCCAGTCTGACAAGGAGCGCATACTGACCGGCACACCTTCTGGGTCAGCTGCACAGTTAGAGGGAGCATCTGGCTCCGTGGAGGCATCAGGTTCGGAGGAAGCTTCTGGTTCTGAGGAGGTCTCCGGATCTGTGGAGGACTCTGCTTCTTCCTTAGCTGATGAGACTGATAGTGCCGACTACTCCAGCACCCCAGACTGGCGTCCCCGCTTCGGTTGCTGATCAGCCCAACCGGTGGTGTGTTGAGGGGCAGTATCAGGTATACACAGACGCCAAGATGCTGAATGACAAGGGGGTCATGACCCGGACGCTGACACTTGAGCGGTGGGTTCTCACGGTTAGCCTTTCCACCATGCCATCCATATATGAGTTGTTTACCAGACATTGGCTGGAGTGGACGGATCGGGATGTAGGACACTAAGGTGAGGAGATGGTCCGAGAGTTCAACGCCTCCTATGTGGCGACTCTCCGATCTCAGCTAGACAGGTGGGCCGCCCCCACCAAACATGCTCCTTTGGATTACGTCCGAGTCCGTGGCAAGCGGGTTGACATTTCCTTGCCGGCCATCTGTAGGTTTCTCTATAGTGCAGATGTTGATGCTACCCGAACACCTCTCACCGCTGATTTTGACTATCGGTGGCAGTTGATTAAAGATGGCTGATTCCAGCGTGAGCCAGCATTGAGAGATACCACCAAGCGGTGGATTGCCCAATACCTTTCTATTGATGGTGAGGTTGACGATTGGGTGCTGGAGCCCAAGAGAAGTATCAAGAAGGCTAACCTCACTTTCCCTGCCAAGTTTTTGTGGTTATTAGTCCGACACTGGCTTTACCCCAGTACAGCTTACAACATTGTCACTTGGGATTGTGCGGTACTGATGGCGGCGATGATTATTGGGTTCGAGGTGGATTTTGCATGGCTTCTATGGGCGGTGATGCACGAGAGGGCCTTTAAGGCCACTACTACTTACCCCTTCCTGTGCATGGTCTTTGCTTTGTGCAGGTTAGTAGGATTGCCCGTGTGGCATATTGATGTTCTCAAGACCCCGCCGGGCACAGTAGATATCGGCCTCATGCGGGATGAGGCCAATGAGTTGGCTCCCCACTGAGGACCCCGTCTGGAGGTGCAACCGCTTGGTGAGACCCTTGCGGCAACAGTTGAGCAAGCCCAAGAGGCTAACCCAACTACTTTTGAGCCCACCGACACCACTCCGGTCGAGTCAATCCCGGGTGGTAGCACCGCTCCTAGCTTCTCCAGATCGACTTCACAGGCTACTCTGGTCCCATTTGCTAGGGTCCAGAAACTTGAGGCCCAAATGGCCAATCTTCTGCACCACATCCAGCCTTGGATGCAGAAGTCTATTGCAGAGGCAGAGGAGCATTTAGAGAGGAAGATGGCCCAGCACACTTAGCGGAAGGTTATGGAGGTCCACCAACGTTTGGACGCTTTTGAGCTGCGGGTTCTTGCCTGACCAGCCCCTACTGTGGATGTGACGTCCCTCCAGGCTGCTGTGGCGAGTCTGCGAGCCGACTTAGATACGATACTAGAGGCTCGGGTGCCGGAGTCTGAGGCCCCTTCTGCAGAGCCTGCTGAGGACAGAGTGATGGCTGCCCTAACTGCGACTACTGATGTGCCACCACCTCCACCACGAGAGCGTGCCAAGAGGCACCGGACTAGAGATGAGGATGAGTCCCGGGCTCGGAATAAAGAGCGCCATGAGTTGGACGCAGCGAGGAGAGCCTCGCTTATTTATGAGGAGGCTCGCCAGATGAGGGTTCTGGCTGCTGGAGCGTCTAGTTCCAGAGTTGTAGAGGTTGCGAGGAACACTACTGATGGTGCTGTCATTGCTGAGGACACTACTGATGGTGTCCCTACTTTAGAGGGAGCGGGTTCTGGGAAACTGGACCCGCCAACTTGTTGATCATCGGCGCTTTGCGCCTCAAGTTTGCTTCACCTACCCCTCTATTTCATATATTTTTATGTATTGGGGACAATTGCATTTTTTTGGTTTGGAGTGGGGTAAATGGAAAGTGAGTGGTAGGGTGAAGTCTGAGTAGCCCAACTCACAATCCTCTCTTGGGGTTTTCTTGCCTGTGTTCTTTTCCCCCAAGAGACTGATTACTTTATTGTTGAACCGGCATGTTAGTATCTTTTGTAAATAGTATATAAATGGACTCTGAAGCATGATGGCTAAACAAAAATGATATCCCAATTTTAACGAACATGATGCATGACTAGGCATAGTAACTGATAAATGTATGTCTCTAAGCATGACACAGAGATACACTACTGCATGACCCTAAATCTAAGACTCGAACTAGGTGCCTGGAAATCTGGTAGAGTAATGAAATGTCAAGTGAGTGTGAGGAAATTAGAATATTCCACCATTGGTACTGATCTAGAACTTGCCTGGTTAGTCCTACTAAAAGTAAGCCGGAATAGACAATTAGGAAAGGAATCATAGGCCCTTGTTCAATATAGCCAATCTTTATCCTAAATAAAAGAAAACCGAATGAAATTAATCCCTTTTTGATCCAAATGATTTGAGCCTAAAATAGACCTTTCTTATTTAACCCAACTGATCTTTTGGTAACAATGTGTTGGACCTGGTCCCTCCTTGGACATGTGCACCTCAGCTTATGCCAAAAGCATAAGTTGAGGGTGGCTAATGCGGCAAACAACCTTGTCGCGACCCTGACCTAACTTTGGGTATTGTGTACATTGACTCATGGCAAAGCCATGAGTTGAGGGTGGCTATTATGAGGAATGCCATGGAAAGTGGGGTTGAAAGAATAAAGAGAGAGAAAGAACAAAAGAAAAGTGACTCAAGAAAAAGTTGAAACAAAAGTGAAAAATTTGAAAACTTGAAAATACAAGTAACAAAAGAACAAAAAAAAGAGAAAAAGAAAAGAGTCACTTACACAAAAGGAGAAAGAAGGGAGAATGGCAAGGTGAAAGAATGCAAGAATATTAAGAAATAGGGCGGAATAAAATGATGAAAAGGTAGGACGCTTAGTCATTATGTCAAGGAGGGCAATAAGTCACTAAAAATGCATCTAAATGTATCCAACCTGACCCCGAGCCTAAGTTACAAGCTAAGAAAGTCCTATCGTGATCCTAAGAGTCTATTATGGTTAACTTAAAGCAGTAAAAATAAGGGAAAGCCTATGGCAATAAGTATAAATGAGATGTGAAGTTGTTCTGAGGACACTAGTTACAATACCGGAAAATTGGTACCTTGGTGAGAGATTAACGAGGATAGGTGTCTGTGTGTGGTGAGTCCGTGTCATGGTCTAATCCACATTATCAAGCCTAATAGTAATAGCATGCATAACTCAATTTCAAAATAGTCGGGATTGATAGCCAGATGATTGCAAACAGCTAAAATAAGGATACTCTTGTACAAAGATTTTGTGGTGAGTCACAGTGCATCGCTTGAGGACAAACAACGAATTTGAGTTGAGGGTGTTGATGTACCATGGTTATAGGGTACTTTCAATGCTTTTTCCTTAAATTTAGTATGTGTCTAAGGCCTTTTTGAATTGGTTTTAATGTAATTTTTTCTTTGTTTTCAGGAAATATGTCCAGATAGAGAACGTGAGAGTTTGTACTGAAAGTTGCAGAGGTGGCAACCTACGGAGCCATCGACGGTCCGTCGTGACCTCGACGGTCCGTAGGTGATCACCGTCATGGGAAGAAGGAGCTTGACAAAGGAAGTTGGGGAATTCTGACCAAGTGTGGGGCTACGGAGGCTCTCGACGGACCATCATAGCCACGACAGACCATCCTGCACATCAGTCAACGTTAACAGAAAGTAGCCCCAGTACCCATCTTCAGAGGATTCTAAGTATGGAACGACGGAGGGCCTCGACGGTCCGTCGTTCCAGTCGTCGACTCAGACGCGTTTTTTCGACAGATTTCCCTTAAATAGGTTTCTCTCTTTTACTAGGATTCTAGTATTATAAATACCTGTAAATACCTCGTTTTTGGGGTTAGACTTTTGGGATATTTTTTAGTATTATTATTCTAAGTATTGAATTTTGGGATTTGGGAAATTACTCTATTTTTCGGAATCGTTTGTTGCAAGTTTTTGATTAATTCAAGTAATTTTCTGGATTATCTTCAATCTCGTCAAAGTAAGTGCATGAATTCTTATCTAATTAATATGAATTGTGTGATTATTAACATGGGTAACTAATAATGTCTTGCATGTATTGATAATTATTTCGTTCAGAAGTCTTTTTAACGGTGGCCAACGTTAGAACTCACCTTATTGCTACTTGCCGGACCAAGGAGGTAGATAATAAGAAAAGAATTATCAACGTAGATTTAGTATATACTATCTAATAAGCTAGTGTGGGTTGGTGCGAAGTAACAACTAAGCCAAATATCGATTATGATGCTTAATATGAGGTAAAGGTAAGGTTTAGTAAAGCATACACACGTAGCCGGACCAAGGTGCGGAGTGAAATTTCCTAGTTGCCGGACCAAGGAATTAGGGATACATAACTTACCTCTTTGCATGCAAGATATTAGGAAATGATTGTTATAGCTAGAATTACCGAGTTATGAACCTATGGGGAACACTTCAGCCCTAGTTACTTTCATTACTTGATAAAAATCAAATCTTTGAACGTGTCACTTGTTTACGTAGAATTATCTAATTACATTTGTTATTCAAAAACCCCTTTTTGTTATTTGTTTTCGGAAAGGACTTGACTAAATAAAATTAATAGTAGGTTAAAGTTAAGTCTAAATCATTTTCCTCGTGGGATAGACCTCAACCTCATAGTTGGGTTCTTTACATGATACGATCGCTTATACTTCTTTTCGAGAAGTAAATTTGAGCGTATCATAACCTCATTGACATTCTCCTCTTCGGCCCTCCTACCATTATTCCTTCTTGTATTCATGGCCTATAAGCACAATAAAAGGATCAGAAAAAAGAATAAGATATTGTTAGGATTACAAGCAAGAATATAGATTAATGAAAAAAGGAAGATTCTTAATCATCTCATAGCCTCCTATTCATAAAGGTGGCACGCTTCACATTTATGAATAAGACTCTAACAGACGTGGTCTGTGTGACATTAACCCTAATATTATCCAAAAACCTTATGCTCTGATACCAAATTTATAACGACCGGAGAGTACCCCTTAGACATTACCGGCGTACTCGACCTCCAAGAGGTCTTATACGAGCCCTTAGCATAATCGTTATCACATAATGAGCTTGAAATAAGGCGGAATTTAAAACTTTTTACAATAGAAATTCAAACTTCATTTTCATCAGAAATATAGTAAGAATCTAATACCATTGTCACACATACACAATCTATTAATAAAAGTTCAACAAAAAGTCTTCAAATAGTGTCCGTAGCCCTTTAGACACAATAGTCTTTTAGAACAAAAGTACATAAGGAAAGATTACTAATTCTATAACATTAATAGAGAAATCATATAGTGGCATCATGTGCATTAGTCATCGGATCTTTGAGGACCTACCACAAGTCATGTGGATAAACAGTCTAAGCTTTCTTCAAAGATGTAGGAGTAAATCAATTAGTCAGAACCTATACTCACATAGAAAAAGGAGAAAAGGGTTTAGTACAATTAATGCACCAAGTATGGAGAAATGCATAAAAACCATTAAAACGTTAGAAATGGACATTGATATGAAAGTATGTTTTATGAAGTTTTGGAAATCCTTTCACATCGTCAATACAAAGCATAAGGAAAATGCCCCAACCATGTCCAACTACAATGAAGTTGTAACCTTGGAACATCCCAAGACTCACTTGTGCAATGTAAAGTTAGAATCCCATAATACCAACTCTACTAAAAGATCCTTAGAACCAACCATAGCCACACACATTACCTTTCCATTACACTATCTTTCATAATAATGAGTTAAACACATACATCATGAACCACATTTAAATATAAGAACATGCTAACTATTCATTATCCATTTAATATACATATTATCATTATCATTTCATAACTACAAAGAACCACCCACAATATCCTTCTAAGCCTACTAGTGCAATGTACAAGTCAAGTTCCATAACCCCACTTCTACATAGTAAACTCATTAGGATGTCATAGACTAGTTAATGCTTAATTCATTACTTACTTATTTAGGGAAGATCAACCATAACAGACATAGACCATGAGAGGTTACATAGAATCCGGTGTCATAAAGCCCTACACCAAAAATGGGTGTTCTACTTGCTAAGGTAGAACCTACAAACTAGCTACTATGTGGATCCACTAGCTATGTCCTACGGGGGCACGTAGTAATGGTATAGGGAGATTGCTTCTAAGGACTCTGCCTGTTGCATTAAAGGAGGAGTCCCCATCTCATGAGTATCATTAGGATGACCCAACCTCTTGCATAAACGGAAGTGTCTTTTCCTCATTAGCCATATCCTTTCGGTGCTTAGTATACTTTGTCAACTCACTACCATTATTTCTTTTAATTGTATCAATATTTGTGAAGAGTAATCCATATTCACTCAATACAATTCAACATAAAGATCTTAGATTCATTAGGCGAGGATACACTTTCATCCTAGAATCAACATACATATGTGGGTAGTGCTTTACACAATATCAATCATGATGTTTTCATGAGAATTCTACTTTAAATGAACACAAGAGATTAGCTTTATCCAACACAATTCATGAAACATAATAGGTAGGGTTCACGAATGTAGAAACCACTTCATAATACCTTTTTTTCATCCTTTCATAAGTCATGTACCTTGCAAGCAATATTAAAGTTCATATATTACATTCTCCGACATATATACAAACCCTACTATTTACCCTCTTTTCAAGGTTAAGAATCAAGTATCATAATCAATCCCATAGACATCACAATAGTCATGAAACAAGATTCTTTTGCTAGATAATCATCAATTACATGACATCATATTCATGTCTACCCAATTAATCCAATAAGATCCATGAAATTAAGTCATAGGGGTGCACATGGGTTCTTGGGAGACTTTCCCTATAGAAATCATCAATTAAACCAAATATATTTATAATGTAAGGAACATAACATAAAGAAAATAATTTAGGAGTGAACCCATGGCTAGATCATAAACCCTAGTTTTTGGTCACCATAACAATTTCGAAAATAGAAGTTTTTAAGGGCTTCATGGAGAAACTAATCCATGAATCAACATCTCCATACCTTATTTGATGATATTCCAAGAATTTGAAGTGAAAAATGATGGATATTGAGTGTCCTAGCTTGAGATCTTCCTTGTTCTTAAACAGTGGGTTAGAGAGAGAATTTGTGAGAGAGGGAAAGTGGGTTTTAATTTTTTATTTGGAAGTTATCAAGTATTGGTTGGTTTTAATGAGTTAAAGTCCTTTAATATATCTAAAATGACCAAATTAGACAGAACCCAAACTTAATTATCCAAGGGTGGAATTTAATAATTCACCCTTGCCTTGGCAGCAACTTGCACCAGTTCGCAGGAACCATAGACGATCTACAGTCGACGGTCCATTTTTCCATGAATGGACCGTCTTAGAAAACCCTTGGCGTCGTTTGACCCTCATCGTTTGCTTGTTGTTTTGACAACTTTTAGGGTAAAGGTTTGGGTCCTCTTCGAGGGCCCTTAGGGTGGTCCTCGAGGAGTCGTACCCGTACCTTTTAACCCTTAACACACTCTAATATGTACCCTTAGCATTTTCATAAGGTTTGACCTCCATACAACTCCTCAAACCCCGTATAAAGCCTTAAGTCACACTAGCTAATTTAAGTAGTATCCGAACGTCGTGTTCGTTTTTTGACGTTTTGGATTTTATACTTCCTAATCAAGTTAATTATGTTACTTTAGGTCTAGAATCATCATTATTATATACTTGAGTCTCTAGTCTAGATCATGGAATTTTCGGGGGGTTACATCAGGACAACATGAAACACCATCAAAACTCAGGAAATCCACAAACACACACATGTTAGACTCTAGTATTGTTAGTTTGTTATTTAGAGTCGTTACAATAAAATATTTATTATTATTAAGAGTTGTTCAGAAAATTTTTAGTGAACCTAATGAGAAGGAACTCAACAATTGGGAAAATCATATCTTTTGCCCTCCTTAATCTTGTTTCCAACTTCATCCTCTTTTTATTAATAATTCTATTGCTTTAGAACTTTCTGATTAAGTAATTTCAAATAAAAATCATAATATTAATAATTCAAAATTTGTTTTACTTATTTTGTTACAATTTATATTCCAAAACTCCAAATATAAATTTGAATAACTTTTCTAGAACTAATTCAAATATTTTCAATTACTTTAAATGAAATAAAAATAATATATTTGTTTTTAGCTTCTGAAATATCAATAAATCGTGATAATAATTTTTATTATATTCAATTTAGCACCTTCGATGTTTCATTGATTTAAATATTCATTTTTTTAATCTCTTGCATGTGAAAATTTCATAAATTTTAAAAGTTATTGTTTATTGAATTATTTAAATACTCATGTATTATATATATATATATATATATATATATATATATATATATATATTGCTAATTTATATTTATGAGTAATTTTATCTCTAATACAATCTAGATGTAACATACATTCTAAATTAAATGATTGAGAAAATATCATAAAATGTAAATTTGAAACGTATGTAATTTCTACTCATCAAATTACATTAAATAAAATATAAAATTCACTTTTCTAGCTTCTAGTCATAAAACTAAATTCAAAATTTTACCTTCTTGACTCTACATATCAAATTAAATGTTTAAGAATACATCACAAAAACTAATATTGAAAATTTACCTTCTCTACTCACCAAATTCTAAACACTACCCTCTCTGCTTCTTATTATCAAATAAAATAAAATAAAATTTTATATTTACCCTCCTAGATCTTTACTTCTAATCATTGAACAAAATTCTTGAAAAAATATAACTAAAACTAAAATTAAAAAATTACCTTCTTGACTCCTACTCATTATATTAAATTAAATTAAAGCTAAAATTTTCTCTCCTAGATCCTACTCATCGAATTGAATGCTTAAACAATACTAGATCTAAAAGTTAAAATTTACCCAATAAAATTCGACTCATGAAACTACATTAAATAAAATTCTAATTTTACTCTCGTAGCTCCTATAATGAAATACTTAAGAAAATATCATAAAAATAAAAATTTGAATTTTTTCCTTTGACTTCTACTCATCAGACAAAATATTTTAAAGAATGAGAGAAACTACTAATTTATTCTTGAAACCATAATGTATTACCATAATCTTGATATTTTCCTATATATATAAATTCTCACTATCCCTTTTTCTCCAGTCCTCTTTCATTTATTTGTATTCTCAAACAATACAAGTTATCAACTTATGTATGTTCTTCATCAACTCTCTATTCTTCTGTAATGATATGAAAGACAAATTCTTGTTTGTTTGCATACATAGAAGAGTTATATTTTTATTTTTATGTTCTTTTGGGTTCTTTTAATAGATGGTTTGAGGTTTGATTTCTGTATAAAGTTTTGATCTTATTGTGAATAATACCTGATTTTTGATTCTAGACTCTTCATGGACTACAACAAAGAAGTTGCAATAATTATTGAAGAGATGATGAGAAATAATAAAAAAGACATCAATAAAACTAGTTGAAATTGTGAAGCAAGTGCTTATGTGCTTTGACAGACTTTTCAGTGTCTCAATGAGGAAAATCGACGGTGTCGACAACGTTTCAATTATCTATTTGACGAAAAAGAAGATGTTTCTAAGCGGTTTAAGGGGTTTGGATATCCCTCTCCTACTAAGGAGTCTAAGGTGCAACAGTTTTTTTCTGAAGAGAGCTTGTAGAACACAGAACATGATGTTGAGAGTTCAATTGAAAATTGAGGATTGGTATAACTAAAAAACTTCATTTGAATCAAGATGAACAAGTCTTGTTGATAGTTTAGCGTACAACTTTAAACTCTAGGTATTACCTTGAATTCAATCTTAGTTTGAAAAAGAGAAAAAAAGGGAGAGATATTTGCATGCAATTGTAACTCCTGATACCAAATGTAGTCAAGCCTTGACTATCTTTTTACATTCTTTAGACTTCAATATAAAAGAGATAATCAAGTTCCACCTCTTAATATTTTTTGAAAACATTTATTAGATTGTTTCGTTTAAAAATTAAAAATTGCATTTCCTTTTTTGGGTTGTCCATTGTAAAATATGACATCAGGCTAACTCTCGTTAGTATGATACACTTATTTTACTTTATTAAATTGGTAAAAAAATGACATATCTTTATTCTTTAGGCTTAGAATATCGCAAGAAATTTCATTTTTCTATTTCATCATTTTCATATTTTACATTTTCTGTTGATGATCTTGTCTCAGATTCGTTAGAGTATTATTCATCTAAAAGATTGATACTACATTTGACCTTATTCATTGATCAACAACATATGTTGGTGCCATGATGGCTCGATCATGTACATATTGTTATTTTCTTTATCCTCTTCATAAAAATTGTGATAGAATATATCGGACACATAATTAAAGAACATTTCAAGATCTGTCAGGAGATCTTACTAGGATAGAATTATTTAGGAAGATCTCAAAAATTCCAACAAGTATCATCAAAAGTTAAATAGTCAGCTTCAAATGATCTCCAACATCTCTTGAAGTTTAAAGTCGACTTCAAAATCTCTGGCATTGCGTAATGGAACAAAAATGAATCTAGGATATCAGTCACCGACACCTCGTACAAATGTCTGTAGAAGATATGAGTTACAAGGATCACAAAAAGCTCAAAAAAAAAATTAATGATTTCTCACATCTGTCAAAATGATAAAGAATTTTGTACAATTTTTCTCATTAATATTTTTCTTGAAGTTTCTTGCACAGGTTACTAGCCAAAGCTATATTATATCTATTAATCATTCCTTTTTGAGTGCAGGAATCGATGGAATCATAATACAGATGACCTTTCAAAATACCGAGTCATCCACCTCGTTATAGTTAGATAGTCATCAAGCCATCTACCTTCTTACACTGGACAATCATTGAGTCAGCCATATCGATACAATGACATTATTTATCACTTGGAAAGAGAGCCATAACCTTTTTAATTCGATGAGAGGTCCATAGCATATTTAATTCGCTGAGAGGGCCATGACATGATAGTTGTAGGAGGCTACTATTGAAGAATATTCTTAAGTCACATCTATTCGGAGGTGAAGGATGTCAATCTTAATGATTCAACTTTTATGTCGAAAGAGGCAAACATTGAAAGATATTCTTATGTCACATTTATTCGGAGGTGAAGGATGTGATCCCTATCTAATCAGTGTCAATGTCTTAGGAGGCTAGCATTGAAATATATTTTTATGTCATGTCTATTCTACGATAAAGTAAATGCACCCAATCTATTCCACGTTAAAGTCGGAGTAGGCTGACATTGGAAGATAGTTTTAAGTTACATCGATCTGAAATGATAGACAAAGGAATCCCATGCCATCTCACAATCTCATCAATATAGAGTCTCGCATAATCCTCGGCTCTGTAAGTAAACTTCACATGGATAAAGTGGGCAGACTTAGTCAATCTGTCCACAATAACCCATATGGAGTCATGCTGCCTCCTAGTCCTCGGAAGACCAACCACGAAATCCATATTAATGGCCTCCCACTTCCAAGTTGGAACCTCAATAATCTGAGTCAGACCGCCAGGCTTAAGATGCTCTGCCTTAACCTGCTGAAAATTAGGACACTTGGCCACATATTTTGCAATGTATTTCTTCATGCCGTCCCACCAATAAATCTGTTTGAGATCATGATACATCTTAGTGGAACCTGGATGTATGGAATATCTGAAACCATGGGCCTCTGCAATAATTCTGGTCCGCAAATCATCCACATCTGGTACACAGAGCTTGTCCTGGTACCTAAGTATGCCATCACCTCCCAAAGTGAAAGACTCATTCATCTTTATCAACATTGAGTCCTTCAGCTCCATCAACACAGGATCTAGATGCTGACCCTGCTTGACTTCAACTACCAAGGATGATTCAGAACTAGGATGAACTGAAACACCCCCACTAGTAGAGTCAACCAATCGCACATCCAATCTGGCCAGTCTGTGTATATCTTTCACCAACTCCTTCTTCTCATCCTCAACGTGGGCTGTACTTCCCATGCTCATCCTGCTCAAAGCATCAGCTACGATATTAGCCTTACCGGGATGGTAGTGAACATTCATGTCATAATCCTTCAACAGCTCCAACCATCTCCGCTGACGTAGATTCAACTCCCTCTGTGTGAACACGTACTGGAGACTCTTGTGGTCTGTGAATACATCCACATGCACTCCATACAAGTAGTGCCTCCACAGCTTCAGTGCAAACACCACAGCTGCCAACTCCAGGTCATGAATGGGATAATTCTTCTCATGAACCTTGAGCTGTTTGGATGCATAGGCTATCACCTTACCAACCTGCATAAGAACACAACCCAAACCAACCCTAGATGCATCAGAATAAACAGAGTAATTCTCACAACACTTAGGCAAAGTAAGCACCGGGGCTGTCTTTCCTTGAGCTCCTGGAAACTCCTCTCACAAGTCTCCGTCCACTCAAACTTGGCTTTATTCTTAGTCAAAGTTGTCAATGGGGCAGCAATGGAAGAAAAGCCCTCCACAAACCTGCGGTAGTAACCAGCCAATCCCAAAAAGCTACGGATGTCAGTGGGAGTAAGAGGCTTTGGCCAGTTCTTCACAGCCTCAGTCTTCCTGGGATCCACCTCCGCGCCCTGATCGGACACAACATGACCCAGGAAGGTCACTGATCTAAGCCAAAATTCACACTTGCTGAATTTGGCATACAACTGATGTTGTCTAAGTACCTGCAAGGTTAGTATCAAATGATGTTCATGCTCTTCCTTGGTTCTGGAGTAGATGAGAATGTCATTAATGAATACTATGACGAAAGAGTCAAGGTATTCATGGAAGACTCGGTTCATGAGGTCCATAAATGCAGCAGGTGCATTCGTAAGACTAAATTACATGACTAAGAACTCATAGTGACCATGACGGGTACGAAAGGCTATCTTTGGGATATTTCCATCCCTAACCCTAAGCTGATGATACCCTGAACGAAGGTCAATCTTAGAGAAGAAACTAGACCCTTGGAGCTGGTCGAACAAATCATCTATTCTGGGAAGTGGATACTTATTCTTTATAGTGACTTTGTTGAGCTGCCGATAATCGATACACATTCTAAGGGTTCCATCTTTCTTTTTCACAAACAACACTGGAGCGCCCCAAGGGGATATGCTCGGCTGAATGAAACCCTTGTCAGTGAGATCTTTTAACTGCAGCTTCAACTCTTTGAGTTCAGCTGGAGCCATTCTGTAAGGAGGAATTTAAGTTGGTTTAGTATAGGGTTCTAAGTCGATACCAAAATCAATCTCTCGAGGGGGAGGGACTCTAGGCAAATCATCAGGAAATACATCAAGGAACTCATTCACTACAGGCAGTGATTCTATGGAAGGAATGTCATGATCTAAATCATTAACACTCACAAGATGACACAATGACCCCTTGGACACCATTTTATTGGCCTTAAGGTTAGAAATCAAGAGGTTAGGACGACTCGAGTTGTACCCCTCCCAGACTAGCTCCTCTTCATTAGGGAAACAAAATCTCACCACTCTACTACGACAGTCCAAGCAAGCATAACAACTGTGAAGCCAGTCCATGCCAAGAATAACATCAAAATCATGCATGGGTAACTCAACCAAGTCTGCACACATTTTAACCACTATAGGATCATGCGCAGAACTTCAGGCAATATCTCAAAAGTGAGAGCAAGCAAAGGAGTTACAAAGGAAAGCGTATACCCAGGATCAAGTAAAGCATAAACAGAAATTGAGAATACTTGCAGCATACCTGTGACCACATCAGCGGACTTCTCCTGCTCCTCCCTGCGCTTCAGGGCATAGAACCTGTTCCTCTTAGGAGGCTCGGCTGCTGCTGCACCCTGTGGATTAGGCCTAGGCTGAGCATTACCTCCAGCCTGACCTCTGCTCTGTGGGCAGTCCCTAACCATGTGCCCACTCTTACCGCAACCGAAGGAGGCATAAGTGCCCTTTCTGCACTCTCCACTGTGAGCTCGGCCACACTTAGCACAATTCTTCTTAGGACGCTGCATCTCACCTCTATTGCCCCTCTTGGGCTCAGGTCTGCCTCCTCTATGTGCTGTACTCCTCTGAAGGTTAGAGTTCCCAGAACTCTGCTGCCCCTTCTTGAACCTGGGCTGCTCACGGACGCCAAAATTGTTTCTGTGGCCTCCATGGCTTGGACCTGCATGATCTTGAGTCTTAGGCCTCCTAGCATCACGAATACCCCTCTTTTTGCGGTTGTCCTCTACCTGCTGGACATGCACCATCAACCTGGAGAGGTCTATATTATCATGGAGCATCACAGACCGACACTCCTCCTCCAGATCTCCATTGATTCCTGTGAGGAACCTGCTCATCTCATCCCTGCTGTTAGACACAAGGGAAGTAGCATACCTGGATAATTTAACAAACTTCAGTATTCATCTTACCCTTGCTGTAAGATACTAAGGAAAGTAGCATACCTGGATAGCTTAACAAACTTCAGGGAATACTCCCTGACTATCATAGATCCCTGCTTAAGTTGATGAACTCCTCAACCTTGGCCTCCCTCATTTCTCTAGGAAAGAATCTCTCCAGAAAGGCTGTCTTAAACAGCTCCCAAGTGACTGGAACTCCTCCCAAAGCTCGGCTATCTTGCCACATCTTGCACCAAGTCTGTGCCACATCCTTGAGCTGATAGGAAGCTAGCTCAGCATTCTCAGTATCTATGGCCCCCACAGCCACCATAATCTTATGTACCTCGTCCATAAACTCCTGGGGATCCTCTGAAGTCTTGGACCATGTGAAAATAGGAAGATTCATCCTCGTGAAGTCTCTCAGCCTGTCAGCCATGCTATGAACCGGTGGGTTCTCCCTCTGAACATCCTGCCGGTTGACCTAGGCAGTCATAGCCTGGGCCTGCATAGTAATGGCCTGTGCCATCTGGGCCAGAGATGCCCTCACCTCAGCATCAGTCAACCCAGTTGGGTTAACTGGTATATCCACTCCTTCAGCTGGAGCCTGGGGTGGAACCTGATTGTTCCCAGCAGATGTTCCTCCTCTCCTCTGACCAACATTCCTCCTAGTATTCATTCTCTGAAAACAATAATAATTGATGTTAGACACGCTCATAACACCAAGAAATCAGACTTTAGGAAAAGCACGATAAGATCAGAAGAAGGGAAATTTTCCTATGCATCATGCAGTCTCTAATCCAGGATAGTGGTGCACTTCACTACCATGACTTAGAAACTACTAAATGTGGTTGATGTGAATTTATTATTCTCGGAATTTAACCTAGTGCTCTAATACCAACTTTGTCACGACCGGAATCTATACCCCAGACGAGACCGGTGTCGTTGACCTCTCAGAGGTCGCACACAAGCCTACTTACGTTATTCTTACTTCATCTAGGTTAATTTTAGCAAAAAATTTGAACTTTTTGTTTTCTTATTTCGTGCTAAACATATTAAACTTAACATCATGGGCGTTCACAAATCAATCATCTAATATAGAGATAATCAAATGAAAGAAACAGTGCAATACTGTAATAAATGTATAATTGCCAAAATGGCACCAATACAATGTCTGAAATAAAAACGGAAAGAAACACTAGTGGAACATGCTCCAATAGCTAAAGCCTATATCTAAGCTAGATAGTAATGGTAGACATCATCGAAAGCATGAGGGCCTACCAAGTCCGGATGAAAGCTCCACGTCCGGATAGCTGCAACGTCAACCTGTACGCTCTAGCGTCCACCTGTGCCTGCACCTAAAAATATAGAGTTGTATGGGATTAGTACACACTTGTACTAAGTATGGGTATATGCAAGCATACACCAAGGACATGCATGAGAAAGGATAGCTCTTTCCTAACAACATGATTATGGAAAATCAAGTCAATGGACTTGCCAAATTGGGATTAGGAAAGTTAGTGAACTTTCCAAATTTGGATTAGGAAAGTCAGTGAGCTTTCCAAATTTGGATTAGGAAAGTCATGCCATGAGAGTAACATGCATCATCATACTTATCATATTGCACACAGCACATAACATCTTAGTCATAGCACATATCGTATAGCATACAACACATAACATCTTTTATAACATTCATTCATATGCCATGAGACCTTGGAATCATGGACTTGGCATTAAGACTTTCCATAATGAGGGCTCAACATATGAGACCTCAACTAGGGAGTCTTCATTAGCAAACACAGAGTCTGCTTCATTCATTCATACGTACTTCATTTCATTTCATTCATAAGCTAGTGTGAACACCAACTATACGTAGGGTGTAGTTTAAGACTTTCATCGGGTTTGCTGTGCAATGATCAAGAATAACCTAGTGTCATTACCTGAGTCTAGCTCACCTCTTGATTATCCTATCCTAACACCTTTGGTATCGTTCATTTCATTATGTGCTTTATTTGAGGCTGGCCTCATTCATTCATTGGGAACTTTAACTTTAACCGACGTAGATCATGTGAGGATCATGAAATCCAGTGTATCCCCCACACCGAAAAGAGGTGGAATCACCTGCCAAAGTGACCCAAAAACATGCTAGCGTACATAGGAATTTAACCCCGCCAGATCCCTATATTGGCAGTATAGTTTCGAAGACCAGGAGATATAAGGAGACCCATACCCGGCAAGCTGGACAGTCTCATCTCATGAGAGTTACGTGAACCTCCGCCCTTCCCTAAAGAAGGAATCACCAATCATAGCTAGTCTATTGGTGCTCAGTATAAAGTTCCATTATATTCAACTCATACGTCATGGAAGCTGGCTTCTAGTATGAGGACATCATAGCTCATTAGATGATTTCTCATCTCATCATTAGTATTAAGTGTGTTAATCTCAATACTTTCATTAGAGTGTTCATAGAGACTGGTCTCTACATTAACTTTTCACTCTCATAGGTGAGTACATTTTGGTAACATATACTTAGGCTCATTTGAGATTGTTCTCATCTTTTACATTAGCCTCATATCATGTTCTCACCACATTCATTAACATTAGCACATTTGCTCTTCATAATTACTCACCCCATTTTACGTGAATGTTCATTTCATCATATGCCAATATACTTGGCCATTTGTGTGTTTCACACTCATACTTAAACCTTCTAGGGTTACATCCTTTCATTACATACATCTTAGGTTCGCTTCTTTAAAACGTATGCTAGACTTATGAGTCTATACACACAAGCCATGAGGCTTCATTCATAATTCGTTAAGTGATTCATACATTCCTAAGATTATGTAGTACAAGACTTATGTATCTTGTATATATGCCAAGATCTTGATTTCAATCTAAGTAGATGGCATTATTCTTGGATATTTTGTTCACGTATGACTTATGTATCAATACGGAAGTTTGGGCAAGGAAACCCAAGTTCGAATCACTTGGATAACATTTACATTTTTCATTGATTTTATTTTTAATCTCCATGATATTGGGACTCTAAATTGAACCCCAACATTAACATTGTATCATTAGTTTTCTACTTGGTTTTCTTCTTAAGTTGGCCAAAGGGTTGTGGGTTCGAACCCCCACAACCCCTTTTTATTTTTCATTAACATCACATTGCCCCTTTTCGCTTAAACCAAGAGGTTGTGTGTTCGAACCCCCACAGGCTCCTTATTATTTCTTTTAATTTCGCTAGAGGCTGTGAGGTGGTGGGTTCGAACCCCCACAGCCTCCTATATTATTTTTTTTAAAGTTTCGCTAGGCTAAGCATTTTGGCAGTAAGGTTGTGGGATCGAGCCCCCACAGCCTCACTTATTTTCTTAATTATTTTCGCTCCTCTCCTTTCTATCCCTGAGGTCGTGGGTCGATTCCCACACCTCACACTTTCTTTTTCTTTAATTTTCTCTTCTTTCCTTCGCAGCCTGGAGGTCGTGGGTTCGATTCCCATGCCTCCCATTTACTTTTTAAATATATTGTTCTCTCCTTTCTCCTCCAGTAACCGAGTTCGATTCCCCCAGCCCCATTTTTCATTTCCTTTTCGAGAATTTACAGTAGCCAAGCGGGTTCGATTCCCCTTAACCCCCTTCACGTTTTTAGCCTCATTAACATGTGAGGTCTTGGGTTCAATTCCCATTGACCTCACTTATTTTATTTTCATTTTAAAAACCCAGATTCTTAGCCTTATTTTTGACCAAAACTAGAGTACACCAATCTGGAAATTTAATTCCAACTTTAGCTTCCTTTCATCAACCTTTTCATGTTAGTTTCTTAGGGTATTTCACCAAGCATTAGTGCAGAGTTAGGTGTAGTTTAGTAGTTACATTAGTCAAGAGTTTTTCTCTCAAAACCAATAACTTCACACCCCATATGAACATCACATTGTGTACAACTTTTGCACATAAAATTCAAGGATTAAACATGCTATTTTCACACCTTCAACAGTGAGTATGTTCACTGCCAAACGTGCACACACACACATCATATTTTGATCACACATTGGTTGTCATTTTCGTGATTTCACGTACATAAACATATTCACATTCAACACAAAAACAACACACATATATATACCTAAATCTACCAGCAAACAAACCCAACCTACGAATCATTGGGAGCTAGTGACAGGGACATGCAAAAGGGGAACAACCCTAGTTTTTGGAGTGAATATCTTGAATCATAAGGGGTATCTTGGGAAAAAGACCAAGAGAGAAGAAACTTATACCTTAATTTTCTTGTTCAAACGTGAAGTTGCTGCCCAAAACCCTCTCCAAAATCAGTCCAAGCTTCCTCAACGTCCACACCACTCGACGGACAACTTCTCTTTGCCTTAACATTTTGGTTACTTTGTTTTTCTTAAAATTTCGTGTGAGTTCTTCAAGTGTGAAGAAATCTTAATATTATTTCAGTTCTTGTAGTTGTTTAGGCAGAGAGCAATGTGAAAGAGGTGATGAAATGTGTGAGAGAGATCGTGAGAGAGAGTAGTCTAATATTAGGAGTTTTAGTTTGGGAATTAGTCAAACTAGGACTCCTTAATAAATTAAATAAAAACCTGATTTAATTAGTTTAGTGAAAGGATCATTTTTCCCTTAAAAAAATCAGATTACAAAACATAATTAAATTACCAATATGTTGCTTCCATTGGGACTCGAACCCGAGTGACACCCTTTCGCGAAAATGGGTCACTTCGGGTCGACCCAACCCGGATTGATTCTTTGATTAAATTAATTAATTAATTAATTAATTCCTTAGGATAATTACAATATTACCCTTGGCCTGGAAAATACCATTTTACCCCTGGACCCTCAAAACTCAAGATTTGTTCTTTTTAAGTCCGGTAAAGACTCCTTCGATTAAATCTTCGTTTTTGAGAGCCCTACATGGTTGGTTCCAACCTTTCCAAGATCAATTAACTCCCCAAGTTAGTTGGCTTGTCCGTAGTAAGGGTTCTGAGGTCTGGTTCTACGCGTATCAATTCGTGTGAACCTTGGTCCAATCGCAATCATTCTTGACACCTTAAGCATTTATCTTATTCATTTTTTTAGGGTTGTTACAGTTGGCATCATACCAGCTGAAAGATGTTGCTCATATCTGGTACACTCAGTTGAAGGATAATATGGGTACATATGTTGCTCCTATTACTTGGGAGTGCTTTAAAGTGAGACCTTTCTGAGCAGGTTTTTCCCAATAGAGTTGAGAGAGGCAAAAGCCTAGTAATTCATGAACTTAAGGCAGGGTAACATGACAGTCCAAGAGTATGAACTCAAGTTTAACCAACTCTCCATGCATGCTCCTCACATGGTTACTGACTCTAGGGCTTAGATGTATAAGTTCTTGTATGGAGTGTCAGATTTGGTGAAAACTGAGTACAGAAATGTTATGTTACTAGGAGATATGAATAACTCTAGGCTTATGACTCATGCTTAGCAGGTTGAGGGTGATAAGCTTAGGGAACATGCTAAGGAGAATAAGAAGGCTAGGACTAGGAACTATGACTATTCTCAGCAAAAATTGGGTGGTGGAAATCGCTCGAAGAGTCAGCAAAAGTTTTTAGCTCCATCCCCTTCGTCAGCTAGTGTTCCCTCCTCCAAGAACAGGTATGACTAGAAGGTTAGAAGACCAGGCTCTAAGTCTCAGGGAAGTGTTTCGGGCACCAAGACTTACCCTTTTTGCCCTAAGTGTAGTAAGAACCATCCAGGAAAGGAAGGATGTTTTGGGTGTGGTCAGTCTTGTCACAGGTTGAGGGATTATCCTTCTAGACAAGGTCAAGGAGGTGTTAATAGTAGAGATCAGTCTACAACTTCAGCAGCACCAACAAATCGCCCAACTTAGAAGGGTAACTCATCTGGTACAGGTGGCGGTAAGCACCACAACAGGGTGTATGCTCTTCAGGCTTGCTAGGATCACAAAGGTTCTCCTGATGTAGTCACTGGTACATTATGAGTCTTTGACCTTGATTTTTATGCGTTGATAGATCTAGGGGCTAATATTTATTTTGTAACTCCTTACATAGCAGTCCAATTCGATGTTAGTCCAGAAACTCTCAGAACCTTTCTGAGTCTCTACTCCAGGTAGTGACCAGTTATAGCTAGACGGGTATACAGAAATTGCCCTGTCACAGTCTCTTAGAAAGTCACCTCAGCAGACCTTTTGCAGTTAGAAATGGTATACTTTGATGTCATTCTAGGCATCGATTGTCTACATTCATGTTATGCCTCAGTCGATTATAGAACTAAGATTGTTCGTTTTTCAATTTCCAGACGAACCGATCTTAGAATGGAAGGGTAGTAGCGTAGTGCCTATGGGTCGATTCATTTCATACCTTAAGGCTAGAAATATGATCTCTAAGGGTTATCTCTATGATCTAGTTTGGTTTAAGGATTGTAGCTCTGAAACCCCAACTCTTGAGTCAGTTCCAGTAGTTAGTGAGTTCCTAGAAGTGGTTCTAGAAGTTTTTCCTGGAGTTCCTCCCAAAAGGAAAATCGACTTTGGAATTGATCTCCTTCCATATACCCAGCCTATTTCTATTCCTTCTTACAGAATGGCTCTAGTAGAGCTTAAAGAATTAAAAGAGTAGTTGAAAAACCTTGTAGACAAGGGTTTCATCAGACCTAGTATTTCTCCATGGGGTGCACCAGTGTTATTCGTAAACAAGAAAGATGGGTCTCTCAGAATGTGCATTTACTATAGATAGTTGAACTAGGTTACAATCAAGAATAAGTATCCCATCCCCAGGATTGATGAATTGTTTAACTAACTTTAGGGTGCTAGCCAGTTCTCAAAGATAGAGATCAGATCGGGTTATCATCAACTCATAGTCAGAGATAGTGACATTCCAAAAACAGCATTCAGAACTCAGTATGGTCATTATGAATTTGTAGTTATATCGTTTGGACTAACCAATTCTCCTGCAGCTTTGATGGATTTGATGAACAGAGTATTCAAGAAGTACTTGGACTTGTTCATTATCATCTTTATTGATGATATCCTCATTTACTCTAGGAATGAGGAAGCACATGCGAGTCATTTGAGAATTGTTCTACAGACTCTCAAAGATCGCCAGTTATTCTCTAAGTTTAGCAAATGTGAGTTCTGGTTACAATCCGTTACTTTCCTATTCACATTGTATCAAGCAAAGGGATCCGAGTGGATTCACACAATATAGAAGCAGTAAAACAATGGCCCAGACCTACCTCTTCTACAGATAACAGAAGTTTCTTAGGTATAGCGGGTTATTACAGAAGGTTCGTGAAGGATTTTCATCCATAGTCTCACCATTGACTAGGTTGACTCAGAAGATGGTCAAGTTTCAATGGTCAGATATTTTGAGAAAAGCTTTGCAGAATTGAAAACTAGATTAACTACAACTCCTGTCTTGACTCTACCATAGGGTTCAGATGGTTATGTGATCTATTGTTATGCATACAGAGTGGGCCTAGGTTGTGCGTTGATGTAACGAGATAAGGTTATAGTTTATGATTCTAGACAACTTAAGGTGCATGAGAAGAACTATCCAACTCATGACCTCAAGCTTGCAGCAGTGGTGTTTGCACTTAAGATCTGTAGACACTACTTGTATGGTGTTCATGTAGATGTGTTCACTGACCATAAGAACCTTCAGTATGTGTTCACCCTGAAAGAGTTGAATTTTCGCTAGAGGAGATGGCTTGAGTTCCTTAAGGATTATGATATGAGTGTGCATTATCATCCTAGTAATGCGAATATAGTAGTAGCAGATGCTCTTAGTAGACTATGTATGGGTAGAGTAACCCATGTTGAGGAATAAAGGAGGGATCTAGTGAAGTATGTTCACAGGCTTACTCGCTTAGGAGTTTGCCTTATGAGCATATCAAATAGTGGTGTAACAGTTCAGAATGGGGAAGAATCTTCTTTGGTAGTGGAGGTTAAGGAAAAGTAAGACAACGATCCAATCTTTCTTGAACTTAAGGGTACAGTTCATAATCAGCGAGTGGAGGTTTTCTCCCAAGGGGTAGATTGTGTACTTCGCAACCACGGTAGATTGTGTGTTCCTGATGTGGGCGAGTTGAGACAACATATTCCTGCAGAAGCCCATAACTCTAGTATTATATTCATCAAGCTGCCACTAAGATGTACCGCTATCTGCGGAAAGTCTATTGGTGGAATGGCATGAAGATAGATATAGCAGATTTTGTGACTAAGTGCCCCAAGAGATTGACATTCCTACTTGTAAGTGGGAAGTGATCTATATGGATTTCATCACAGGTTACCACGTACTCGCAGACATCATGACTCCATTTGGGTGAAAGTTGATAGAATGAACAAATCTTCTCACTTTTGGCACTCAAGACTACGATTTGGCAGAGCACTATGATAAGTTTTAAATTAATGAAATTGTGAGGTTTCATGGGGTTACTTTGTCTATAATCTGAGATAGAAGTCCTCAGTTAACCTCTCATTTCTGGAAGTCGTTTCATAAGGGTCTTGGTACTCAAGTTAACGTTAGAACAACATTTCATTCGCAGACGAATGGACATGCAGAGCCTACCATTCATACCCTAGAGGATATGTTAAGAGCTTGTGTGATCGATTTCATGGGTAGTTGGGATGATCACCTTCCTCCGATTGAGTTCTGCTACAACAATAGCTACTATTCCAGCATTCAAATTGCCCCTTATGAGGCTCTGTATGCACGTAGATTTAGATTTCATGGTTGTTGGTTTGAAGTAGGTTTAAACAACTTTTATAGGGCCAGATTCAGTCCTTAATGCTATGGAAAAAGTGCAACTCATTAGAGACAGACTTAAGATAGCCCAAAGTCATCATAAATCTTATGTAGATGTAAGGAGAAGGGAACTAAAGTTCCAAGTTGATGATTGGGTTATTCTGAAAGTGTCACCTATGAAAGGGGTGTTGAGATTTGGAAAAAAAGGGAAGCTCAGTCCTAAATATATAGGCCCGTACAAGATCTTGAAAAGGATTGGCAAGGTGGCATATGAGTTAGAGTGGCCAGTAGAATTAGCAGCAGTGAATCCGGTCTTCCACATCTCGCTCTTGAAGAACTGTGTGGGTGACCCAACCTCTGTAGTGTCATTAGAGAGTGTGAAAGTGAAAGATAGTCTTTCTTATGAGGATTTACCAGTTGAGATTCTTGACCATCAGGTTAGGAGGTTGAGAAATAAAGAAGTCGCTTCAGTCAAAGTTTTGTGGAAGAGTCAGTCCGTAGAGGGAGCTAATTGGGAAGCAGAAGCAGCCATGAAAGTCAAGTATCCTCAACTCTTTCCTTCCGATTTCAGTCCACCTGGAGGTAATAGTCCCACTTTAGTTTTTCAGTCAATCATGCATGAATTCAGCCTTAGAATCATGTTCCCTCAGTTTGTACTTGCATTTTTAGCGTATTTGCATGTTTTCGGAACTCAACTCAGTCAGAAATTGAGTCCTCAGTGTTTAGTAGTAGGGATTGCAGCTCTCTCCCTCTATTTCAGCTAGTTAGTCTTCATTTGAGGATGAATTTTCCCAAGGGGGAGATAATGTAATACCCCGTACCCAAAATAGACCAAAACTCAGTTTTTCAGAAATCTGCAGGTGCATTCAACAGTCACTATCGACGGACACCGAGTTTCCATAGCAGCTGGCTGTAGTCATTTATATGCTTGTCTATGTTGATGATATCATAATTACTGGCAACCAGCCACAAGTGATTAAATTTGTCATCAATTCCATGGCAGACAGATTTTCATTGTAGGATCTTGGCTCTCTCAACTACTTTATAGGTGTTGATGTTAAGCGACTACCAAATGGCCTCATTCTTTCTCAATCCAGATAATTCTAGAAATTCTTTCCAAACTGGACATGGAAATTGTAAAGGTGTTTCCACTCCCATGTGTTCTAGTGTACCGCTTAGAGTAGCTGATGGCTTTCCACCTACGATGCCACACGCTACCGGTGCACCCTTGGCATATTGCAGTATTTGTCCCTCACTAGGCCTGACATATCTTATGCAGTCAATTAATTGTCGTAATTTATGCACACTCCAACTGAGCATTGGTAAGCAGTTAAAAGAGTACTACGGTATCTCAAAGAAACCTCAAGTTCAGGCAATCAAATCGTTTGCAGCTTTAACTCAAATTTGTATAAGTATGCTGATGTTGACTGGGCTGGCGATCCGAATGGCAGAATTTCTACATCAAGTTACATACTTTTCTTTGGACCAAATCCTGTCAGTTGGTCATCGAAGAAGCAGCGTGTAGTGGCTCGCTCGTCTACTGAGGCAGAGCACAAATCAGTCGCCAATGCACTTGCAGAGATCATGTGGGTGAAGAACTTACTTCATGAGTAA
The DNA here is from genome assembly GCA_016801875.1 of Solanum sitiens. Classification (NCBI taxonomy): domain Eukaryota; kingdom Viridiplantae; phylum Streptophyta; class Magnoliopsida; order Solanales; family Solanaceae; genus Solanum; species Solanum sitiens. The sequence goes on along the minus strand of JABWTJ010000388.1, from coordinate 213,518 downwards.
CATGTCAGCATCTCGAAGACGCAAACAATCTACTGTAAAAATGTTGGAGTTACTTACTTATCTCACAATCTAGTGATCTATTTATGTATGAAACATGTTGCTGTAGATTTTTCATATGGCGGTGACCAGTTTCAAGCTCATCGAGTTAATGTTACTCATGCTCATGCTTGTGATCAACTTGTTGATACCTTCACTAAGCCACTGCCTAAGTCAGCTTTACTAGGTGTCGTTCCAAATTAGGCATTGTTACACCTTGCCTTACTTGAGGGGGTGTATGAAATATCCTTATTTATCTCTTCTTACTATATTTTATAGGTTGAATGTTTAGGATAGTTAGATGTTAGTGGTAGATAATGTGCAGATAGCGTCATGCACTTTAGGTTCAGTTAGTTTCTTAATTTGTATTTAAAATCTTGCTGCTAGATTTAATAGAATTATTGTTTTGTATCCTCATCTGAATCTAGATTGCATGTTTGAGGGACATCATCACCCAAGGTCTGATTGTGATCTTCTCTTGTCCTTTTTCTTTTTTCTTATTCTATGAAACAACCTTGTTTAAAATATTTATTCAGTTGTAGAATTTGATGTCTTCAAAACTCAAAAACTAACTAAAGTTGAAAATTTGATTCTCTTTTCAAGCTGCATTTTAAGGGAATGAGACATATCTATAGTGTGAGTGACATGAAAATCGTGCCAGGTGAATGCTCCAATAAAACTAGGAATAGACATTGCCGGAATTATGGTTTGATGTAGGATCTTCATTACTAGTGCTCTTTAAAATACCGTTAATAGGGAAAAGGAATCATGGAATAAGAGTCTGTCCCTATTATAGTATCTAACTTCAGTGGTTTTCTTTGTGCTAATAGCTTAATAAATTTTCTTCAATTTATTTATTTGGTCTTTCAAAAGTCAAAAGTTCTTTCAGTTTAACATTACTCAAATATGCAAACTTGGTTTGATAAAAAGAGCAACAGAGGAAATATTTAGATGTTATGAATTATAGTCATGAGACTAGTGTGGGAGGTTATGTACAAGTATCTGGATGACAGTGAAAATGTTATTTCTATCAAAAAGGTTCCTACTATATCTTGTTCTTCTCTTGTTCCTTTGTTTTTTTTATTTTATTTTAATGACCCTTGAGTGCTTCAGGGGCTTAGCAACACCCCCAGTCATATCAACTTGACCCTAAAATCTACTCCTATGGTAGATCATATGTCTACTAGCCTAATAAGGCTTATCTAGCATATGAATTTTCGATGCTTGCAGGTGCCTCTTCTGGAGGCTGAGTATTCACAAGGTGATCCATATCTACGGTAAACTGAACAGACTAGTTGATAGCTTAGCATATGGCCACCACCATGTAGGAAGCTCCTGTCTAGGGCCTTTTTTGGGGATACTCGTGCATCTTTGGAAGATATTTTGATCGGGGACAGAAATGAAGATGTTTGTTAGGAGGGTTAATGCACTGATATTCAGCCCTACTTAATATTATGTGTAATATTAGCAGAAATGGTGGCAGATCCACAAATGGGTAACTCACATTACAACAAAAACAACTTTTAGCGACAATAAATAGACACATTAATAAAGAGTGTTAAAGTCTTTACCGGCGGTAATTAAGTTTCATTAGATCCAAGGATCATTACCCATTTTTAGTAGAAAATATGTTGGATGTGGATTTTTACGGTTACTACTCATAGATATTTTGTTCTATATTTTAAATAGTAACTGTTAAAATTTTCAGGTGCAACGGTTGTGTTTCCCTGAGGGAATACTTAGTTCCCTTATATCTTTTGAGAAATGAACTCATATCTTTACTCTTTACTTGACTTCAAACTTTTGATCTTAATTAACTCATATGGAAATACGTAAGGATTATGATTTGAGTGTGCATTACCAATCTGGTGAGGCGAATGTAGTAGCAGATGCTCTTAGCAGATTATCTATGGGTAGTGTAGCCCATGTTGAGGAAGAAAGGAAGGAACTAGTGAAGGATGTTCATAGGCTTGCTCACTTGGGAGTTCGCCTCATGAGTATATCAAATAATGGTGTAACAGTTCAGGATGGGGCAGAATCTTCTTTGGTAGTGGAGGTTAAGGAAAAGCAAGGCAGTGATCCGATCTTGCTTGAACTTAAGGGTGCAGTCCAGAATCATATAGTGGAGGTTTTCTCTAAAGGGGTAGATGGTGTACTTCACTACCAGTGTAGATTGTGTGTTCCTGATGTGGGGGAGTTGAGACAACATATTCCTGAAAAAGCCCATAACTCCATATATTCTATTCATCCAGGTTCCACTAAGATGTATCGCGATCTGCGGGAAGTCTATTGGTGGAATGGCATAAAGAGAGATATAGCAGATTTTGTGAGTAAGTGCCCTAATTGCCAGCAAGTCAAGGTAGAACATCAGAAAGAAGGGGTATGACTCAAGAGATCGACATTCCTACTTGGAAGTGGGAAGTGATCAATATGATTTTATCAAACGGTTACCTCGTACTCGCAGGCAGAATGACTCTCATTTCTGCAAGTTGTTTCATAAGGGTCTTGGTACTCAAGTTAACCTTAGAACAACATTTCATTCGCAGACGGATGGACATGCACAGCATACCATTCAGACCCTAGAATATATGTTGAGAGCTTTTGTGATCGATTTCATAGGTAGTTGGGATGATCACCTTCCTCTGATTGAGTTCTCCTACAACAATAGCTACATTCCAGCCTTCAAATTGCCCCTTATGCGGCTTTTTATGGACGTAGATGTAGATCTCATGTTGGTTGGTTTGAAGTAGGTGCAACAACTTTCATATGGACAGATTTAGTCCTTGATGCTATGGAAAAAGTTCAACTCCTTAGAGATAGACCTAAGACAGCCCAAAGTCGTCAGAAATCTTATGCAGATGTAAGGAGAAGGGAACTAGAGTTCCAAGTTGATGATTGGGTTATTCTGAAAGTGTCACCTATGGAAAGGGGTGAAGAGATTTGGAAAGAAAGAGAAGCTCAGTCCTAAATATGTAGGCCCTTACAAGATCTTGAAAAGGATTGGCAAGGTGGCATATGAGCTAGAGTGGCCCGCAGAATTAGCAGCAGTGAATTCGGTCTTCCACATCTCGCTCTTAAAGAAGTGTGTGGGTGACCCAGCCTCTGTAGTGTCATTAGAGAGTGTGGCGATGAAAGATAGTCTTTTTTATGAGGATGTACCAGTTGAGATTGTTGACCATCAGGTTAGGAGGTTGAGAAATAAAGAAGTCGCTTCAGTCAATGTTTTGTGGAAGAGTCAGTCCGTAGAGGGAGCTACTTGGGAAGCAGAAGTAGCCATGAAAGTAAAGTATCCTCACCTCTTGCCTTCCTATTTCACTCCAGCTGGAGGTATTAGTCCCTCTTAAGTTTTTCAGTCATTCATGCATTAATTCAGCCTTAGAATCATGTTCCCTTTGTTTATACTTGCATTTTCAGCGTATTTGCATGTTCTCGGAACTCAATTTAGTCAGAAAATCAGTCCTCAGTGTTTAGTAGTAGGGATTGCAGCTCACTCCCCGTATTGCAGCTAGTTACTCTTCATTCAAGGACGAATTTTCCCAAGGGAAAGATAATGTAATACCCCATACCCAAAATAGACCAAAACTCAGCTTTTCAGAAATCTGCAGGTGCAATCAACAGTCACTGATGACGGTCACTATCGATGGACACCGAGTTTCCAAAGAAGCGGGATGTAGTCATTTATGTGCTTGTCTATGTTGATGATATCATAATTACTGGCAACCAGCCACAAGTGATTAAATTTGTCATCAATTCCATGGCAGACAGATTTTCATTGTAGGATCTTGGCTCTCTCAACTACTTCATAGGTGTTGATGTTAAGCGACTACCAAATGGCCTCATTCTTTCTCAATCCAGATAATTCTGGAAATTCTTTCCAAACTGGACATGGAAATTGTAAAGGTGTTTCCACTCCCATGTGTTCTAGTGTACCGCTTAGAGTAGCTGATGGCTTTCCACCTACTGATGCCACACGCTAACGGCGCACCCTTGGCATATTGCAGTATTTGTCCCTCAGTAGGCCTGAAATATCTTATGAAGTCAATAAATTGTCGTAATTTATGCACACTCCAACTGAGCATTGGAAAGAAGTTAAAAGAGTACTACGGTTTCTCAAAGAAACCTCAAGTTCGGGCAATCAAATCGTTTGCAGCTTTTACTAAAATTTATATAAGTATGCTGATGTTGACTGGGCTGGCGATCCGAATGGCAGAATTTCAACATCAAGTTACATATTTTTCTTTGGACCAAATCCAGTCAGTTGGTCATCGAAGAAGCAGCGTGCAGTGGCTCGCTCGTCTACTGAGGCAGAGTACAAATCAGTCGCCAATGCACTTGCAGAGATCATGTGGGTGAAGAACTTACTTCATGAGTAACATGTCAGCATCTCGAAGACGCAAACAATCTACAGTAAAAATGTTGGAGTTACTTACTTATCTCACAATCTAGTGTTCCATTTATGTATGAAACATGTTGTTGTAGATTTTTCATATGTCGGTGACCAGGCTCAAGCTCATCGAGTTAATGTTACTCATGCTCATGCTTGTGATCAACTTGTTGATACCTTCACTAAGCCACTGCCTAAGTCAGCTTTACTAGGTGTCGTTCCAAGTTAGGCATTGTTACACCTTGCCTTACTTGAGGGGGTGTATGAACTATCCTTATTTATCTCTTGTTACTATATTTTATAGGTTGAATGTTTAGGATAGTTAGATGTTAGTGGTAGATAATGTGCAGATAGCGTCATACACTTTAGGGTCAGTTAGTTTCTTAATTTGTATTTAAAATCTTGCTGCTAGATTTAATAGAATTATTGTTTTGCATCCTCATCTGTAGCTAGATTGCATGTTTGAGGGACATCATCACCCAAGGTCTGGTTGTGATCTTCTCTTGCCTTTTTTATTTTTTCTTATTCTATGAAACAACCTTGTTTAAAATATTTATTCAGTTGTAGAATTTGATGTCTTCAAAACTCAAAAACTAACTAAAGTTGAAAATTTGATTCTCTTTTCGAGCTACATTTTAAGGGAATGAGACATATCTATAGTGTGAGTGACATGAAAATCGTGCCAGGTGAATTCTCCAATAAATCTAGGAATAGACATTGCCGGAATTATGGTTTGATGTAGGATCTTCATTACTAGTGCTCTTTAAAATACCGTTAATAGGTAAAGGAATCATGGAATAAGAGTCTGTCCCTATTATAGTATCTAACTTCAGTGGTTTTCTTTGTGCTAATAGCTTAATAAATTTTCTTCAATTTATTTATTTGGTCTTTCAAAAGTCAAAAGTTCTTTCAGTTAAACATTACTCAAATATGCAAACTTGGTTTGATAAAAAGAGCAACAGAGGAAATATTTAGATGTTATGAATTATAGTCAGACTAGTGTGGGAGGTTATGTACAAGTATTTGGATGACAGTGAAAATGTTATTTCTATCAAAAAGGTTCCTACTATATCTTGTTCTTCTCTTGTTCCTTTGTTTTTTTCTTATTTTATTTTAGTGACCCTTGAGTGGTTCAGGGGCTTACCAACACCCCCAGTCTTATCAACTTGACACTAAAATCTACTCCTATGGTAGATCATATGTCTACTAGCCTAATAAGGCTTATCAACTTGACGTAAAATCTATTGAAAGGAATCTAGAAACTAGGAAATCATAAATAAGGGAGACTCTTCCCTTACAACAGAGAAAATATCCTAACCAAAATCTAACCTCATAAGGGTAGTTTGTCAATCCTCTTCAACTTTTTCCTTCTGAAGCATGTCATGTCCATTCTGTCTACCAGTGGCTCAGCTGCCATAGCGGCAGTAAGTTTCCGTTTTAGTACGGTTGAGAGTTCAGATTTTTACAGTGAGGAGAGAGCATTTTGCAAAATCTTTGGTTAATAATATAAACTTCTAGTAGAGTGGTAAATTGTATGAAAGTTGAACTCAGAACTAGGTACAATGGTTATGTATGACCAAGTTACATGAAAAACCTCGTCTTATATCATAAGTGAAACTTTACATCGTTACTTGCTGCCTAGTCTTTTAGTTTTGTACATCATATGACATGTATTCCATCACCCTCTTGAAGAATGTGACACTACTAAAATTTAAACCATTAATCATCTTTTCTTGAACTGCTTCAAAGTGACACTAATCTGGTACGAGTTCAGCCTTAGGCCTCAAATACTGCTTCTTGCCACCCAAAATCATGAGCTTCTCAATGGCTGCATACACATATCAATCTCTTCCCTAACAAGTTCCTTGAATATGTTCCCTACAGAGTTTTCATACCATTCTATCTATGGTACATTTGGACACATCGTAACCGGTTCATTTTTTAATAAAAACAACTGATCACTAATTACTGTGTTGTTACATATCTAGCATATGAATTTTGGATGCTTGCAGGTGCCTCTTTTGGAGGCTGAGTATTCACAAGGTGATCCATATCTACGGAGAACTGAACAGACTAGTTGATAACTTAGTAGAAATGGCCACCACTATGTAGGAAGCTCCTGTGTTGGGCCTTTTTGGGGGATACTCGTGCATCTTTGGAAGATATTTTGATTGGGGACAGAAAAGAAGTTATGTCTGTTAGGAGGGTTAATGCACTGATATTCAGCCCTACTTAATTTTATGTGTAATATTAGCAGAAATGGTGGCAGATCCACAAATGGGTAACTCACACTACAACAAAAACAACTTTTAGCGATGATAAATAGACACATTAATAAAGAGTGTTAAAGTCTTTACCGGCGGTAATTAAGTTCCATTAGATCCAATGATCATTACGCATTTTTTGTAGAAAATATGTTGGATGTGGATTTTTAGGGTTACAACTCATAGATATTATGTTCTATATTTCAAATATTAACTGTTTAAATTTTCAGGTGCAACGGTTGTGTTTCACTGAGGGAATACTTAGTTCCCTTATATCTTTTGAGAAATGAACTCATATCTTTACTCTTTACTTGACTTTAAACTTTTGATCTTAATCAACTCATATGGAAATACGTAAGGATTATGATATGAGTGTGCATTACCACTCTGGTGAGGCGAATGTAGTAGTAGATGCTCTTAGCAGATTATCTATGGGTAGTGTAGCCCATGTTGAGGAAGAAAGGAAGGAACTAGTGAAGGATGTTCATAGGTTTGCTCACTTGGGAGTTCGCCTCATGAACATATCAAATAATGGTGTAACAGTTCAGAATGGGGCAGAATCTTCTTTGGTAGTGGAGGTTAAGGACAAGCAAGGTAGTGATCCGATCTTGCTTGAACTTAAGGGTGCAGTCCAGAATCATATAGTGGAGGTTTTCTCTAAAGGGGTAGATGGTGTACTTCACTACCAGTGTAGATTGTGTGTTCCTGATGTGGGGGAGTTGATACAACATATTCTTGAAAAAGCCCATAACTCCATATATTCTATTCATCCAGGTTCCACTAAGATGTATCGCCATATACGGGAAGTCTATTGGTGGAATGGCATAAAGAGGGATATAACAGATTTTGTGAGTAAGTGCCCCAATTGCCAGCAAGTCAAGGTAGAACATCAGAAAGCAGGGGGTATGATTCAAGAGATCGACATTCCTACTTGGAAGTGGGAAGTGATCAATATGATTTTATCAAAGGGTTACCTCGTACTCGCAGGCAGAATGACTCTCATTTCTGCAAGTTGTTTCATAAGGGTATTGGTACTCAAGTTAACCTTAGAACAACATTTCATTCGCAGACGGATGGACATGCACAGCGTACCATTCAGACCCTAGAATATATGTTGAGAGCTTTTGTGATCGATTTCATAGGTAGTTGGGATGATCACCTTCCTCTGATTGAGTTCTCCTACAACAATAGCTACATTCCAGCCTTCAAATTGCCCCTTATGCGGCTTTTTATGGACGTAGATGTAGATCTCATGTTGGTTGGTTTGAAGTAGGTGCAACAACTTTCATATGGACAGATTTAGTCCTTGATGCTATGGAAAAAGTTCAACTCCTTAGAGATAGACCTAAGACAGCCCAAAGTCGTCAGAAATCTTATGCAGATGTAAGGAGAAGGGAACTAGAGTTCCAAGTTGATGATTGGGTTATTCTGAAAGTGTCACCTATGGAAAGGGGTGAAGAGATTTGGAAAGAAAAAGAAGTTCAGTCCTAAATATGTAGGCCCTTACAAGAACTTGAAAAGGATTGGCAAGGTGGCATATGAGCTAGAGTGGCCCGCAGAATTAGCAGCAGTGAATTCGGTCTTCCACATCTCGCTCTTAAAGAAGTGGGTGGGTGACCCAGCCTCTGTAGTGTCATTAGAGAGTGTGGCGGTGAAAGATAGTCTTTTTTATGAGGATGTACCAGTTGAGATTCTTGACCATCAGGTTAGGAGGTTGAGAAATAAAGAAGTCGCTTCAGTCAATGTTTTGTGGAAGAGTCAGTCCGTAGAGGGAGCTACTTGGGAAGCAAAAGCAGCCATGAAAGTCAAGTATCCTCACCTCTTGCCTTCCTATTTCACTCCAGCTGGAGGTATTAGTCCCTCTTAAGTTTTTCAGTCATTCATGCATTAATTCAGCCTTAGAATCATGTTCCCTTTGTTTGTACTTGCATTTTCAGCGTATTTGCATGTTCTCGGAACTCAATTTAGTCAGAAAATTAGTCCTCAGTGTTTAGTAGTAGGGATTGCAGCTCTCTCCCCGTATTTCAGCTAGTTAGTCTTCATTCAAGGACGAATTTTCCCAAGGGGAAGATAATGTAATACCCCATACCCAAAACAGACCAAAACTCAGCTTTTCAGAAATCTGCAGGTGCAATCAATAGTCACTAACGACGGTCACTATCGACGGACACCGAGTTTCAATAGAAGCGGGATGTAGTCATTTATGTGCTTGTCTATGTTGATGATATCATAATTACTGGCAACCAGCCACAAGTGATTAAATTTATCATCAATTCCATGGCAGACATATTTTCATTGAAGGATCTTGGCTCTCTCAACTACTTCATAGGTGTTGATGTTAAGTGACTACCAAATGGCCTCATTCTTTCTCAATCCAAATAAATTCTGGAAATTCTTTCCGAACTGGACATGGAAATTGTAAAGGTGTTTCCACTCCCATGTGTTTTAGTGTACCTCTTAGAGTAGCTGATGGCTTTCCACCTACTGATGCCACAAGCTAACGGCGCACCCTTGGCATATTGCAGTATTTATCCCTCACTAGGCCTGACATATCTTATGAAGTCAATAAATTGTCGTAATTTATGCACACTCCAACTGAGCATTGGAAAGCAGTTAAAAGAGTACTACGGTATCTTATAGAAACCTCAAGTTCGGGCAATCAAATCGTTTGCAGCTTTAACTAAAATTTGTATAAGTATGCTGATGTTGACTGGGCTGGCGATCCGAATGGCAGAATTTCTACATCAAGTTGCATACTTTTCTTTGGACCAAATCCAGTCAGATGGTCATCGAAGAAGCAGCGTGCAGTGGCTCGCTCGTCTACTGAGGCAGAGTACAAATCAGTCGCCAATGCACTTGCAGAGATCATGTGGGTGAAGAACTTACTTCATGAGTAACATGTCAGCATCTCGAAGACGCAAACAATCTACTGTAAAAATGTTGGAGTTACTTACTTATCTCACAATCTAGTGTTCCATTTATGTATGAAACATGTTGTTGTAGATTTTTCATATGTCGGTGACCAGGCTCAAGCTCATCGAGTTAATGTTACTCATGCTCATGCTTGTGATCAACTTGTTGATACCTTCACTAAGCCACTGCCTAAGTCAGCTTTACTAGGTGTCGTTCCAAGTTAGGCAATGTTACACCTTGCCTTACTTGAGGGGGTGTATGAACTATCCTTATTTATCTATTCTTACTATATTTTATAGGTTGAATGTTTAGGATAGTTAGATGTTAGTGGTAGATAATGTGCAGATAGCGTCATGCACTTTAGGTTCAGTTAGTTTCTTAATTTGTATTTAAAATCTTGCTGCTAGATTTAATAGAATTATTGTTTTGCATCCTCATCTAAATCTAGATTGCATATTTGAGGGACATCATCACCCAAGGTCTGGTTGAGATCTTCTCTTGTCCTTTTTCTTTGTTCTTATTCTATGAAACGACCTTGTTTAAAACATTTATTCAGTTGTAGAATTTGGTGTCTTCAAAACTCAAAAACTAACTAAAGTTGAAAATTTGATTCTCTTTTCAAGCTACATTTTAAGGGAATGAGACATATCTATAGTGTGAGTGACATGAAAATCGTGCCAGGTGAATTCTCCAATAAAACTAGGCATAGACATTGCTGGAATTATGGTTTGATGTAAGATCTTCATTACTAGTGCTCTTTAAAATACCGTTAATAGGGAAAAGGAATCATGGAATAAATGTCTGGCCCTAGTATAGTATCTAACTTCAGTGGTTTTCTTTGTGCTAATAGCTTAATAATTTTTCTTCAATTTATTTATTTGGTCTTTCAAAAGTCAAAAGTTCTTTCAGTTTAACATTACTCAAATATGCAAACTTGGTTTGATGGAAAGAGCAACTGAGGAAATATTTAGATGTTATGAATTATAGTCATGAGACTAATGTGGGAGGTTATGTACAAGTATTTGGATGACAGTGAAAATGTTATTTCTATCAAAAAGGTTCCTACTATATCTTGTTCTTCTCTTGTTCCTTTGTTTTTTTTTATTTTATTTTAATGACCCTTGAGTGGTTCAGGGGCTTAGCAACACCCCCAGTCTTATCAACTTGACCCTAAAATCTACTCCTATAGTAGATCATATGTCTACTAGCCTAATAAGGCTTATCAACTTGACATAAAATCTATTGAAAGAAATATAGAAACTAGGAAATCATAAATAAGGGAGACTCTTCCCTTACAATATAAAAAAGATCCTAACCAAAAACTAACCTCTTAAGGGTAGTTTGTTAATCCTCTTCAACTTTTTCCTTCTGAATCATGTCATGACCATTCTGTCTACCAGTGGCTCAGCTGCCATAGCGGCAGTAAGTTTCCGTTATAGTACGGTTGAGAATTCAGATTTTTACAGTGAGGAGAGAGCATTTCGCAAAATCTTTGGTTAATAATATAAACTTTTAGTAGAGTGGTAAATTGTATGAAGGTTGAACTCAGAACTAGGTACAATGGATATTTATCACCAAGTGAGATGAAAAACTTCGTCTTATATCGTAAGTGAAACTTTACATCGTTACCTGCTGCCTACTCTTTTAGTTTTTTACATCTTATGACATGTATTCCATCACCCTCTTGAAGAATGTGACACTACTAAATCTTAAACCATTAATCATCTTTTCTTGAACTGCTTCAAAGTGACACTAATCTGGTACGAGTTCAGCCTTAGGCCTTAAATACTGCTTCTTACCACCCAAAATCATGAGCTTCTCAATGGCTGCATACATATATCAATCTCTTCCCTAACAAGTTCCTTGAATATGTTCCCTACAGAGTTTTCATACCATTCTATTTATGGTACATTTGGACACATCGTAACCGGTTCATTTTTTAACAAAAACAACTGATCATTAATTACTGTGTTGTTACATATCTAGCATATGAATTTTGGATGCTTGCAGGTGCCTCTTTTGGAGGCTGAGTATTCACAAGGTGATCCATATCTACGGAGAACTGAACAGACTAGTTGATAGATTAGTAGAAATGGCCACCACCATGTAGGAAGCTCCTGTCTTAGGCATTTTTTGGGGATACTCGTGAATCTTTGGAAGATATTTTGATCGGGGACAGAAAAGAAGTTATGTCTGTTAGTAGGGTTAATGCACTGATATTCAGCCCTACTTAATTTTATGTGTAATATTAGCAGAAATGGTGGCAGATCCACAAATGGGTAACTCACACTACAACAAAAACAACTTTTAGCGACTATAAATAGACACATTAATAAAGAGTGTTAAAGTCTTTACCGGCGGTAATTAAGTTCCATTAGATCCAATGATCATTACGCATTTTTTGTAGAAAATATGTTGGATGTGGATTTGTACGGTTACTACTCATTGATATTATGTTCTATATTCCAAATATTTACTGTTAAAATTTTCAGGTGCAACGGTTGTGTTTCACTGAGGGAATACTTAGTTCCCTTATATCTTTTGAGAAATGAACTCATCTCTTTACTCTTTACTTGGCTTCAAACTTTTGATCTTAATCAATTCATATGGAAATACGTAAGGATTATGATATGAGTGTGCATTACCACTCTTGTGAGGCGAATGTAGTAGCAGATGCTCTTAGCAGATTATCTATGGGTAGTGTAGCCCATGTTGAGGAAGAAAGGAAGGAACTAGTGAAGGATGTTCATAGGCTTGCTCACTTGGGAGTTCGCCTCATGAGCATATCAAATAATGGTGTAACAGTTCAGAATGGGGCTGAATCTTCTTTGGTAGTGGAGGTTAAGGAAAAGCAAGGCAGTGATCCGATCTTGGTTGAACTTAAGGGTGCAGTCCAGAATCATATCGTGGAGGTTTTCTCTAAAGGGGTAGATGGTGTACTTCACTACCAGGGTAGATTGTGTGTTCCTGATGTGTGGGAGTTGAGACAACATATTCCTGAAAAAGCCCATAACTCCATATATTCTATTCATCCAGGTTCCACTAAGATGTATCGCGATCTGCGGAAAGTCTATTGGTGGAATGACATAAAGAGGGATATAGTAGATTTTGTGAGTAAGTGCCCCAATTGACAGCAAGTCAAGGTAGAACATCAGAAAGCAGTGGGTATGACTCAATAGATCGACATTCCTACTTGGAAGTGGGAAGTGATCAATATTTATCAAAGGGTTACCTCATACTCGCAGGCAGAATGACTCTCATTTCTGCAAGTTGTTTCATAAGGGTCTTGGTACTCAAGTTAACCTTAGAACAACATTTCATTCGCAGACGGATGGACATGAAGAGCGTACCATTCAGACCCTAGAAGATATGTTGAGAGCTTTTGTGATCGATTTCATAAGTAGTTGGGATGATCACCTTCCTCTAATTGAGTTCTCCTACAACAATAGCTACCATTCCAGCCTTCAAATTGCCCCTTATGAGGCTTTGTATGGACGTAGATGTAGATCTCGTGTTGGTTGGTTTGAAGTAGGTGAAACAACTTTCATAGGGACAAATTTAGTCCTTGATGCTATGAAAAAAGAGCAACTCATTAGAGATAGACCTAAGACAGCCCAAAGTCGTCAGAAATCTTATGCAGATTTAAGGAGAAGGGAACTAGAGTTCCAAGTTGATGATTGGGTTATTCTGAAAGTGTCACCTATGGAAAGGGGTGATGAGATTTGGAAAGAAAGAGAAGCTCAGTCCTAAATATGTAGGCCCTTACAAGATCTTTAAAAGGATTGGCAGGCATATGAGCTAGAATGGCCAGCAGATTTAGCAGCAGTGAATTCGGTCTTCCACATCTCGCTCTTAAAGAAGTGTGTGGGTGACCCAGCCTCTGTAGTGTCATTAGAGAGTGTGGCGGTGAAAGATAGTCTTTCTTATGAGGATGTACCAGTTGAGATTCTTGACCATCAGGTTAGGAGGTTGAGAAATGAAGAAGTTGCTTCAGTCAATGTTTTGTGGAAGAGTCAGTCCGTAGAGGGAGCTACTTGGGAAGCAGAAGAAGCCATGAAAGTCAAGTATCCTCACCTCTTGCCTTCCTATTTCACTCCAACTGGAGGTAATAGTCCCTCTTCAGTTTTTCAGTCATTCATGCATTAATTCAGCCTTAGAATCATGTTTCCTCAGTTTGTACTTGCATTTTCAGCGTATTTGCATGTTCTCAGAACTCAATTTAGTCAAAAAATCAGTCCTCAGTGTTTAGTAGTAGGGATTGCAGCTCTCTCCCCGTATTTCATCTAGTTAGTCTTCATTCGAGGACGAATTTTCCCAAGGGGAAGATAATGTAATACCCCGTACCCAAAACAGACCAAAACTCAGCTTTTCAGAAATCTACAGGTGCAATAAACAGTCACTAACGACGGTCACTATCGACGGACACCGAATTTCAATAGAAGCGGGATGTAGTCATTTATGTGCTTGTCTATGTTGATGATATCATAATTACTAGCAACCAGCCACAAGTGATTAAATTTTTCATCAATTCCATGGCAGACATATTTTCATTGAAGGATCTTGGCTCTCTCAACTACTTCATAGGTGTTGATGTTAAGCGACTACCAAATGGCCTCATTCTTTCTCAATCCAAATAAATTCTGGAATTTCTTTCCGAACTGGACATGGAAATTGTAAAGGTGTTTCCACTGCCATGTGTTCTATTGTACCGCTTAGAGTAGCTGATGGCTTTCCACCTACTGATGCGACATGCTACCGGCGTACCCTTGGCATATTCTGGATTTTGTCCCTCACTAGGCCTGACATATCTTATGTAGTCAATAAATTGTCGTAATTTATGCACACTCCAACTGAGCATTGGAAAGCAATTAAAAGAGTACTACGGTATCTCAAAGAAACCTCAAGTTCGGGTAATCAAATCATTTGAAGCTTAAACTCAAATTTGTATAAGTATGCTGATGTTGACTGGGCTGGTGATCCGAATGGCAGAATTTCTACATCAAGTTACATAATTTTCTTTGGACAATCTAGTTAGTTGGTCATCGAAGAAGCAGCGTGTAGTGGCTCGCTCGTCTACTGAGGCAGAGTACAAATCAGTCGCCAATGCACTTGCAGAGATCATATGGGTGCAGAACTTACTTCATGAGTAACATGTCAGCATCTCGAAGACGCAAACAATCTACTGTAAAAATGTTGGAGTTACTTACTTATCTCACAATCTAGTGTTCCATTTATGTATGAAACATGTTGTTGTAGATTTTTCATATGTCGATGACCAGGCTCAAGCTCATCGAGTTAATGTTACTCATGCTCATGCTTGTGATCAACTTGTTGATACCTTCACTAAGCCACTGCCTAAGTCAGCTTTACTAGGTGTCGTTCCAAGTTAGGCATTGTTACACCTTGCCTTACTTGAGGGGGTGTATGAACTATCCTTATTTATCTCTTCTTACTATATTTTATAGGTTGAATGTTTAGGATAGTTAGATGTTAGTGGTTGATAATGTGCAGATAGCGTCATGCACTTTAGGTTCAGTTAGTTTCTTAATTTGTATTTAAAATCTTGCTGCTAGATTTAATAGAATTATTGTTTTGCATCCTCATCTGAATCTAGATTGCATGTTTGAGGGACATCATCACCCAAGGTCTGGTTGAGATCTTCTCTTGTCCTTTTTCTTTTTTCTTATTCTATGAAACAACCTTGTTTAAAACATTTATCCAGTTGTAGAATTTGATGTCTTCAAAATTCAAAAACTAAATAAAGTTGAAAATTTGATTCTCTTTTCAAGCTACATTTTAAGGGAATGAGACATATCTATAGTGTGAGTGACATGAAAATTGTGCCAGGTGAATGCTCCAATAAAACTAGGCATAGACATTGCCAGAATTATGGTTTAATGTAGGATCTTCATTGCTAGTGCTCTTTAAAATACCGTTAATAGGGAAAAAGGAATCATTGAATAAGAGTCTGTCCCTAGTATAGTATCTAACTTCAGTGGTTTTCTTTGTGCTAATAGCTTAATAAATTTTCTTCAATTTATTTATTTGGACTTTCAAAAGTCAAAAGTTCTTTTAGTTTAACATTACTCAAATATGCTAACTTGGTTTGATGGAAAGAGCAACTCAGGAAATATTTAGATGTTATGAATTATAGTCATGAGACTAGTGTGGGAGGTTATGTACAAGTATTTGGATGACAGTGAAAATGTTATTTCTATCAAAAAGGTTCCTACTATATCTTGTTCTTCTCTTGTTCCTTTGTTTTTTTTATTTTATTTAAATGACCCTTGAGTGGTTCAGGGGCTTAGCAATACCCCCAGTCTTATCAACTTGACCCTAAAATCTACTCCTATAGTAGATCATATGTCTACTAGCCTAATAAGGCTTATCAACTTGACGTAAAATCTATTGAAAGAAATCTAGAAACTAGGAAATCATAAATAAGGGAGACTCTTCCCTTACAATATAAAAAAGATGCTAACCAAAAACTAACCTCTTAAGGGTAGTTTGTTAATCCTCTTCAACTTTTTCCTTCTGAATCATGTCATGCCCATTCTGTCTACCAGTGGCTCAGCTGCCATAGCGGCAGTAAGTTTCCGTTATAGTACGGTTGAGAGTTCAGATTTTTACAGTGAGGAGAGAGCATTTCGCAAAATCTTTGGTTAATAATTTAAACTTTTAGTAGAGTGGTAAATTGTATGAAGGTTGAACTCAGAACTAGGTAGAATGGTTATGTATGACCAAGTGAGATGAAAAACCTCGTCTTATATCGTAAGTGAAACTTTACATCGTTACCTGCTGCCTACTCTTTTAGTTTTTTACATCATATGACATGTATTCCATCACCCTCTTGAAGAATGTGACACTACTAAAGTTTAAACCATTAATCATCTTTTCTTGAACTGCTTCAAAGTGATACTAATCTGGTACGAGTTAGCCTTAGGCCTCAAATACTGCTTCTTGACACCCAAAATCATGAGCTTTTCAATGGCTGCATACACATATCAATCTCTTCCCTAACAAGTTCCTTGAATATGTTCCCTACAGAGTTTTCATACCATTCTATCTATGGTACATTTGGACATATCGTAACCGGTTCATTTTTTAACAAAAACAACTAATCATTTATTACTGTGTTGTTACATATCTAGCATATGAATTTTGGATGCTTGCAGGTGCCTCTTCTGGAGGCTGAGTATTCACAAGGTGATCCATATCTACGGAGAACTGAACAGACTAGTTGATAGCTTAGTAGAAATGGCCACCACCATGTAGGAAGCTCCTGTCTAGGGCCTTTTTTGGGGATACTCGTGCATCTTTGGAAGATATTTTGATTGGGGACAAAAAAGAAGTTATGTCTATTAGGAGGGTTAATGCACTGATATTCTGCCCTACTTAATTTTATGTGTAATATTAGCAGAAATGGTGGCAGATCCACAAATGGGTAACTCACACTACAACAAAAACAACTTTTAGCGTCGATAAATAGACACATTAATAAAGAGTGTTAAAGTCTTTACCGACGGTAATTAAGTTCCATTAGATCCAGTGATCATTACCCATTTTTTGTAGAAAATATGTTGGATGTGGATTTGTACGGTTACTACTCATAGATATTATGTTCTATATTTCAAATATTAACTGTTAAAATTTTCAGGTGCAACGGTTGTGTTTCACTGATGGAATACTTAGTTCCCTTATATCTTTTGAGAAATGAACTCATCTCTTTACTCTTTACTTGACTTCAAACTTTTGATCTTAATCAACTCATATGGAAATACGTAAGGATTATGATATGAGTGTGCATTACCACTCTGGTGAGGAGATTCTCTTAGCAGATTATCTATGGGTAGTGTAGCCCATGTTTAGGAAGAAAGGAAGGAACTAGTGAAGGATGTTCATAGGCTTGCTCACTTGGGAGTACGCCTCATGAGCATATCAAATAATGGTGTAACAGTTCAGAATCGGGCAGAATCTTCTTTGGTAGTGGAGGTTAAGGAAAAACAAGGCAGTGATCCGATCTTGCTTGAACTTAAGGGTGCAGTCCAGAATCAGATAGTGGAGGTTTTCTCTAAAGGGGTAGATGGTGTACTTCACTACCAGTGTAGATTTTGTGTTCCTGATGTGGGGGAGTTGAGACAACATATTCTTGAAAAAGCCCATAACTCCATATATTCTATTCATCCAGGTTCCATTAAGATGTATCGCGATCTGCGTGAAGTCTATTGGTTGAATGGCATAAAGAGGGATATAGCAGATTTTGTGAGTAAGTGCCCCAATTACAGCAAGTCAAGGTTGAACATCAGAAAGCAGGGGGTATGACTCAAGAGATCGACATTCCTACTTGGAAGTGGGAAATGATCAATATGATTTTATCAAAGGGTTACCTCGTACTCGCAGGCAGAATGACTCCATTTGGGTGATAGTTGATATGATGACTAAGTCTTCTCTCTTTTTGGCAGTTAAGACTACAGATTCGGCAGAGGACTATGCCAAGCTTTACATTAATGAAATTGTGAGGTTACATGGGGTACGTTTGTATATCATCTCAGATAGAGGTCCTCAGTTTACCTCTCATTTCTGGAAGTCATTCAGAAGGGTCTTGGTACTCAAGTTAACCTTAGAACTTCATTTCATCCGCAGACGGATGGACAGGCAGAGCATACCATTCAGAGCCTAGAGGATATGTTGAGAGCTTGTGTGATCGATTTCAAGGGTAGTTGGGATGATAACCTTCCTTTGACTGAGTTCGCCTACAACAATAGCTATCATTCCAGCATTCAAATGACCCCTTTTGGGCTTTGTATGGACATAGTTGTAGATCTCCTATTGTTTGGTTTGAATTAGGTAAAGCAGCTTTGATAGGGTCAGATTCAATCCGTTATGCTATGGAGAAAGTGCAACTCATTAGAGATATACTTAAGACAGCCCAAAGTCGTCAAAAATCTTATGCAGATGTAAGGAGAAGGGAACTAGAGTTCCAGGTTAATGAGTGGGTTTTCCTGAAAGTGTCACCTATGAAAGGGGTGATGAGATTTGGCAAGAAAGGGAAGCTCACTCCTAGGTATATAGGCCCTTACAAGATCTTGAAAAGGATTGGCAAGGTGGCATATGAGTTTGATTTGCGAGCAAACTTAGCAGCAGTGCATCCGGTTTTCCTCATCTCACTCTTGAAGAAGTGGGTGGGTGATCTAGCTTCAGTAGTGCCATGAGAGAGTGTGGCGTTGAAAGATAGTCTTTCTTATTAGGATGTACTAGTTGAGATTATTGACCGTCAGTTTAGAAGGTTGAGATAATAGTTCCACTTCAGTTTTTCATTCATTCATGCGTGAATTCAGTCTTAGATCATGTTCCCTCAGACTGTACTTGTATTTCAGCGTATTTGCATGTTTTTTGAACTTATTTCAGTCAGAAATTCAGTCCTTAGTGTTTAGTTGTAGGGATTGCAACTCTCTCCCTCTATTTCAGCTAGTTTAGTCTTTATTCGATGATGAATGTTCCCAAGGGGGAGATAATGTAACAACTCGTATCCAAAATAGACCAAAAATCAGCTTTTGAAACAAATCTGTAGGTACTATAGGCGATCACTATCGACGGACCATAGTTTGATCTACAACCCATACTGCACATCCTTCTTTTGTTATTGAAACTCTCCCATGATGCACCCCAGGAAAAAATTGACTAAGTGTCGATCCACGGACATACGTATGGTCCTTAAGTCAGACTATAGTCTGTAGTCTGTGTCTGTCTATCAACACCCCATTCACCCAGCCTCTGACATGAACCACTATTGACTAGTACGGTCCGTAGATGGACCTATGGACTGTAGGTATGACCTTAGGTGAAAATTAGCAGACAGTTAGGGGCAATATGTTGTTGGGTCAACTTAAAATGATCATAACTGTAATTAAAAGATTAATTAGGTTTCCTATAACCAATAAAATGATAGATAATTCAATTAGCTTTACATTGCATATGAGTTTGCTAAAACAGACCTTCGAGTAAAAAGTTATGCCCGTTTTAGTAAAGGCCTGTCAAACAGACCCAACCTAGGGACCCAAACGACGGACCGTCGATTGAACAACGACCCGTCAGTCCAGGTCGTAGTTTGGTCCGACAATAATTAACTCAGGGGTCTTTTGGTCTTTTCTCACTTCGTTTAAACCCCAAGATATATTATTTTGACCCTAAATCATCAGATTTTAGCCAGTTTAAGACTAGAAATATAACTAAAACTTACCTAAGTCAAATCATTAAATCAAAACTTAGAAAATTAGAAGCAAGAAAGGAGAAAAAGGTCAAGAACCCTAGTTCAAGAACGCACCAAGTTTCCATCTGTTCCATCCCCTAAATCTAAATATTTCTCCGTGGATTTCATCACCAGGTATGTGGGATTTTACTAGTTAGTTCCTTTCACTCATTGGGTCCCTAGTTTAAAGTCAGATTCTTGATTCCCATATCATGATTAGACCTAGGATTTCTAGAACTTCAAGAGAACTTCATGAATGAATTAGTTATATGTTCCAAATCAGATTTCCATGTTATTACTCAGATTATTGCATGAATTTCAGAATCCTAGATATGTACTTCTTTAGTTCTTGAATTACACATGCTAGGTCAAATATTTCAATTACTTCAGATATACAAGATTCAGTTATTAATGCATCATTACCAGATTAATTATTGTATTCCCAGTTTGCATCCACAATTTTGAGGTATCTAGTATTTACAGAAACTCAGTCATAATCGGTCAACTACATAATTTATTGGGAGTAGCATAATAGCAAGTTGGACTAGGATTCAGCGTATCCAATTAGTCCCATAACTACTAGCCAAGTAGGTTGTAAGTCTTCTCTGTGGGCATCAGTTTAGTGATCACGCCAACATGCCTTTATACCTTTGGCAGGGTATATTGGGTCCTCTCGATAGGGCGTATACATCAGACTCTAAATTTAGCTAATGTGGTTTTATTATCGGTTATTAGTAGTTCCCAAAGTTCAGTCAGAGCATTAACCATTTATCAGTATATTCAGTATTTATTTTCAACACGTTATAAATTGGTCATTGCATTCAGTTATCTGAGCATTCAGAATCTATATCATGTTCAAATTATATACTTGCTTTTGTGCTTGTTCAGTTATGTATCATTTCAACTTTACACTATCGTACATGCTCAGTACCTTTCATGTATTGACGCATATGTGCGCTACATATTCTCGTGATGTAGGTTTAGGTTCTCAGCATCCAGATCACGCTTAGATCGATTCCCGATCTCCAGTTCAACAAAATAAGTGGTGAGTCCTCATTCTCTGAGTACAACAATCATGAGTTTCATTCTAGTATTTTCGTTTTTAGTTTCAGTTTTTCCTAGACTTAGTTGGGGCCTTTCCCCAGCATTTCTAATCAGTTAGAGTCTATTTTCAGACATAGTTAGTTTCAGGTTAGTATTGATTTAATAACTTCCTTGTATTAAACTCGTCAGTATTTCAAATATCGCAGTTATAGAATATGGGTAATCCCCATCTTTTCATTTTAAAATATTACTTAGCTTCCATATAAGTTATTTTCTTTAGCATTCTCATTATTATGTCAGCAGGGTTAGCTTGGGATCACTTGCGGTCTATTTCCCATGTCTGCGTCTAGGGGTATCTCGGGGCGTGACAGGTTGAAAGCATCCTATAGTCGATAAAAGTCTTACGCCGACAATAGGAGAAGAGAGCTTGAATTTGAAGAGGGTGATAAAGTGCATTTGAAAATTTCACCCATTAAAGGGGTAATGAAATTTTGCAAGAAAGGGAAGTTGTGTCCTCGTTATGTGGGTCCCTATGAAATTTCGCAATGGGTTGGCTAGGTTGCATATGAGTTGAAATTACCTAGTAAAATAGCTTCGGTTCATCCGGTTTTCCATGTCTCCATGCTTAAGAAGTGCATAGGTGACCCCGAGTCCATTCTTCCTATTGAGGGTCTAGGTGTGGATCAGAACCTCTCCTATGAAGAGTTTCCGGTGCAAATTCTTGACCATCAAGTGAAGAAATTGAGGAACAAAAATGTGGCCTCCGTAAAGGTTCTATGGAGAAACCACCTACTTGAGGGAGAAACACGTGAGGCCGAGGTCAACATGAAGTATCGTTACCCTCATCTCTTTGATAATTCTGGTTAGTTGTTCCTATTAATAATGAAAATAATGAGTTAAATTGAATTTGATTTTTTTGGTAAAGATTTACATTTTTACGGTAAGGGTTTTTGCTAAAATAAAGTTTCATGGAAAAATGCTCTTTTACTTGTTTTGCACTTATTGTGTATTTGGTTTGTTGTTGCCTTTATAAAATGATATTGAGCGTGTTGATAGGTTGAATTTTTGCATATTGGATCCTTAATAATATGTTGAGCTCATGTTGTTGTGAGAAAGAAATTCCTCATGTTGTGATTTTGAGCTCTTATGTGTAGTAATTGAATTTTTGAATTAATATGTGTAAATGCCATGTTTTTATGATAGACTCAGTTGATTATGTATGTTGTTGGTTGTGCTGCTAGTATTGAGTCTATAATGTTCCTTCAAAAGATTTTAGTGTCATTCGCGGACGAATGTTCCTAAGGGGGGATAATGTAATACTCCGAAAGTCCAAAACCTAATCTAGAGACTCACATGAGTGTCTAAGGTTTGTAACACTGTTTTAAGGTCAATAATAATGTATAAAAGTAATATATGAAGTTTTAGAGTCAAAATGCCAATGAACGTCCATGGCGTCTCTAGACTAGTCAAAGAGATGCTAGTTTCCCTTAGCCTATTTCACCGGGTTTTAAGAGTCAAAAATTTATGAAATTTGGTAGGATAGTGTTAAAAACGTATTAGAATAGGTTTAGAGTCGAAATGTTTGGGTACGACTACCCAAGGACCACCCTAAGGGTCCTTGAGGAGGACCCTTCTATTATGGCTAAAAAGTTGTCATGAGGCAGTAGCCACCGACGGTTGTAGGCGACGAGGCGTAGATCTATCGACAGGGCGTCGATTCCACCGTAAACCAAAACTTAGTCATTTTGCCAAAAATCCAATATGACAACTCTCTGACCAAAACAAAGGTTGTGCAGGACGGTTGGGGGAAGGAGGCGTAGGTTGACCTACGGACCGTCGATCATTGTCTCGTAGGTCCTGCCTGAGTTTACACTTTTAAGTTTAAGTTACTTCATTTAATTAGTTAGTTGGTTAGTTAGTTAATTAAGGGTTAAGGGAGACCTAATTAAGTTAATTAAGGACTTATATAAAGACCTAAGCCTAATTAAACTAACCCAACTCCCACAATTCCCAAACTCAACTTTGCTCTTCCAGTTTCTTTTTACTTTCTCTCTCCCAATGAATACTCCATAGAAGACCAAGGTCTAAGGGTTCTAGGGCTTCAATAGGATCACTTTTATCCATCAATATTCTACAAATATCAAGGTATGGGAACTCTTCACCTTTGGGATTCCTTTCCCAAAAGGGTTCTTCCTAAAATTGGTTTTCAAAAAAGATGATTTCATATGAGTTTCTTCCTAATACGAATTTGATCTTCTAAATTGTATTGTTTTTTTGTTTTATTGGTTATTACGAGTTTATTATGATACATTATTGATTAATGGGGTTGGTTCTTGATGATTATACCTTGTATGTGGTAGGGATGATGAAATTGACTAAATTCCCTAACCCTAGATTATGAATTGTTGATTGAATTGTTTAGGATGATTATAATTGACTTAAACATTATGTTATATACTATTGTGTGATGATATTACACTCATTTTTTGGTGGAATTGGATGGTTGATGGTAAAACCTTGGATGATGGCTTGTGAAGGAGATTGGAAAAGTCTTTGTGATCTCAAACCTTTTCTTCAATTATGGTGGCTTATACTCGATGATGAAGTTTAATTGAAGTATAACTTATGATTTAACTAAGTAGGTGTTGGTATGATGATGTAATTCAAATGTCTTGATTATGTGTATTGTGAGATTATGTTAAGATGTAATGATATAAGGTTGGTTATGAAGTACCTATGTGTCTACTATAATATGATGATGTTAAAGTCTTAATCTCACATGTGAGGGTTGTATTGAAATGATGTTCTCATGCAATTCCTATTGAGCTAAAGACTATGACTATACAAGTAGTAGTCTCCTATGACCTAAATTATGCTATGATTGTTAAAGAAAGACATTTCAAAAGGGACTCTAGCTTAGCATCGAGTGAACTACTAGTGAGAAGTGTCCCTTCCAAAATAGGGAAGGTAACTGTTATACTCATGAGATTGGAGACTATTATTCATGGTGCATAAAGAGGGTCCCAAGCACATATCCTAGTTCTTGAACTATGTTTCCCCCATAGAAATACTAGCTAGTTGATCCACATTGATGCTATGTTCATGTTTTCGTACTACCTTTGCAAGTATTCCACATTCTTTCGGTGTAGGATTTCATGACATCTGGTTCCACATCATCTCATGTGGTCTATGTCAGTTAAGGCAAGATGTTCCCAAAAGTAAAATAAAGTAATAAAGTGAACTCTAACTAGGAGGACTTAAGGGGATTGACTTAGT
This sequence comes from Solanum sitiens, assembly GCA_016801875.1. Taxonomy (NCBI): domain Eukaryota; kingdom Viridiplantae; phylum Streptophyta; class Magnoliopsida; order Solanales; family Solanaceae; genus Solanum; species Solanum sitiens. The sequence goes on along the minus strand of JABWTJ010000388.1, from coordinate 189,352 downwards.
CTAGGTAGGGGTATGGGAGTCTACCTATACATTGCACTAGTTGGCCTTGAGGAATTTCCTAAAAAGATGTTCTTGTGTTCTTATACTCTTATAAAGTGAATGATATGCATATGTTGACTTTACATATTAATGATACTATATGATGTTGGTTTCACTTATGAACATGTTGTTGGTCTATATTGCTAATTATGATGAAGGATACTTATGATGCTATGTTATGTGGAGTTAGACATTATTTATGATCCTTTGGTTGTTTTGCTAGGTTGAGTGGTGTTATGAGGATTCACTTGACTATAGCACTAGTAAGCTTGCTAAGGGATTGTGATTAAGGTCTTGGCTTGTATTGTAATGATATGAACTCTTGAGCATGCTTTGATGTGATAACATGATATTGGAGTTGCTTTGGTTATGAGTTCTAACATGCTATATATATGTTGACTTGAATTAACTTGATAATTTTGGTCTTGTGTTGAATATGCTATTGTCTTAAGGTATACATGATTATTGTCTTATATGTTTTCTTGATTATGCATAAGGCTTTTCAAAGTAACGTGGCGTGGTTTTATCAAATGTCCCCTTTTAGCATGATTTCTATGTTGTGTGTGCATATGTTTCCATTCTTAGTACAAGTGATATGCTAACCCCTATTTCTCCCTTTTCCCCTAAACATTTTAGGTTCTGGTTTTTGAAGGGTTCGTGGCCAATTTGCAAGAAGGCTTGGATCATTTCTCCAAGTGTGGATATGTCCTCAAGATCCGAGAATGATGCCTTTTTCATCATTCTACCTATGTGACTTCTTATAGTCTAATGACATTCGTTTCACTATTATTGTTCAAGACATTATTGTATGCCCTAAGTGACATTTATACATTTGTGTGAGGGGTATGCCCATTTTGTTGTATTTCGTTTAGATGATTTTATATGAGACATCCATATTAAGACTATATTATGTATTTTATATATATATATGACATAAAAGTAGAAGACATAATAAGCTTCTTTTTGCAAGGAGTCTAAGTAAACTCTCTATGTATATATTATGTGTAAGCGAGATGTCTATGTAATACTCATGTTGTAGATGTAGATGAAAAAACTTTTATTTTTTGCACTTTTTAACCTATGAATGTAATGATGAATGCTAAAGAGGTTAGTATTAGTCCTCTCCTAGGACGACGACGCCGGTTACGTCTAGGGGGTGCTCCTCAAATGTGACAACTATTTCCATAATTCCGACTCTTACGCCTTCACCACGACATGGCTATCTCCAAAAGATACAACACAAATATGTTGATCTTGTTCTTATCGCTCTTCACTCGGTTACACTTGTAGTAATTCTCCAAGTTCCATAAGCAATTCTCCACCTCTTGCGAGTCATGGATGCCTTTGAACATAGGTGGCTTGGGAGCCTCGACCTATGCCTCTCTATCTCGTTCGAATGACGAATATACTCTAACTCCAATGACTTCCATGAGTGCTTTTATCTCGGCATTCATGGTCTCAATCGTGCCCAACGCCTCGATGAGCCGACACTCCTAACAAGTGATAATATCCTTCATCTCAAACTCGTCACACTGGTGTCCCTCCAACTCTTTGTGGATGTTTTAGGTCTCCTCAATTGTCATTTCCCTTGGTATCAAAACTCGCTCTGTTACCACATTGTCACATACTTAGAATTTTAATCTTTCACGATTTTGTAAGCTCAAGTAAGCCATTTGAAACTAAGATCGTTAAGAGAATGAAAGGAAAGACTTTGAAAGATTTGGAAGAACACTTTATATTGCTTGGAAGATTGCTTACAAATTTCTTGGAGGATTTACAAATGAGTGGAACCTCTATTTATGCTAACACCTAGGGGATAAGTGTAATTTATAATTACTTTACAAGTTCCTAAATTATTTACACTTTGGTCCCTTTCTTGAATTGTCTACACTTTCTAGGGACTTCTAAAGCTTTCCCAGAAAATATCTAGTTCTTCCTCTAGAACTCTCCAAAGCCTTCTTGAAATATCTAAGGGCTTCTAGAGTTTTTCATAAACCTCGCCAAAACACTAGACTCTTCAGTACCTATCCGGCTGCAAAAGCTTACTGATAATTGGCAAGACATGACACTTGGATTTGTAACCCAAATTGAACCTTGCTATCTTAAATTTAGACGTAGGGAGTAAGGAAGAACTCATTAAGTCAATATGATCGCTTAACGTACCTTGATTCACTCTAATTGAAATTCTAAGATTGAGTAGGAACCTTAAAAGTCTCTTCTTGAACTTTAGGATGACTTCTTATTTTCTCTAGATATGGAGAAGATTTGATGTTAGAATCTTATTAAGAATTCGTGATTAGAGACTGATTTTTGTGGGACTAATTTAGATACATGAGAGTAATATACCCCGGTATTAAAGATGCCTGAGATGGGAGAATTTGAGAGAAATTAAGCCCTAGGTCATTCAAGATGAATTCTATAATGACCCACCGTCTTAACTAATAAATAGAGCATTTTAAAATCTTGACTCAAAAACATTTTCTTGGCACGGTGCACCCATGCTACAGGCTGTTGGGAAAATAGTCTAGCGTGGTGCGCCCACTCTACTAGGCATGCGAGGCACACAGTCAATTTGACATCTCTCCAGTAAATTGCAAATAAATTTTTACTCAAGATTCGGGTAAACGAGGGTTACGTGAGATTGGAAAGAATAATTTTTGACCTTTAATTGGATAGGTCATGGGTCATCTGAATTTTACTTTTCTTAGAGGCATGGTCATTTGAAGTTGACCCTGTTAGTATGATAAATAACTAAATGATTGTATATATTAACGTAATTATATAGTGATATAAATTAGCGTGATCATATACATGTGTTGTAGAATCAAAGAAATAAATATTGTGATAGAATAAATGATTTGGAGGGATAGAAAGACAGATTTAGATGGATAGAATAACACATTTGTAGGGATAGAATAACTGATCTTTAGAGATAGAAATGACTGATCTTTAGGGATGTATAATCTTTATTCTCAAAATAACTGAAAGACTCTCACTTTGAGAGGCATTCACCAGTAAATTGACATAGTACTAGATTCTTCTTGGATGTCATGTTTCATTGAGTCACTTATAGTTCCTTGTAAAAAAAATTTGGAAAATCTTGGTTTTTGTTTACTGTTCATCGACAATCAGTCCTACAATTTCTTTTTGGTCATTATAGTTGCTTTTTAGAGTCTTTGTAGTTTCCATAGCTATCAAAAGCATGAATTCACATCATTTTGGATCCTTCAGTGTTCGTTTCACTAGAAAACAATATTCTTCTAGGGAGATTCAATTTGAGTTATTTGTCATCGGCAAATAACTATGGGGCCATATAGATGGAAGTGATCCTACTCCTATTGATACAACAAAGCTTGTTGAATGGAAGATTAAAGATGCTCGGGTGATGACAATATCTTAGGGTCAATTGAACCTATGATTGTTCTTAATTTCAAGTCGTATAAGACAGCTAAGGTCATATGAAATTACTTGCAAAAGTTTTATAACCAAGATAATAGCGAAAGATTCTTTCAGTTAGAGTACGAAATTGCTAATTTCTCTGAATGAGGTCTTTTTGTTCAGGATTATTATTTTGAATTTCAGAACATATGGGCTCCGACTTTGACACTGTTCTGAGTAAGGCAAAATCTCTATTAATTATTCTGACATATCATGGGTAAAGCAAGCGAGACCATTTTTTGATGAAATTATGTCTCCACCGTTGAGAGTGTTCTCTCTAACATGATGAGTCGTTACCCGTCTCCCTCATTAGAAATTTACTTTAGGATATTACTTCGTGAAGAGCAACGTCTTGTCACACAAAATATTGTCAAGAAAGAATATGATGTGACTGCTGCATTTGTGGCACAAGGTTAGGTAAAGGGTTGGAATAAGAGTTGAACTCAATGGTACAGTTGCAAGGAATATGGTGATATTGCTAGCAATTGTACCAAGAAGTTCTGTAATTATTGTAACCAACAAGGACACATTATCAAAGAGTGACCAACGCGCCCTAAAAATCGTAGGTTCAATGCTTTCCAAGCTAGGATAAATTTTTCCACAAATGATAACTCATATTCTCGAAAAGTTATTACTACGTAAATGGGACAACGATTGATTGTGTCAGCCTTTTCAGCATTGAGATTACAAGGTTATGATGTTACATATGATTTTTGGATTGTTGATTCAGGTGCTTCCAATCATATCACTAACTCAACGAGCATCCTAAAAAATATTCACAAGTATCAAGGTCCCTCAAAAATACAGATTATCAATGGTATTAATTTACCCATTACCAAGTTTGGGGACATTACTCCAACTTTTAAGAATGTTTTTGTTTCACCAAATCTCTCAACTAGTCTTATTTCAGTTGGATATTAGGTAGATAACAATTATGATGTGAATTTTTCTCGTAATGGTTGTCTTTTGCAGAACCAGGTATCAGGAACGATAATTGCAAAGGGGCCTAAAGTTGGAGGATTGTTTGCTATTCACTTTTCCATTCTCATGTTTTATATTTTGCTTGTTCTTCTACTTCTAGTAAGACTGAGGTTTGGCATAAGCGTCTAGGACATCAAAATTCTGTTGTGTTGTCTTATTTATCAAATTCTGGTTTATTGGGAAATAAAAATCAATTTTTAGGAAACTTCCATTGATTGTTCTACTTGTAAATTAGGCAAAAGTCAAACTCTTCCTTATTCTAATTTTGGTAGTAATGATATAAAGTGTTTTTATATCATTCATAGTGATGTTTGGGTCATTTCACCAATTATTTCTCATGCTCGGTTAAAATACTTTGTGACTTCCATTGAAAATTATTGTCGGTTTACATGGGTGTATTTTCTTCGATCCAAATATGAGGAATTTTGCATGTTCAAGACATTTTTCCCTTACATTGAGACTCAATATTCTACATTCATCAAACTATTAAGATCTGATTCTGGTGGAGAGTATCTGTCTTATGAATTCAAAAAATTCTTTCTTGACAAAGGAATTGTCTCACAACACTCTTGCCCATATACACCATAACAAAATGGAGTTGTTGAACGAAAAAATCGCCATCTTTTAGATGTCACTTGTACTTTATTGATTGAATCCTCTGTACCATCTAAATATTGGGTGGTAGCTTTGTCTACTGCTTTCTATTTAATTAATAGATTTCCATCTAAAGTGTTAAATCTTGAGTCTCTATATTTTGTTTTTATCACAAAAATCCTAACTATACTGAATTTTTTACATTTGGTTGTGTTTGTTTTGTGCATTTGCCTCCTTCGTAGCGCAATAAAGTTTCTATACAGTCTACTAAATGTTCTTTTATAGGTTATAGTACTTCAAAAAAAGGTTTTATTTGTTATGATCCATGTTCTAACAAATTTCATATTTCTAAAAATATTTTTTCTTTGAGAATCAGTATTTTTTTCCTATGATTGTAGTTTCATTTTCTGCTTATCCTCTTCTTCATAATTTTGAGGATTTATCATCTTCTTTTAAGAGGTTCAAACCTGGATTTGTGTATAAAATTATGTCGGCCAAACTTATCCTATCCTGACACTGATACGCCGCATGTAACTTAACTACAACTAGAATCTGTGAATTCTTCAAGATCTGGTCCTCTTGAGACTACTCGTCGATCTACCAGAGTATCTCGTACTCCCAGTTGGAATGACTTTTTCTCTACTTTATCCATCATATATGTTCCATCTTATTACTCATAAGCTTCCAAGAGTGAATGTTCGCAGAAAGCAATGCAGGAAGAACTTTTGGCTCATAGAGAAAATGATAAATCAGATAGTTTTTCATGTCCTTCAAATGTCCGCCCTATTTGTTGTAAATGGGTTTATTTAATCAAACTTCATTCTGATGGAACTCTTGATCGGTACAAAGATCGATTGGTTGTTCTTGGTAACCGGCAAAAATTATAGAGTGGACTATGAGGAGACTTTTACACCCGTAGCAAAAATGACTACGGTGCTAACTATTATTGCCATTTTTGCTTCACAAAACTGGTCTGTTTATCAAATGGATGTCAAAAATTCTTTTCTCTGTGGTGATCTTAAAGAAGATATTTATATGAAACATCCACCTGGTTTCTTATCATCGCCTACATCATATGTATGCAAGTTCAAGTGGTCTTTGTATGGATTAAAACAAGTTTCAACATCTTTGTTTGATAAGTTTCCATTTACTTTGCTACACTTTTCTTGTGAGCAGAGTAAATTTGACTCATCTTTGTTTCTTCGAAAACATCTACAGGTTGTGTTCTTCTTTTGGTGTATATAGATGACATTATTATCACATGAACCGATTCTTCACTAATCACTAAACTCCAACAAAAACTTCAAGATTCATTTCATATGAAAGATCTTGGTACTCTTACTTATTTTTTGGATTTGGAAGTTCAGAATGTTGCTTGAGCTGTGTTTCTAAACCAGTGCAAATATACACAAGATTTGATTTCTTTGACTAGACTTCATTCCTCCTCAGTAGATAATCCATTGGAATTGAATGTGAAGTATCGACGTGAGGAAGGTGATCTTCTTCCTGATCCATCTATATTTTGACAACTAGTTGGGTGTCTAAATTACATTACTATTACTAGGCTTGATTTCTCTTTTGCAGTTCAACAAGTTAGTCAATTTATGCAAGCTCCCCATCATCTCCACTTGGTCGTTGGTTCTCGCATTCGTCTTAATGCATTTAGTGATTGTGATTGTGCTGGATTCACTGACTTGTCGTTCAGTCTCTGGTTGGTGCATGTTTCTTGGAGAGTCATTGATATCTTGGAAGAGTAAAAAGCAAGATCATGTGTCAAAATCATCAATAGAGGTTGAATATCGATACATGTCTACTTCTTGCTCTGAGGTTGTATTGCTTCGTGGATTAGTTGTTGAGATTGTATTTCCTCAATCGCATCCTAATCCTCTCCACGCTGATAATACAAGTAATATTCAGATTGCTACTAATCCCGCTTTTCATGAGAGGACCAAACACATCGAAGTGGATTATCATTATATATGAGAAGTTGTAGATAAAGGAGTCATTAATCTTCCACATGTGTCCAGTTCTCTTCAAATAGCATACTCGTTTACAAAATCCATGGCACGACAATGCCATCAGTTTCTAGTAGGCAAATTGAATCTTCTTGATCCACTAGCATCAATTTGAGGGGGAATGCTAGCATGATAGATAACTAATGATTGTATACATTAATGTAATTATATAGTTACATACATGACTATATACATTTGTTGTAGAATCAAAGGAATAAATATTGTGATAGAATAGCTGATTTGGAGGGATAGCAAGGTTGATTTAGAGGGATTGAATAGAAAATTTGTAGGGATAGAATAGATGATCTTTGGGGATAGAAATGACAGATCTTTATAGATGAGTCATCTTTATTCTCTCTATATAATGGAAAGACTCCCTCGCTTTGAGAGGCATTCAACAAAAAATTCACCGACCCTTGTATGAAGTTATGTGAAAATATAGCTGATAGAAATGCTTTGAACCTTGTTTGGTGTTTAAGGTTGCTTACGACCCTAAACCATATGTGATATACTTCCTAAACTTTCTAAATTACCGTAGCATATATGCACAACTTAGTATTATTCATCGGGTTCGTACCTATACACATACATAGGATGATTTGAATCTTTTATTAGAAGTTGTTGGACGTTACGTAGATTGTCCCACATTTTTTTGGGTACTCAAAGAGTTGTGTAAGAAAATGGAAAACACTCAATTATTGGCTGAAAGCAAATGAAAAGTCCTCTGACATTTCTTGACGTGACACATCTCCCTCAACTTTTAATGCTCCGAGTATGTGTCTTCTGGTGATTGGTTAAAAACCATGACAGACTATCAAGGTAATGCTAATATTTCTTTTAAAAAATCTATACATCTTACTTCCTTTAAACCTTCTTCTTAGAACTTTCTTGTCATTCTTCCGAGTTTCATGTTTTACCACAGTTTCATCAAAGATTACTACCTTCTTAATTATCCTTTGACATTATTTCTCTAGAATCCACGACATAATTACAACTTAATATGTGAGGGTGGGGGGACAAAGTCGACAATAGTAATTTGAAGGCCTAAATCACAATTGAGGACGAGGATCATTGTTGGATAATGAAGATGTTGGGTGAATATTTTTACAAATTACACATGAATTTTTACAAATGGTCCTATTTAGATTTTTTATCCTAAAATATTAACCCTCTTAAGTTTTAAACTAAAATTTATTTTAGTTCTGCATAATGGAAACATTTATTTATGTGAACTGTTACTTGACATATCTTTTTAAATAAAAAACGTAACATCTCCTAACTTGAAGTAACTAAGAATAAGTTAAGAAACCAAGAATAATCAATTATGGGAATAAGTAGGGAAATCTTGAAAATTACCAGCTTTCGAAGGTGAGTTTTGGTCATTTTCAAACGGTCATAACTTCCAGCTCAGGAGGAGTTTGGGTGAGTTTTTATATGGTTGGAAGTCCCTTGGGAATAGCTTTCCAACTCCACCGAGTTTGCAGAAATTTGTTGTCATATGAGGTAGATATGTCTTCCTGAAGTTGAGATGTTGGATCGAGGAATGTCCAATAGAGATTTTAGCAAGTGTAAAGTTGTCGTTTCACCCTAGCATTTTATAATTCATTTTAAGGTAATATTAGGGTTAAACAAGTCCCAAATCAGTTTCGAAAAATTAAGAACGCTTAGGGCTAGGGAGAAAAGAGAAAAGAAGAGGAAGATCAAAAATTGTCCAAGAACGCCAAGATCATAGCATGGATTTCATCGGGGGTGATCCATATCGAGGTATATGAGATCATTCTGTGTTTGTTACTCACCCCCCCCCCACCACCAATATGTTTGATTCAGCAAGTTTCATTTAGCTTGAATGATAAATCTTGAAGTTCTTGATAAATAAATTGTAAATTCTTGTTGGTTGAATTGTATTTGCTTACTAGTAGATTTGATTCATGTTTCCGGACTATTTTTGGGTCTAATATATTGGGTAATGAGGTATTTAGTGATCCTAAGTGTTTGGGGGAAGATCCATGGGAGTTTAGAAGGTTTGGAGTTGACAATCAGAGAAGAAAAGTCAGAAATCCGGTTTGACAACCCCTGGGGCGCTGCGCCTGCCACAGCCCCTCAGGAGGCTTTGTCTGACTGTCCATGGAATGCCACACCAGCTAGAGCACCTCAGAACAGAGTCTGTCTATCATTATTTGGCACTTCGTGTCTTTGAGAGCGCCAAGGTCATGTGGCGACCCCATTTTTTCCCTATTGTTTCGTACTAGTTCCTAAGTGTTGTACCTATCATTTCTAGTTGATTACAATACTCTAAAGTACATCTAAACCTCATGAAATCATACAAAAACATGAGATCGTGATCCTTGAATCCATAATCTAATTCAAGGGAAGTTAGAATCAAGGTTATGAAAGTTAAGAAGTCAAGTGCAAAGCTATGAAGTGAGTTGAAGTAATGCTTTTCAAAGTTCTTGGAGTCTTACTTAAACGCAGTTCTAAGGCTCAAGTTTGATTTAAGGAAAAGAGTAAAGGTTGAGTTCATTTCTCAAAAGGTATAAGGGAACTAAGTATTCCCTAGGATGTTTATAATGTTTTTACATTTATGTCCATAGGAAGTAAGAGTTCAAAAAGAGTTTTTGAATAAAAAGGGGAACATTGATTCCAAGTGGAGCTTCTTAATGCTAAAGGAATTGAGCAAATTATCTCAACTCAGAGGAAAGAGGACATTTTAAAAGCATAAGCTAAAGTATATTTTAGGAGTAGTATTGAGAAGTGATGTGGGGATGAGAGTTCATATTAATTCAAGTCTCCATGTAAACTATGTAGTAATCATGGGTATTAATGTGTCATACTTTTTAGATGATCACGTAAGTTATCTAGTGGATCCACTTAGTTGAGGATGTCTTATGCGACAGCAAAGTATAGTACAGTTCTGGAAGCATGGGCGAGACGTTGTATCACCACTTAGGCTCATACTTGTGGTGGTCGGTTAGATATACTCCCACAGAAATCATATTAATTCATATATTAGTAAAGTTGAGTTTATTATTGACTTATTTTTAATGAACTAAGTGTTTACACTGTTTTACCAGTTATATATATATTGCATATGTCTTTATTGATTTATATTGAGTTGTTATCTTGTGAGTCAAGCAGAGCCAATGTAAGTTCATCATTAATCCATTTCAAGTTTTATAGATGTGTTTAGCATTCCAGCTCGCATACTCGTACTTTTAATATACTAATGCCAGTTGGTCTGCATCGTCTTATGATGCAGAACCAGGTAACCAGGATTAGTTTCATGACTGGAATCTAGACCCCAGACGAGACCGGCGTCGTTGACCTCTCAGAGGTCTCAGACAAGCCTACTTACGTCATTCTTACTTTACATAGGTTAATTTTAGCGGAAAATTTGAAACTTTTTGTTTCAAAATATTGCTTACTAAACATTTCTAATACATTCTTAATTTGTTCACCATCAACCATCTAACATTAAGAGATAATCAAATGAAAGGAATAGTTCAATACTTATAAAGCGTATAATTACCAAAATGGCACCAACACATAGTCTGAATAAAAACAGGAAAGAAACGCTAGTGTAACATGCTCCACTAGCTCAACTCTAAAACTAAGCTAGAATATAAAACAGTAGCATCCTCGAAAGCATGAGGACCTACAAACTCCGGATGAATGTTGGACGTCCGGATAACTGCAACAATGATCATGTAGCTCTATCGTCCACCTGTGCCTGCACCTAAAATAGTAGAGTTTGTATAGGGTTAGTACACACTTGTACTAAGTATGGTTATATGCAAGCACATAACCATAGTAAATGATTATAGTAGAGTCAGTGGACTTGCCAAATTGGGATTAGGAAAGTTTCCAAATTTGGATTAGGAAAGTAAATGATCTTTCCAAATTTGGATTAGGAAAGTCAGTGAGCTTTCCAGATTTGGAATAGTAAAGTTATGTCATGAGAATAACATACATCATCATACTTTTCACATTTGCACACAGCACATAACATTTACACACAGCACATATCATATAGCATACAGTACATTTTGCATGTAGCACATAACTTCTTTCGTATCATTCATTCATATGCCATGAGACCTTGGAATCATGGACTTAACATTAAGACATCCCAGAAATGAGGGCTCAACATATGGGAACTCAACTAGGGAGTCTTCATTAGCAAACACAGAGTCTGCTTCATTCATTCATACATAATTCATTTCATTTCGTTCATAGGCCAGTGTGAAAACCAGTTATACCTAGGGTGTAGTTTACGACTTTCATCGGGTTTGCTGTGCAATGATCAAGAATAACCTAGTGTTATTATCTGAGTCTAGCTCACCTCTTGATTATCCTATCCTAACACCTTTGGTATCGTTCATTTCATTATGTGCATCATTTGAGGCTGGCCTCATTCATTCATTGGGAACTTTAACTTTAACCGACATAGATCATGTGAGCATCATGAAATCCAGTGTCTCCCCCACACAAAAAAGAGGTGGAATCACCGGCCAAGGTGACCCAAAAACATGCTAGTGTACATGGTAATTTAACCCCGCCAGATCCCTATATTGGCAGTATAGGTTCGAAGACTAGGAGATGTATGGAGACCCATACCCGGCAAGCCGAACATTCTCATCTCATGAGAGTTACGTGAACCTTCGCCCTTCCCGAAAGAAGGCATCACCTCTCATAGCTAGTCTATCGGTGCTCAGTATAAAGTTGCATTTCATTCAACTCAAACGTCATGGAAGCTGACTTCTAGTATGAGGACATCATAGCTCATTAGATGATTTCTCATCTCATCATTAGTATCAAGTGTGTTAAGCTCAATACCTTCATTAGAGTGTTCATAGAGACTGATCTCTTCATTATCTTACACTCTCATAGGTGAGTACGTATTGGTAACATTTATTTAGGCTCATTCGAGATTACTCTCATCATTTACATTAATCTTATATCATGTTGTCACCACATTCATTATCATTAACACCCTTGCTTTTCATAGTTACTCACCTCTTATTATGTGAACGTTCATTTCATCATATGCCAATGCACTTGGCCATTTAGTGTATCTTACACTCATACTTAACCCTTCTAGGGTTCATCATTTCATTACATACTTCTTAGATTCACTTACTTTGAACGTATGTTAGACTTATGCGTCTATACATTCAAGTCATGACACTTCATTCATATTTCGTCTAAGATTATGTGATACAAGACTTATGCATCTTGTATATGTTCCAAGATCTTGATTTCGATCTAAGTATGTGGCATTATTCTAGGATATTATATTCACGTATGACTTATGTATCAATACGAAAGCTTGAGCAAGGAAACCCAAGTCTTGAATCAACTGGATATCATTTATATTTTTAATTGATTTTATTCTAATATTCATAACATTATGACTCTAAGTTAAATCACAATATTAAGATTGAAGGATTAATTTTCTCCTTAGTAATAATCCTAATTTGGCCGAAGGGTTGTGGGTTCGAACCCCCACAACCCCTTTTTAATTTTTATTAACTTCATGTTGCCCAATTTCGCCTAAACCAAGAGGTTGTGGGATCAAACCCCCCACAGCCTCCTTTATTTTATTCTTTAATTAGCCTAAGTAGGGAGGTTGTGGGTTCGAACCCCCACAGCCTCCATACTTTTAATTAATTTTCGCTAGGGGCTGTGAGGTGCTGGGTTCGAACCCCCACAGCCCCATATTTATTTTTCTTTTTATTTTCGCTAAGTTGAGGGCATTGGCAGTGAGGTTGTGGGATCAATCCCCCACAGCCTCACTTGCTTTATTAACTTATTTTCGCCTCCTCTAGTTCCAGCCTTGAGGTCGTGGGTTCGATTCCCACGCCTCACATCCTTTTTTTTTTCTTTATTTTCCTTCTTCCTTGCTTCCCACGAGTCATGTGTTCGATTCCCCCCATCCCCATTCTTTTATTAATTCATTTCGTGGGCAGCAGCTAAGGGGTTCGAATCCCCTTAGCCCCAAGACATTTTTTTAAAAAACAATTCCAGCCTCTGGGTCATGTGAGGTCTTGGGTTCGATTCCCCTTGACCTCACCTATTTTAATCACTTTTAAAACTCTTCCAAAATTTCCAGAACCTGCCCGAAATCAACATCACAAGCTGGAAATTTTGATTACCTTTTTGTAGCCTATTTTCTCCACTTTTTAACGTTAAAAGTTCATGCATTTGGAGTAGTGTTTAGTGAGTCCTTTAGGTGCATTTTGATGGACATATTTGGCCAAGAATTTATCATTAAATTCAGCCACATTACACTTAAATGAACATCATCATTTACATAAGTTTACACACTTAAAATGACAACCAAAACCATATCAAACTTGAAGCCATAAATCAAAACTTATTTACAGTAAGTTTACAGTAAACTTTTTTCACATACACACACATATTTTCGGCAACAAAGCTTGTCATTCATATGATTCCAAATACATATTCATGAACATATTCATCACAAAAACACATTGCAACACCTAATTTCTACCAGCAAACATACCAACCTATGATTTGATGGGAGCTAAGGACAGGGATATGCAACGGGGAACAACTTAGTTTTTGGATTAAAAGCAAGTTAAATCCTTGTTTCAAGTGGGGTTCGAACCCGAGTGACTCCTATTTGCGAAAATGGGTCACTTCGGGTTGCCCCACCCGAATTGTTTTAATTAATTAAATTAATTTATTAAATAATTAATTCCTGAGGGTAATTACAATATTACCCTTGGCTTGGAAAAGACCATTTTACCCTTGGACCCTCAAAACTTGAAATTTCTTCTTTTGAGTCCGGTAAAAACTCTTTCTATTAAATCTTCATTTTTGTGAGCCTCACATGGTTGGTTCCAACCTTTCCAAGCTCAATTAACTCCCCAAGTTATTTGGCTTGGTCGTAGCAAGGGTTCTGAGGTTTGGTTCTACGCGTATCACCCCGTGTGGACCTTGGTCTAATCGCAAGCATTCTTGAAAAACCTAAGTCTTGATCCTATTCATTTTTAGGGTTGTTACAATTAGCACGCAATGCTTCTTTGATCTTGTTTGAGCTCTAGAGTCAGTGGTGAGCCTCCTTGCATTTTGGAGGACATCCTTTTCATTTGCTTTACTAGTTTAGTTCATTAGGATGTTGTGGGGTATATTTCAACATCCATCTTAGTCAGTTTAGAGGCTTCGTAGAGAGCTAGTAGTTCAGTAGTCTTTACATTTCATTCTTATTTTAAAGACTTGAGTTGACATTTCAGACAATTTGAATGTTTAAACTTTTAAAACATTCTAGATAGTATAAATATAAAGTTTAGTTAAGTTCTCTTCATTCTTAAGTATGATTTTGTCTTCTACTAGACAAACCAAGGGTTTGCTAGAGGCCAACAATGGTCATCGAGTGCCGGCCACGTCTAGGGTGTAGGCTTCGGGTGTAAAAAACATGGCATCAGAGCTCAAAGTTCAAGAGTCCTAGGCAGTTTATGAAGCCATGTCAGTAGAGTCTTAGTCATCGGTTTGAAGCGCCCCACATCTATGATTAGGAGGATATAACATTTAGAAAAATCTAATTTCTTTCATATTCTTTTTCATGTGTTAGAGTTTATCTCTAAAAGTATCTCTTTGATTCGTGCATACGCATATTTTCATATTTATCATGCCTCCACGAAGAGTAGTTAGAGGTCGACCAGCCAGAATAAATGTTGAAGAACAAGAAGTCCCTAATGCTCTAGATGTGAAACACCAAGGATAGGTTACCAACGCCGAATTCTGGGAATCAATCTGGATGTTAAGACAAGTAGTAACAAACTAAGTCGGGCAACAGAGAGAAGCTCAAAAAGAAGGGTCTTACACCTCGACAGTTCGTGAGTTTCTGAGAATGAATCCTCCTAGCTTCACCGGATCAAGCACTACTAAGTATCCGGAAAACTTTGTGGAAGAGTTGAAGAAAGTATTTGAGGTAATGCATGTGGTTGATGTGGAGAGATTTGAATTAGTTGCATATCAACTAAAGAGTGTGGCTAGAACTTGGTTCGAGCAATGGAAGGAAGGTAAAAATGAAGATGCACCACATACAGGTTGGGCTTGCTTTGAAGAAACCTTCTTGGGGTGGTTATATCCCCGAGAACTGAAGGAAGAGAAAGAATCAGAGTTCCTCACCTTTAAACAAGACTCCATTAGTGTTCATGAGTGTGGGTTGAAGTTCACCCAAATGTCTCGCTATGCTCCAGAGATGGTCAAGGACATGAGGAGCAGAATGAACTTGTTTGTTACCGATTTGGGTCGTTCTTCAAGTAAGAAAGTTAGGGATTCTATGTTGATAGGTGACATGGACATATCCAGGCTTATGTTTTATGTGCAATAAGTTGAAGAGGAGAAGCTGAGGGACAGAGAGGAGTACCGAAACAATAAGTCAAGGACAAGGAATGAGTCTGGACAACAAGAAGGTGGTTCAAGACGACCCCAATTTCAGAAACCAAAGGGGCATGCACCATCATCTTCTAGTGCACATGTGCCCAGAATCCAAGGTGAGTATAGTGGCCAAATTTCGCAGAACTTCAATGCTAGACCGACTCAGTCTCAAAGTAGTGTGGCACAAGGATGAAGTAGGGCGCCTGCATGTACTAAGTGTGGTAGAAACCACCCAGGAAATTGTCATGATGGCCAGACAGGTTGTTACAAGTGTGGTTAAGAGGGTCACTTCAAGAGAGAGTTCTCTAATAATAAGCAAAGTGGCGGAAATTCGGGCAATAGAACTTAATCTTCATCAGTTTCTCCACCAGACAGGGATGCACCTAAAGAAACTACTTCTAGTACCGACGGAGGGGCAAACTGTCTTCATGCAATCAGTATCCACCAAGAGCAAGAGAACTCTCTAGATGTTGTTACGGGTATGATCAAAGTCTTTACTTTTGATGTTTATGCTTTGTTATACCCAGGAGCAAGTTTATCCTTTGTAACTCCTTATGTTGAAAATCAGTTTGAAATTCTTCCTGAAAAACTTTGTGAACCCTTTTATATTTCTATACCTGTTGCGGAGTCTATTCTAGTGGAAAGAGTCTATCCTGATTAGCCTGTTTCCATCAATCAAAAGAGCACCACGATTGATCTAGTACAATTAGACATGCTAGATTTTGATATAATTCTAGGTATGGACTTGCTTCATGCCTGTTATGCATCAATAGATTGCAGAACTCGAGTTGTCAATTTTCAGATTCCTGATGATCCAGTCATAGAGTGGAGTAGTAGCTCAACAGTTCCTAAGGGTCGTTTCATTTCGTACCTTAAGGTGAGGAAGTTAGTCTCAAAGGATTTTATCTATCACTAAGTCCGAGTTAATGACTCAAGTGTTGAGGTACCTTCCCTTCAGACAATTCTTATAGTAAGTGAGTTTCCAGAAGTCTTTCCTGATGATCTACCCGGAGTCGCTCCCGAAAGAGAGATAGACTTCGGCATAGATATCATCCCAAATACTCGCCCTATCTTTATTCCGCCATACAGAATAACACCAGCAGAGTTAAAAGAGATAAAATAACAATTGAAAGATTTGTTAGATAAAGGCTTTATTCGACCAAGTGTCTCACCTTAGGGCGCTCCGGTCTTATTTGTGAGGCAGAAAGATGGTTCCCTTAGGATGTGTATAGACTACTGTCAATTGAATAAGGTGACCATAAAGAATAAATATCCTCTCCCAAGGATAGATGATCTTTTTGATGAACTTCAGGATGCTTCTTGTTTTTCTAAGATTGACCTCAGATCAGGCTATCATCAATAGAAAGTTAGAGTGTTATATTCCAAAGACAGCTTTCAGAATGAGATATGGGCATTATGAATTTTTAGTTGTCAGTTGGTTTGACAAATGCACCTACAGCGTTCACGGATCTTATGAACATAGTCTTCAAACCTTATTTAGATCTATTTGTCATCGTCTTCATTGATGACATATTTGTCTATTCAAGGAATGAAGAAGATCATGCTAGTAACCTAAGGATTGTTTTTCAGACTTTGAGAGATAAGGAGCTATATGCCAAGTTCTCCAAGTGTGAGTTTTGGCTTAAGTATGTGGCACTCTTGGGCCACATAGTTTCTGGTAATGGTATTAGAGTTGACACTCAGAAGATAGAAGCAGTTCAGAGTTGGCCTAGACCCATATCTTCAACAGATATTAGGAGTTTCTTGGCCTTGGCTGGCCACTATAGGATATTTTTGAAGGATTCTCATATATCTCATCTCCTTTGACCAAGATAACTTAGAAGACAGTCAAGTTTAAATGGTCTGATGCTTGTAAGAAAAGCTTTTCAGGAATTGAAAAAGAGATTGACTACCGCTCCAGTTTTGACCTTACCATAGGGTACTCAAGGTTTTGTGGTGTATTGTGATGTATCAAGAGTTGGCTTAGGTTGTGTGTTGATGCAGAATGGCAAGGTTATAGTTTATGCCTCCCGACAGTTAAAGTTTCATGAAAAGAATTACCCAACTCATTATTAGAATTGGCTGCAGTAGTGTTTGCTTTGAAGATATACCGTCACTATTTGTATGGTGTTCATGTTGATATATTCACTGATCACAAGAGACTCCAATATGTGTTCACTCCGAAAGAGCTCAACCTCAGACAGAGAAGGTGGTTGGAAGTACTCAAGGATTATGACATGAGTATTCTTTACCACCCAGGTAAGGCTAATGTGGTTGCTAGTGCCTTAAGTAGGTTGTTCATGGGAAATACTTCCCATATCGAAAAAGGAAAGAGAGAGTCAGCTATGGATGTGCACAGACTTGCACGTTTGGGAGTCAGAGTTATGGATTCCACAGAAGGAGGCATAGTGGTGACCAATAGGGCAGAATTATCATTAGTGTCAGAGGTGAAAGAGAAGCAAGGCCAAGATCCCATTTTGCTTGATTTTAAGGCAAGTGTTCATAAGCAAAGAGTATTGGCTTTTGAACAAGGGGGAGATGGTGTGCTGAAGTATCAAGGTAGATTATGTGTACCTAAGGTGGATGGACTCCAAGATAGGATCTTGGAGGAGGCTCATCGCTCCAAATATTCCATTCTTCCGGGTTCCACCAAGATGTACAGCGCTTTGGGAGAAGTATGTTGGTGAGAAGGCATGTAGAAAGATATTGCTAAGTTTGTTGCCAAGTGTTAAAATTGTCAGCAAGTGAAAGTAGAACACCAAAGGCCAGGACGCTTGGCTCAGAATATAGAACTTCTGGAATGGAAGTGGGAGATGATTAATATGGACTTCATCACAGGCTTGCCAAGGTCTTGCGGGCAGCATAATTCTATTTGGGTGATTATAGATAGAATGACAAAGTCAGCCTCTTCTTGCCGGTAAAGACTACCTATTCGGCAGAGTATTATGCTAATTTGTACCTTCGTGAAGTGGTAAGACTTCATTGAGTTCCGATCTCCATTAATTCAGATAGCGGTGCACAATTTACTACACCGTTCTGGAAATCTTTCAGAAAGATTTGGGTTCGAATATGAACTTGAGCACTGCTTTTCATCCTCAAACAGATGGACAAGCATAGCGTACCATCCAGACCATAGAAGATATGTTGAGAGCTTATGTGATTGACTTCAAGGGTAATTGGGATGATGACAACCTCTCATTGAGTTCGCTTACAAAAACAGTTACTATTCGAGCATTCAAATGGTTTTTTATGAAGCTCTTTATGGGAGAAGATGCCAATCTCGTATTGGGTGGTTTGAAGTTGGTGAAGCAGGGTTGATAGAACAAGATCTACTCCACCCATCTATGGAGAAGGTTAAAGTGATTCAACAAATATTGAGGATGGCACAAAGTCGCCAAAAGTTCTACACATATCTTAGAAGGAGGCAATTAGAGTTTGAGGTAGATGATTGGGTTTATCTTAAGGTTTCACCCATGATAGGAATTATGAGGTTTTGTAAGAAGGGGAAACTTAGTCCCCGGTATATTGCACCTTATAGAATGTCCTAGAAAGTGGGAAATGTTACTTACGAGTTGGATCTACCCCAAGAGTTAGCAGCGATTCATTCGGTATTCCATATTTCTATGTTGAAGAAGTGCTTGGATTATCCTTCGTTGATAGTACCAACAGAGAAAGTTGGGATTGAGGATAAACTATCCTATAAAGAGTTTCCGTTTCAGATTTTGGATCATCATGTTCACAAGCTAAAGATAAAGGAAGTTACATCAGTCAAGTTCCTTTGGAGGAATCAATTCATTGAAGAAGCCACTTGGGATGCTAAGGAGGATATGAAGAAGAGATATCCACATCTCTTTGAATCCGGAGAGAATGGAGATCAAGATATTAAATTCTCTTCTTTGCACTTTATAATACTATGTGTAAGCATGTTATTACTTGCTTTTGTTTGTTGAGTGTTGAAACGATGTTACTACCCTTAGCTTAGTGAAAGAATTCTCATTCGAGGACGAATGTTACCAAAGGGGGCCTTTAGGTGATTTATTTATATGGATGGAAATCCCTTTGAGACGCTCTTTTCAACTCCGTAGATTTTGCAGAAATCTAATGTCGTATGAGGGAGATATGCCTTCGGGAAGTTGGGTTGTTGGATTGAGGAAAGTCCAATCTGGATTTTAGCAAGGATTAAGTTGTCTTTTCACCCTATCATTTTAGAATTCGTTTTAAGATTATATTAGGGGCAAAACCAAGTTCCAAATAAGTTTTAGAAAAAATTAGAACGCTTAGGGTTAGGGAGAAAAGAGAGAAAAAAAAGAGGAAGATCAAGAATTGTCAAAGAACGCCAAGATCGTTGCGTGGCTTTCATCGGGACTGATCCCTATCGAGGTATGTGAGATCGTTATGTATTGGGTAATTTCACACACACGCCAATATGTTTGATTCAGCAAGTTTCATATAGATTGAATGATAAATCTTGAAGTTCTTGATAAACAAATTGTGAAATTCTTGTTGGTTGAATTGTAGTTGATCACTAGTAGATTTTATTCATGTTTCCGAACTGATTTTGGGTCTAATCTATTGGGTAATGAGGTATTTAGTGATCCTAAGTGTTTGGGGGGAATATCCATGGGATATTAGAAGGTTTAGAGTTGAAAATCAAAGAAGCAAAGTCGGAAATCCCGTCTAACAACCCCTGGGGTGCCGCGCCAGCATGAGCGCCTCATAACAGAGTTGGTCCATCAGGCTCTGGCACTCCGCACGTCTCTGAGCACCAAGGTCACCTAGAGATCATGTTCTTTCTCTATGTTTTCGTACTAGCTCCTAAGTGATGTACCTATCATTCTTATTTGATTCCAACACTTTACAGTACATCTAAACTTCATGAAATCATCCAAAAATATGAGATCATGATCCTTGAGCCATAATACAATCCAAGGGAAGTTAGAATCAAGGTCAAGAAAGTTAAGAAGTGATGTCCAAAGCTATGAAGTGAGTTAACGTAAAGCTTTTCAAAGTTCTTAGAGTCTTACTTAAATGTCATTTTAAGGCTCAAGTTGGAGTTAAGGAAAAGATTAAAGATTGAGTTTATTTCTCAAAAGGTATTAGGGAAGTATTCCCTAGGAAGTTTATAAATGTTTTTACATTTGAGTCGAGAGGAACTAAGAGTTCCAAAAGAGTTTTTGAATAAAAAGGGGAACATTGATTCCAAGAGGAGCTTTTTAAAGCTAAAGGAGTTGAGGAAATTATCTCAACTCAGAGGAAAGAGGATATTTTAAAAGCATGAGCTAAAGTATATTTTGGGAGTAGTATAGAGCACCGATGTGTGGATGAGAGTTCTGATTAACTAAAGTCTCCATGTAAACCATGTAGACATCATGGGTATTAACGTGTCATACTTTTTAGATGATCACGTAAGTTAGCGAGTGGATCCACTTAGTTGAGGATGTCTTATGAGACGGCAAAGAATAGGATAATTCTGGCAGCGTGGGCGAGACGCTATATCGCCACTTAGGCTCATAGTGATGGTTTTTGGTTGGAGAAACTCCCACAAAAATTATATTACTTTAATATATAGTAAAGTTGAGTTTATTATTGTCTTATCTTTAATGAACTAAGTGTTTACACTGTTTTACCTGTTATATATATATTTCTTATGTCTTTGTTGCTTTATATTGAGTTGTTATCTTGTGAGTCAAACAGAGCCAAAGTAAGTTCATCCTTAATCCATTTCAAGATTTATAGATGTGTTTAGCATTCCAACTCGCATACTCGTACATTCAATGTACTGATGTCAGTTGGTCTACATTGTCTTATGATGTAGATACAGGTAACCAGGATCAGCACACAGAGCTTTGTTGATCCCGTTCGAGCTCTGGAGTCAGTGGTGCGCCTCCTTGCATTTCGGAGGACGTACATCCTTTTCATTTGCTTTACTAGTTTAGTTCATTAGGATGATGTGGGGTCTATCCCAACATCCATCTCAGTCCGTTTAGAGGCTTTGTAAACAGCTAGTAGTTCAGTCGTCTTTACATTTCATTCTTATGCTAAAGACCTGAGTTGCCATTTTGGCGAGTTTGAATGTTTAAACTTTTAAAACATTCCAGATAGTATGACTGTATAGTTTAGTTAAGTTCTCTTCATTCTTAAGTATGATTGTTGTCTTCCGCTGAGTTAAGTAAGACATACCAAGGGTTCGCTCCAGGCCAACAATGGTCACCGAGTTCCGGCTACGTCCAAGATGTAGGCTCCGGGCGTGACTAAAATAGAGAGTGCACACTGCATACAATCAACTATAAAGTGAATATGTGTTTTAATACATATATGGTGATAGTTTAGGTAGAAAAAAGTATTAATGATTATGATAGTGTGACTTTGACCATTTAACTTTATTTTTAAAAAATGTCCACTTTTACTTGTCAAGTTAAAAAATCAAGAAATTATTTATCAATCAGTTCTTGATAAACTAGACCTTCACCAATAAGATGAACAAAAAGTTATGTAATTAGACCAATATATGTCTTAAGATTTATTCCTTGTAGTCCATATTAAGTGAACCGTCAGAATTTTTTTATATAGTTCAAAATAAGTGAATTTTTCAAAGTTCAAGATAATTGTTGATTGGATTTTTTTCCCTTCATTATTATCCTTCTTTTAATGATATTGTTAACTACTTTACATTTTTAGGCGAATAGTTTAGGAATAATAATAATTAAAAATAGCCTTTAATATTTTTTTTAGGAGGAGTGTTATATCCCAACAATTCACTTAATATAGACTAGAGGAAGTACAATTCATTTCCCCAACGTATTTGTCAAAATATTGAACTAGTTATACTCAAACAATGATATAGTAAAATTACTCTTTTATTTATTGCTCCTTAAGGAATGTGACAGGTGTGTACAAACTCAGACATGAAGAGTTAAAGTTCTTAAATACTAACAAAAATACTTATTACAACTTTAGCATTTCACAAGGATTTAAGGTTTTGATTTCCCCCTTTCCTTTGCTTTTGAATTT
Organism: Solanum sitiens; assembly: GCA_016801875.1. Lineage (NCBI taxonomy): Eukaryota > Viridiplantae > Streptophyta > Magnoliopsida > Solanales > Solanaceae > Solanum > Solanum sitiens. The sequence continues at coordinate 166,865 of JABWTJ010000388.1, read as the reverse complement.
TTATTTTCATCTTCGTCTAGGATTAACAGGAGACCGAGTTTATTCAAGTCCTCAATATCCTCAGGTATATACCCAAATTAAATAAGATCTTTCCATGTTAATGATATACATGTCCTCACTATATATGATAATGATTTATACCATATTTTTTCTTTAAGTAGGTAGATATATTCATGTGTGTCAAAAGCATTTTTATTGTATTTTCGTAGTTTATGTTAATTAAATGTTCTCCTTGATTGTACCAATGATATTACAGTCATATCCATCACCCTTTATGTCCTCCGTTCCACGAAGGCGGTGATGACCCAACTTGAAAAGGGCTACCTCAGAAAAAGCTACCTACTTGTGGTATAGTGAAAGATACCTAGTGTGGATCCATCGAGGCACTTCCACATTAATATCTAGCTTTTGCGGTGTCGAAGAGTCCTTACTTAGAGTCGCCAATATATTTATAAGAAATTTATTGTTCATATATATCGTCTTGGGAAATGGATAACTTTTGAGTCGAGTTAGGCTCAAATATTCATCAATTTCTTCGTATGATAAGATGTAACATGGAAGCAAAATGTATGAGTTGTTATTTATAAATAGTTAATCTTGAGTTGGGATATGGTTTAAAGAGGACTCTTGGTGCAATTGTTGTAGTGGCTGAAGGATATTAAAAAAATAATTTTTTGAGATAAATACTAGAATGTATACCTATGATTTAAATATATGATCTAGAACATATTTTGGACCCGACTTGCAACTACACTAGTATATTCCTTTTGTCAAAGGATATTTATCAATTTACATATAAGTAGGAAGATTATGTTTAACTTTATAATTTTTAATGAAGGGGATCAAATTAGCAACATTGTCAATACCTAGTTCCACCACTTAATAATTGTGATAACTACTATCTTTCTAAATGAATAGTCTTCTATAAATAGTACTGAATAAGTTTTTTTTAAATATAAAGGCTAAGCGGATTGATTTCTTCAAAAAAATTGGGGGTGGGGTGGGGGGAGTAAATTCAATAATAGTGCTAACTGCTAACTACCCTTTCTTAAAAAATTAGGGGTAAAGTAAATTCAAAACATAAAATTAATGGGATGAAAACAAATATATGTTGTATGATTTTTTGTTAGAGATTATTTGTGCATTTCTAAAAAGAGATGTTTTATTCTGCTTTCTGATCCCATGAGAACCTATACCTACTTAAAGGATTTGAGACCACATTAATTAGGACTGGCCTGTTGTGGGATCTATTAAAAAAGAACCCTTCAACGCCATAATTTATATGATGCCACGAGTAATTGTTGGGTTTTAAAAGATGTGAATAAAATTGAAGAGTTTTGACTTTTCTGAAGAGTGGGTACTATTCTTAAGAATTGTAACTTTTTTGAAGAGTTGTGGCTTTTATGAAAAGTTATGATTTTTTCGTTAGACTGTGACTAGTCTAAAAAACAGTGACTTTTTTAATAAGGCATAATAATCACTCATTCACACTACCATATGTTGTCTATAAATAGAGGGTTCTTCTTATATTTCTAATTATGAATTTCTGAACTTCTTCTTTTCTACTAAATCTAGTATTCTAAGTGTATTTTACTGTTGTTGAGTGGTTTGCTAACACCGTGGTTTTATGTATGATACATCAGTGATAAGATCATTCTATTATGAGAGGATACATTCCATTAAGCTCGAGTACTTGAGGGGAATAATTTCCTTACATAAATATCGTACATTCAATGGGCTCAATTTTTTTAAGAGAATATTTTGTTTATCATTTTTAATATGTTTCAAATTCTTTTTCTTTACTGGTTTTAAATTTCTAGTTTTGAAAATATTCTTTAAATTTGTTGCTTCTTACCAAGTTCTTCAAAATTATTGTTCTAATTATCTAATAATAATTTCATAGCAAAGGTGACTGTGAACTTTAGGCATTTATGCAGAGGATGTTGCATTATACACAAACATTTTGTTGATCAACTTTGATGTTTTTTTTTGTATTTCTTTTTTCCTTGGGAGGAGAGCGTTTTTGTAGTTCATGCTGAAACGTGTTACATTTATCTTCACATGAAGCATAACTTCTTCAAGTCAAAGTTGGATATATTCTCTAGGAAAACAAGATAGCTAATTTTCGACCTGAAGAAGTTATGCTTCATATATAGATAAACGTAACACTTTTCAGCATGAGCTACAAAAACGCTCTCCTCCCAAGGAAAAAAGAAACACGAAAAATAAATATCAAAGTTGATCAACAAAATATTTGTGTAAATATAATGCAACATGTCTTACATAAACACGTAAAGTTCAAAGCCACCTTTTCTATGAAATTATTATTGAGATACTTAAAATAATAATTTTGGCGAACTCGGTAAGATGCAACAAATATAAAAACATATTTCCAAAACTAGAAACTTAACACCAGTAAAGAAATAGAATATGAAAAAATAAAAAATGATAAACAAAATATCTCAAAACATATTGATCCATTTAATACACAGTGTTTTTTTGAGGAAATTAGTCCCCTCAAGTACCCGAGGTTAATAAAATATGTCCTCTGAAAATAGAACGATCTTACTCACTGGTGTATCGGTGAACCGCTCAACAACAGTAAAATACACTTAGATTAATAGATTTAGTAAAAAATAAAAAAATTCAGAAATTCATTATGGAAAAATAAGAGGAACCCTCTATTTATAGACAACATATGGTAGTGTGAATGGGTGCCTATTGTGCCTTATCAAAAAGGTCACAACCCTTCAGAAAAGTCACAGCCTTACAAAAAATCATAACTTTCCATAAAAGTCACAACTCTTCAGAAAAGTCACAATTTTTCAAAAAAAGTAACACATCTTCAGAAAAGTCAAAACTCTTTAAAAAATCACAATTTCATTCAAAAAATTTTAAAACTCAACAGTTACTCTTGGCATCAGATAAATTGTGGCATTGAAGGGTTCTTTTTTAATAGATCCCACAACAGGGAAGTCCTAATGTAATCTTGAATGCATTTATTAGGTACAAATTTAAGGTTCACATGAGTTCAGCAAAAAGAAAAAAGAACAAATATCTTTTTAGAAATATAGAAACAATCTGTACAAAAAATCATACAGCACAATTTTGGTTTCACCCCATTAATTTTATGTTTGAATTTACTATTTTTAAAAATTTATTAAATACTATTTATAGAAAATTGTTCCATTTAGAAAGATAGTTAGCAGTTATCCCAATTATTAAGTGTTGAAACTAGGTATTGACAATGTTGTTAATTTGATCCCCTTCGTTAAAAACTATATTGTGTAATTAAGGCAAACATAATCTTCCTACTTATATCACAGTTGTTAAATCTCCTTTGACAAAAGGGAAGATATTAGTGTAGTGGCAAATTGCGTTCACAATCTGTTTTACATCGTACAATTAAATCTTAGGTATACATTCTAGTATTTATCTCAAAAATATATTTTTTGAACCTCCGTCAAGCACTTCTATAATTGCACCGAGAGTCTTGTTTACACCATCTCCCAACTCTAGATAAAGTATTTATAATAGCAATAGATACGTTTTGCTTCCATGTTATAATTTATCATACAAGAAAATAATAAACATTTGCACCTAACTCGACTCAAAAGTTATCCATTTCCCAAGATGATATATATCAATAATAAATTTCTTATACAGATTTTGGGAACTCTAAGAGTTGACTCATCCACAGAGCAAAAGTTATATATTAATGTGGGAGAGCCTCGATGCCCTTTTCAAGTTGGGCCATTAGTGCCTTCATGGTATGGTGGACACGAAGGGTGATAGATATGAATCTCATATCCTCGATACAGTCAAAGAGAACATGGAATTAACATAGAGTAAAAAACACAATAAAAATGTTTTTGACACAAATGAATATATCCTATCTTAAGAAAAAATATAGTATTAATCATTATCATATAGAGTTAGGGCATGTATATTAATTATTATGGGAAGATCTTATTGAATTTGGGTATATACCTGAGGAGATTAAGGACTTGAATAAACTCGGTCTCATGGTAATCCTAGACGAGGATGAAAAATCAAAAACTCAAAAGCAAAGGAAAAGGGGAAATCAAAACCCTAAAAGCTTGTGAAATGCAAAGGATGTAATAAGTATTTTCTTAGTAATTAAGAACATTAACTCTTCATGTCTGAGTTGGAACACACCTGTCACATTCCTTAACGAGCAATAATTTAAAGAGTAATTTTACTATATCATTCTTCGAATATAACTAATTCAATATTTTAACAAATATGTTGGGGAAATGAATCGTACTTCCTCTAGTCTATATTAAGCGAATTATTGGGATATAACACTCCTCTTAAAGAAAAATATTAAGGACAATTATTAAAGGCTACTTTTAATTATTAGTATTCCTAATCTATTCTCCTAAAAATATAAAATAGTTAACAACATCATTAAAATAAAGGATAAATATGGAGAAAAAAATCCAATTAACAATTATCTTGAACTTTGAAAAAAATAACTTATTTTGAACTATATAAAAAACATTTGACAGTTCACTTAATATGGACTAGAGGGAATACATATTAATAGTTAAGTTGGATTGATTACATTAACTTTTGTTCATATTGTTGGTGAAGGTCCAATTTATCAAGAACTAATGAATAAATTATTTCTTGATTTCTAAACTCGACAAGTAAAATGGACATTTTAAAAAAAACAAAGTTAATGGTCAAAGTCACACTTTTGTTATCAGTAATTCTTTGCCTTTTTTTCTACCTAAGTTATTACCATATATGTATTAAAATACACATTCATTTAATAGTTGATTGTATGTAGTGTGCACTCTCTATTTTATTCAAAAAAAAAGATGTCAAGTAACCGTCCACATGAATAAATATTTCCATTTATGTAGAACTAAAATAATTGCAAGTTTAAAAATTAAGGGGGTTAATATTCTAGGATAAAAATATAAATTAGATCATTTGTAAACATTCATGGGTCATTTGTAAAAAGATTCACCCAACATTTTCATCTCCAACAACGATCGTCGTCCTCAATTATGATTTGAGCCTTCAAATTGCTATTGTCGACTTTGTCCCCCCACCCTCCCTTACAAATTAAGCTGTAATTATGTCCTGGATTTTAGATGAATAAAGTCAAAGGATAGTTAAAATGGAAGAACATATATAGATTTTGGAAAAGAAACGTTGGCATTGCCTTGATAGACTCACGAGAAGACACATACTCGGAGCCTTAAAATTTGAGGGACATGTGGCACGTCAAGATATGTCAGAGGACTTTTTATTTTCTTTCGGCCAAGAATTGAAAAGTTATCCATATTCTTTCACAATTCTTTGATTACCCAAAAAATGTGGGACAATCTACATTACGTCCAATAACATCTAAGTAAAGATTCAAATCATTCTCTATATGTGTATAGGTATTAACCCGATGAATAGTACTAACTTGTGCATATATGTTAAGGTCCTTTAGTTTTAATATGGATGATCTTGATATCTTTTCTTGAATTCATATATTGCTCTTGAATTTGATTGGGTTGGGAAGTTTCTTAGTTCGTTACTTCGCATCATAGGGTCGTTTAGAGATAGGTTCTTAGGCACATTTGTTGGGTATTTGTATCTAAAAGTAATTTAATAAAAAGATCCGAGTTTGGGTGAATTGAAGATAAACAAATAAGAAATTCTGACGAACAAAATCTGAAGGTGGTCGCAAGTTGCGCGCCTAGTTTCTAGTTTTTAAAATATTGTTCCGTATCCCTGAGCTAACACGAGTTGTTCTGCCTCAAAGAGACATTTTCAAAAACCAAACTTCAATGATACATCTGCATTGCGACCCACCTTCAAATATTAATTTCGGTTTTCTCTCATGTTTAGCTATCTAGAATCATTCCTAAACATCATGAGATCTTTCCAATCACAAATCAAAATCCTTGAATCCATAATTTAATTCAAGGATTAGTGAAGATTCAAGTCAAGAGCATTTAAGAATTAAAGTCAAGAGAAGTCAACAGTCAAGTTATGATAAATTCTTAAAGTTATCAAAAGTATTTCAGAAATGTTTTAACTTTGTTTTAAGACTTAAGTTTTGAGTTCAGTAGAGATTAAAATTGAAGTTATGTACTTCAAATAAGTATATGGGGACTAAGTATTTTCAAAAAGATTTAAAATGTTTTCACATTTAAATAAGAACGGAAATGGATTTTAAGAGCTTACGGGCTAGTTTTCATAAAAGAGTAATAGCTTTTTAATTGAAACAAGATGGGAAACTGAGATTTCCAAGATTGCCTTTGAGTTATGTTTTTGAGAACTAATCTCAAATAACAGAAGAAGTATGTTTTTAAACATAAAGAGCTAATATAATATATTATTTTTGGGAATAGTATTGAGCACCGATATGGGGAAGAGTTCAAACAACTATCAGCCCCCATAAACCATGTCTCGTCATTGGTAGAAAAGGGTCATACTTTTTTGATGAATCCTTTTAACATAGAATAGTGGATCTACTTAGTAGTTCAGGTCATATGCCTTTGGACGGGTATAAGATGTGTTGGCAGCGTGAGGTAGATCGATTTATCATCACTATAGCTCTTAAGTGATGATTGTCGGTTAGAGAAACTCTCACAAATAGTAATTGCATGGTTCCTCAATGGGTTCTACTTAGTATGAATGGGGGTATGAGACTTCATTCATGCATTTCACAAGTAGACTTTGAGAGGGAGCATGGTATATCTTTTATGATATTATGATTATTTGTTGACGTCATGTTTCAAACAATATTTCCCTTTTCTTTATATTGCACTTGTTTTAAACTTCTTTATAATGAAATGAGTTCAATTAAGTATTCATGAGTTGAGAAGATCCAAGGTAAATATTTCTTTCAGAATCTTTTCAAGCCTATGTTGTATTTAGCATTCCAACTCGCATACTCATACATTCGATGTATTGATGTCAGTTTGCATGTGTCGTCTTATAAAGAAGACATAGGTAACTAGGATAGGCATTCCAGCGCACCGTTCATTCAGTGAATAGTTCAGAGGCAGTCAGTGATCCTTCTTGCATTCCAGAGGATCTATTTTCCTTTCTTTCTAGTTAGTTCATTAGGATGTAGTGGGGTTTGTCCCAACATCCATATAAGTTGTTTAAGAGGTTTCATAGATAGTCAAATGTTTAGTCGTTTGAGTCTTCTAATTATCATTTCTTATTGTTAAAACTTGGGTTGCAACTTTTGGCCAAGTTGAATATTTAACCTTTAAGCATTCAAAGTTATTTTATTTTTCAGTTAGCTTAAGTGTAATTGATCTTTATTAATATGCATATTGTCTTCCGTTGAGTTAAGTAAGGCAGGCCAAGTGTTCGCTTGGGACAAATAATGGTCTTCGAGTGCCAGTCCCGCCCAGGGTGTAGGCTCGGGGTGTGACATAGACTGTGTACACGGAAAAGTCAAAACATAACTATCTAAAAGTTTTCACTTTTGACATGGCTGGTGCAAAACATTTCTGAAGTCAATGGTGTCATCCCAAGGGGTTTGTGTCCATTTCATATAGTCTCTTTATCACAAGATACAAACTAAGATTTGGCAAATAAAGATTTGAATTTCTAAAAATTCATAAGATTACAAAGAGAAGGTCATCTTCAAGGAAAAACACTACTCATTCACAAATAGGGACCTGACAAAGTGTTGAAGAGTCTTTGTTGGTCTTTGGGCTTTGTGTCTTATGTGATTACATGGTAAATATACTCCTAAGTTATAAAGTATAGTACATGTTTTCTTGTCTAACAATTTTGTTTGGGACATATTAATTGGAGATAGTTAGTAGAATCATCTATGTTTTAGTCAAGCCTTTTTTACATCATAGTTTTGATGTTCTCTTGGGTAGAGTTGCCTAGGAGTGTCAACTAGAGGTAGTTGATGCTTGGGTGCAGCAGAGTTGCCTAGGAGTGTCAACTAGAGGTAGTTGATGCTTGGGTGCAGCAGAGTTGCTGCTTGTTTAGCTCTCATCGTTGAGATTGGAGTTGGTGGCTAGAATTAGCCATGTTGGATTCTTAAAGTGTATATCGAATAGAGTTTGTTAGTTTAATGGGCAATAGATTTATTGCTTATTTTTCCTTTATAGTAGAGTTTCTAGAGTAAGAGTGAATGATTAAAGAGTTTTGATCCCCATGTTGCAAAAGATTGTATTCTGAAACATTGTTCTAGTTGAATGAAATGTAGTTTGAGTTAAAATCATGTAATTATAGTCGTGATTTCACCGCCCTTGATAAAGGAGGTTTCCACGTAAAATAATTGTGCCTGATTTACTTTGAGCTATTTATTTTCCATATTTTATTTTGTCTAGAGACCTGGTCCTATGATCACTGGTAGACGCATACATTCCAACAATTGGTATATGTGTTTGCTATGTATCTAGTTAAAACCAAGAGAGAATCCTGCGAAGAATGGAGACACCACTGAACATGCCAAAAGGTTAGTCTCCTACAAGGATGCCTCTTTTTGATGGCCAGTTCTATAGATGGTGGAATATTCGAAAGAGTGATTATCTGATGGATGAGGACGTTGAGGTATGGAATGTTATTTGTTAAGGTGATTATGTGCCTACTACGGAAGTAAAAGATGGATATTTAACAACAATTGTTCCCAAAACTCTATAGAAATATAATGACTCCAAATGAGCTTATGTTCCTCGAAGAACATGTCCCTGCATGCAAGCAAGTCTCTAAGATGCTGGAAATTCTTCCCAAATCTTGGACATATGAATTTGTGATCGGCGATGAGACGAGGGACTCTGAAGTAGTGATGATGATGCACTATTAGAACATCGTCAAGTTTTTAAGATGAACAGAAATCGAAGGAAAAGACAAAAAGTTAGATCTGATTAATGAGGATGATTGGAAGAAAGATGCAAAAAGGAAAAAATACTTGCTCTATACGTGTCACAAAGTCAAACCTGTGAAATAAATGAGAACATGGGTTATTTCACACGAAGATTTGAAAAAATTGTTAGAAAATGTGGATGTCTCATGACGAACTTGATAAGGCTACAAATTCAAATGAATTGTGCTAAAAGTGTGGTAATTGGTGTCTCTTCATTAGAGACTTCCCTACGCACAAGGTTGACCTTAGGGAATATTGTAAGTCTAGAGAAGGTAAAGACAAAAGAATGGACCAGGTCCGTGACAAATCAAACAGAAGAGAAACTATAATGATGCGGTAAGAAGAATCTGCCTGCCTGCAAAAATTCCCTAAGTGATTCAGATGATTCAGAATAATTTAATGATTCTTTCATGGAAAAGTTAGATGATGAAGATGTTAATGAAGAGGTAACCTTATCATACTTCAAGCAAAACTTGAATACCTTTTCTATTAGTAAATTCAGAAAGCTAGTTGTTGTACTAATTAATTTGATCAGTGAGCTAACGACATGATCTCGTGAACAATAGCATACACAACTCTCAAGATGGAAAAATTGCTCTAGTTATCAAAATATCTGATATTGAAAAATAAATGGTGGTTCTAAAAGATGAAAGAAAAGATAAAAAGAGTAACTACTACATTTTGTAATGGAAATAACAAGGCCAGCAGAGGGACATGGTTCGTGTAAAAGAGAAGAACTGAAAAAATTCCTCAAATGGACCATTTCCTCTAAAATGCTAACAAATTAATAAGTCAGGGTAACAACAGTGGAAAAGGGATAGGTTGTGAGAATATAGACCCCCATACAATCGTCACAACAAAAATATTTATTTTGCTGATAATTTTCTACGTCAACATTATGGTCGAAATGGACATCTTAAGAAGGATTGTCCTGTTTGGAAAAATATGAAGGAAGATCTTCAAAATATCCCAAACAGAGGAACAGAAAGAAGAAGGGATCTGGTCATGCTTTTTGTCCTAGGTTAAAGAAAAGCAGTCTTCCACATTGGACAAAATATTTTCTTACTACTATGTTATCTTCTTACTGGAAACTCCTTCTCAAATAGGTTTCCAAGGCTAACAAGTAATATGCTATGCAAGTGAGAGGAGGTAACATTAGTCAGTGTTGTCTTATGAATAGTAGATGAATAAAGGACATGAGTGGGAAAACTAAAAACTTCTTCTTTATCAAGGCAAATCAAGGTGAAGTTGTCTCTTTAGGCGTAGGCATGATTGAAAAGTGTGTGGTACACCCCATTGATGATGTGTACTATGATAATGAGTTGATGTACAATCTTCTATGTGTTTCACAAACTTGTGATAAAGGAAATGGAGAACATGTATAATATTGATGTATGATACACGATACGTTCTCATGTGAGTGCTTCTCTACTGCACAAACTTGTGTCAAGGGACCTATTCCGCGGTCTACCGAAAATAAAATTTGCAAACAAAGTTTGTGATGCTTGTGTTAAAGAGAAAGAGATCAAACCATCCTTCAAGCACAATAAGCAGAATTATAATCTTCCAAAGAACTTTTGGGCTGAAGTGGTGAATATTACATGTTGAGTGACCAAAAGGATGAATTTGAAAAGTTTCATCCTAATAATGATGAAAGAGTATTTATGGGATATTATCCGCTAGTAAGGATTATCTAATGTATAAAACGTGTACATTGAAAAATATATTCATGTTCTTTTTTATGAGTCTGGAAAAATTGAGAAGTAAGTTGCAAAAACAAAAAGATTCTACGATGGAAGCGTTGCTTCAGATTCTGAGAAATGGTCTAAGTAGTAAACTTGCTGAATAATATCCTCTTCATGAAGCCAGTAATTCCAAAGAAGCTGATGCAAATGATAAACTTGATGAGGGACCTGTTCTGGTAGACAATGATTAACAGAGAGGATGCAATTAAAACTGATAATGTTCATAATGGGTATTCTGAAGGTGAGAATGAATAAGCTGATCAAGCTCAGTTCGAAAGAAGTAAAGTATGACACTCGGTTCCTCGACCGGCTAACAGGTTGTCCAAGTTTCTCTTCAACAAAGGTTTCAAAAGATGTAAAATTGACAAAATCCTTTTCTTGATATCGCAAAGGAAAAGAATTGTTGATTATTGAAATATATATCGATGATATCATATTTGAAGCAACCTTTGAGGTGTTGTTGTTAGGGTTTTGCCCTGGTTTTCTTACCTTATATGATGTTTATTTTTCCTCCTTAAAGAAAAGTCCAAGTATTACCATAAATGCTTGAACTTTTTCTGAATGTTAAATATATTTTTCTGCATATTAAATTTATCCTTTCCTTAGAGCAAAAGTTTGGATATCTATATATTGAAGATCTCTATTCTCATAATATAACACAATAGAATCTACAATGTAGTCGTTTAGAGACTTTTGCTTATGGGGAGAATTTACTCCCTACAGTTTAATTGTCTTGTTATTAGTTTTTAATTATGTAGGTCAGTTGGTCATATCATATAATAATATTATGTCTTTCAGTGTAGCTTTATGTGTTGTCTAATTTATTGCCTTATGATTTGAAATTGTAATATACAACATGATGCCCTAATCACCTTTATAACCCAACAGTTGTGTGAAAAGTTTGTTGCACTCGTGAGTGAGTTTTGAAGTTAACATGATGGGAGAACTAGATTTATTCTAAGAGCTACTAATCAAGAAACCCTCTAAAGGTAACCTCGTTCGTTAAGAAAGGTACATCAAGGAGTTCCTCAAAAGTCTTAACATACTTGAAGTCAAGACAATGTTAAAAAGGGGTAATGTCATCATGAAGTCTTGCTAAATGGAAGATCAAGTGTCTAACATCTTCACCAAAACCTTAGGCAAGGACTAGTTTGTCAAGAACAACTATACACCCATAGTGACTTAGCTAATGGGAAGAACATAGCACAGTTTAATCATGGCTATTGATGTCTAAACAAAAATAGGGACCTGGTTCCAACTCAAAGAAGCTAGTGAAGAAGTTTCACACTACGGATGTCAAGACAATGGATACTACCATGTGGACCAACTCTAAGCTGGATTTTTATGGATGTGGTCCAAATGTAAATGATTAAGTTTTAGAAATTATGCAAGATTCTAAACTTGTCCAATGGAATCACATTTGAAGACTGCTAAGAGAATCCTAATATATTTGAAGAATATAAGGTCATTTTTCTATTTTGTTCATCACGAGACTTTTAATTTTTTTTGGAATATTGTGATGTTGATTATGTTGGATATCAAGTTGATAGAAAGAGTACCTTAGCAATGAATTATTTTCTAGGATGATCTCTTATTCATGGGGAACTAAAAGGTAGATTCATCTTCTCTTTCAACAACTAAGGCAGAGTCTGTAGCAGGTGTAGCTTGATGTGCAACTCTTGTGGATCAAATAGCAGCTTGAAGCTCTTAGAAGACACGACCAAGATACCCAAACTGAAGTTGGGATACTGCATGAAGAAATAAACCCTCTCATGACTATGCAAGTGGAGCCGGTATCCTTGTTTTTCAGTTATGTATGTTTCTGCAAACTCAGTGTTATACGTTTTGTATGTATGCACACATGGAAAAAATGCCGAAGAAAAACGTTGGTTATGACAGGTCTAGGAAATTACAAAGAGGTACTCGGTTCGTTTCCGAAGGTCAGAACTCTTAACATTTAATTTTGAATTATGCATGAGAATCATTGAAATCACCACATGTCTGTCATTCAGAAATCTAGTCGTTGTCCCTTCATTTGAATAGCAAAATGAAACTTCCTTTCATATAATACACTCTTTCACTTCCTTTATACTCCTTATTTCTTTTCATATTACCAAGAAAATTCAAATCCCCTTCCAATAATTAGAAATTTTGTAAGCCCTCTTTTTCCCTCTCTCAAAAACACTTCAAATACTTAATCCTTTTGTTTCTGCATGAGAACTTTTTGATGAAGAAATCTTAGAGTGTGGATAGGGACCAAGTACAACAAGCTAAAAGAAGAAGGTGTAAAAGATGATATTAAAAAGGAAAAGGTTGATATTCTAAGAACTCAAAGTATTTTTAATGTATGAGCGTTTGATCATAAAAAAATAAATGAAATGGTTCCTAAGTTATTGATCTATTCATCGTAGAGGCCTTGAGTCAATTTGATTTTACCAATCTTTTTGCCTTGAGAAACTCAAGTTTGCTTTGGAATCTTTGACATTTGATTTTGGTAACTAGGATACTGACACAGTTTGACTGAAAGCTCAGCTTCTGAAATAGCACAATCTGAAGACCAGGTTGAGAAGAACTGGCAGCCCCGAAGGTTCAACATGAAGACTGGGCAGAAAAAAATGTGAACTTTAAGAGAGGCTTTTGAGAAACCATATTGAGGAAATGATTTCCTAATCTCTCTTTCTCAATCCCTTGTTCCTAAGCCCCTCCCTCATCCTAAACATCCGTTACAGTCCTCCTCTTTTTCAATAGAAATTAGTGGGTATAGTGCTAGTTCTCATTCGTAATAATATTTGAAATGTTGACCTTTTATATCTTAATGAAAAATGTCTTGTTTCTACTCATTGTCTACATTTTGCATTTTTACTCATGCTCAATCTTAACCATGTGACCATGAATTTGCTTGAACTACATTTCTGTCAACTTAGTTTACTGCTTTAACCCTTTTTTATGATGTCAAAAGGGGGAAAGTTGTTAAGGTATGAGATCAATGTTAGCTACTTGAAGAGGACATGGTAATGTTGATCATAGGGGGGGGGGGGAATCAATGATAGTTACTTGAAGAGGACATGATCATGCAAATAGGGAGAAGAAGTTGAACAAGCTTGTCAACATCCAAAAGGAGGAAAATATTATTTTGTTGATGACGTGAAGTTTTTACTATTTTACAAACTTTGGGAATGATGAAAAAAAGGGACCAGTCCAGACTGGAAGACAAAATGTTAAATTAAAAAAACAAGATAATTTCATAGATCTAACTCTTCAATATGTATCTAGATATGTCAAATGCAAAAAACGAATGTATTTTCCAAATTCAAAATGAAAAAAGTAAAATCGTACCAAAATTGGCTTCCAAAACGCCCTCGTGTAGCTAATCTGATTTTGCTTTTGCTTTTGCTTTCTCGAGCTTTTCTCCTCATTCTTTGTTTTTCCGTTATTCATTGTTAACCGTATGCTTAAAAGTCTAGAAGGCGCAGTGGAGTTTTTCCAGGAATAACTTTTTCCGAGAGGTGAACTTCGAAAATCAATTTTGCCCTAGAAATTTGGGAAATCAAGTCACTTAGTAGAACTAGAAAAACAATAAAGAAAGGGAGCCTAAGGTTACGAAGTAAGGTCATCTGGTTAAGGAAAGCCAAGGTTATGAAATCGCTTAGCCGTTAATTAATTGAAAATGCAAGTAGTAGTGAGGCGTCTGTATGGAGTTGCGTCAGCTGTGGATATAGAATTCAAATTTGGAAAATCCAAAATTCAAATTGGGAAAATCCGAAATTCAAATTCTCAAAATCTGAAATTCAAATTTGGAAAAGGTTTGTGGTAAGGCGAACTGGAATAGATTCTATTAAGTTTCAAATGGGATTTGGGGAGAAGTGGAGGAAATGGATTTAATAGTGACCCATGCAGGATTCTTGGGAGTCCAAGGGTTTTAAGACAAAGGGGATCACTTATCATCGATATTTTTCATCTTATTTATGTGAGCATTAAGTAGGATGATGATAGAGCAATTTTATGAGGTTACTTACAGGGTTTTAGTGTTGCGGTTCTTAGTGTCTCATTCGTTATTTACGGATGATACCTTGATTGTTTATGATGCAACTTAGGCCTAGTTGGATTATTAAGCCAAGTGTTTAGTTGGTTTCAGCCGGTATAAGCCCTCAAATCAATTTGAGGAAGGTTGAGATTACTCTTTTCGAGAAAGTGAACATTGGATCAATCACCTAAAAAATATTAATTGAAGGGTTAGGGCCATTCCGACTACCTATCTTGGAGAACCTTTAGGTGCTTCACACATAAATTAAACTGTCACGGTGATTAAAGCCACAAGTTACCCTAAGCTAACCTCATGATCAGGCATGGCACTAAGAATCAACATGTAATAGCAACCTACGATATTGGATGAGGAATTGAACTAAAATAGTCTAAAAATATCAATAGATGAATATCTGAGTACACATATTTGAATCTAAAATGACTGAAAAGTCTCTGCTAATATGAGTTGCTAAGACAAGTCCCTAGCTAACTCTAATGTCTAAAAATAGAAAGTAAATGACAGAAACAAACACAGGGTTTCGTCGAAAAGACCAGGATTCACCAAACATTTTTTCTAGCTGATCATAGATAGTTCGAATCATCAATATTAGTTTCATTCCGTCAAAATAATGTCTAATGTTTTCGCTCCCTTTTGTCATCAACATACTTCTTCGTTTCTTCCGTTACACCATCTGGGCATTTTTCACACCGTGAGACATCCTTGTAAATACCAACTAGATGTTGTTTGTGAAAAAAGATGGCTCCATTAGTAACTTTTTTACAAAAGTTACAATCAACTACATTCCTATTGGCCTCACTTGTTTTTTTCCTACAGTTCCAACCGGGGTCAGCCACTTTTAACTGTTGTTAACATCAAAGAAACATAACCAGAACTATATTTTAATCACTGTTACAATATATAATCACTGTTACAAAAAATAATCAGCAAAACAGAGCAGAGAAACAACAATGTTGGTACAGTAAAACAAAACAGAAAAAAAGAAGAGGAAAGAAAGAATTGTTGTTTGGTACAGTAAAACAAAACAGAAAAAAAGAAGATGAAAGAAAGAACACTTGCCTAAAGTCAAGAAGCAACAGACATGAAAACCACGACTAAACTGTCTAGGTTAAATATACCGCAACTTGTTTTTTCATTCAAAAATGCACTTTTAAAAGGGTAAAACAAAAAGTATTTTATTCAATGGTTAAGAGAAGATGAGACGGATAACTACCTCCTTATTCCTTGTAAAAGTACTACAACACATGGCTACCTACTGTCCTTATATTGTAATCCATGACCACCAAACCCTCTTATCTAGAGTCATGTCGATGTGTCATGTCCCATCTAATCAACTTCCCCAAATATTCTTCGACCTACCTATACCACTCCTAAAAATCTGTTATAGCAAAACTCGCACGCCTACTTACCTGGAGCTTCAGAAGGTCAAACCATCTCAACCCTGCTTCTTTCATCTTTTCCATCATGGAGGTCACTCCTACATTCTCTTGTATAGCTTCATTCCAAATCCTGTCACTCTTAGTATGCCTATACATCCATTTGAGTGTGTGCGTTCTTGACAGGCAAGCACTCTGCCCCATACAAATGTGTAGGTTAGACCACCACTCAATCGCATTAAGAAGAGGTCGAGGCGACCCAAGTACTTGAAACTTCTTCTCTTGAGTATGACTTCTTTATCGAATTTCAATTCCACCTCCACTTCATGCTATACATCATTTGAACTTCAACTCCAAGTACTCAATTTTAGCCTGGCTTAACCTAAAACTTTTGGATTCTAGGGTCTGTCTCCAAACTTCTAAACTATCATTAAATCCACCGTTGGTCTCTCAATCAATACTATGTCATCTGGGAATAATACACACCAGACACATCCACTTGAATATGTTGCGTCAATTTGTCCATCAGTAAGGGTTGATGTTTATTGCAACCCTATCATGACCGAAAGTGTTTTGAGTCACCTCCAACCATTCTTACCTGGATCTTCTATCCACCATGCATAAGTATCAAAATTAGTGTGAGAAACTCACAGAAATTGTTTGGCTTGTCAGCAGGTTTAAGCTATCAACAACCCCTAGGACTGCTACAACAGTTTGAGTAATATGATGCTACAAAGGGTATTCCAGTTATAACAATTCGCAAGAAACTTCTTCAAATGATGAACTGTCCAGCCTGTAATGTGATGAGAGAGGAAAAATTAAGAATAGACCATAAATATTGTTATTGTACAAAGGACTCTAAGATATTCCACAGAAAGCTCGAATTTGATAGGCTCAGATCTGGAAACTTTTTCTTCACGTGATGATCAAAAAATCAAAACTCTATTAATATATGCCGGAACTGTGTTATACAAACTAATGGTCCAAAATAATTTAAATAGGGGGTTGCTTCAGAAAATTACCTTTATATTCTCATTAGCTAAAAGACCCCAACCACGCCCTTCAGTCCTGAAAAACTTAGTTTTTTCATATTCACATTTCTGGATTCTATGTCGACAGAAAGAAAAATACTTCAAAACAATCCAAATGACAATCACTGTCTTTTTTTCAAATACGGCACTGAGTAGAATCTCCTATTAGTTATTGAAGCAGTCAATCACATATGAGGAACCACAAACTCCTCCTCATACCAGATGAAAGGATAAATTTGAAGTGAAGAAAGATTCTAAACCCATAAATAACTAAATAACAAGAAGCAATTATTTTTAATTTGATTTATTTTTATAAAGGAATAACTAAGAGCAATTATTTCATACAAAAAGTGCTTGGAATAACGTGAGTTCGATCAAACAAGGAAACAGTCTAACACAATAGATCATATTTTGAGCTATATAATGTATAGGGAAACAATCGATATACCAATTACACAAACATCAAATATATTGGGTTCAACCTGCATGAATCCTTAATAGTCATTCTGTGATACTGAAGTCCGAGCATGAATGTTTGAAAAAATAGTTTAGGTTTCAATATGTTAAATTGCAGTTTTCTCTTTGACAAACAAGTAATTAACCTCATCATGAGCTTCCATGTAAACCATCTTTGACATTAGAAATAATGAAACATGATCTAGGGGATAAATCATCTCCAAACGAGAATAAAAGACCCAGCTCTTCACCCATTCACTCCATTAAGATGAAAATTTCCCAGAAACTACTTAAGTGCCTCAAGAAACAGTTGGCCCATAACAAACCGATGCAGCGTAAAGTAGAAATGGTGTCTGTAAATAGAAAGATGAGAGACGACCTTGAGATTAGTCATTGGAAAATTACAAGTATGAAGTGTCTCTTGTGTTTCATCCGCATGTTTCCTTGTTGGGGAAAAAAAAACACAAGTACAAAGTGTCTTTTGTTGGGACAAGGAAAAGCACAAGTACGAATTGTCTCTTGTGCTTCATCTGCATGCTTCCTTTTTAGTCCAAGGAAAAGCACAAGGTTTATTTAGCCTTGCAAGTTTGTCCTTGTTGACTCACACGAGATCCCACGTGCCCCATGCTACTCTGGTAAGAGCGTAAGCTAGTGATGATTTCGGCTACTGGACTTTCGCCATCTAGGGTGCAACATTAAGGATGCTTAGCCTAGCAACACGATACTTGTATAGCTCTCCCGCAACCCTTATTTCACGGTTTAGGTTGCTCCCATTTCGCTCGCCACTACTACGGGAATCACTTTTGCTTTCTTTTCCACTGACTACTAAAAAGTTTCAGTACGCCTGGCTGTCGCTTGACCTCCCATGGATTAAACAGCAGCTTGAAAGGTTTCCCTATTCGGGAATCATCATAACTATTCTTATTTCAAATCCCTTAAACATTTTTCCGATTACTATGCCCTTTCTCCTCTTTGGGTGCCTAGGTATACACCGTAAGCCTTTCCTCGTTTGAACCTCGCCGTTCACTTTTAAGGTTATGTCATCCTATAAGTGTTTCCAAATGGATTGATCTTATCAACATCCATGAATCATAAATCATAGATAGAGCAACCGAATAAAAATTGGGTGCTATCATAAAGAGTTGGAGATAAGCGTACTCGAACCGCTAACATCTGCCGCAGGGTAAACCATCGCCTCTCAGGTCCCCCAACTGATTCTACCATAGAGGATAATGATAAACAATAACTCCCCACAAACACATATTAGATTTTTCATCGTATTGTTCTTTCCAAAGAGAAACTCTTCTCTAAATTTCACTCAAAAGGTGCTGAGTTAGAATCTGTTCTAACTAAGGATTCTTGTGATTCAAGAGGATCCATCTATAGGAAAACTAGGAACGGAGGGCTTTCCCCCCTTCCTCCCGACACTTTGCATTAATAATACTGGTTTTAAGAAAGAGGCATTTCCCTACTGCGACCATGATTGCCCAACCTTAGAGTAGATATCTAATGATTTCCACTTACTGAACAGGGTTATATGGTCGGTTTGTGACCCCTAGATGCCAAAAGAGGTCCTTGGGGTAATCTCGTAGTTCCTATGAGGTGAAGATGAAGGGTTTTGTCCATGGATTTTCCATCTTTTTCTTTTGCCGCATTTCACTCACAGGGTTGAATTGAGATAGTGCATCAAGATGTTTGCAAGGGACAATTTGATCCTCTTTCCCAGAGATCTTAGATAAGGAAACCCTTGGAGAGCATCCGAATCAAACTATCATCCATGTACGATCCATACTAAATGTGACCAACTACCCATCCTACCTCCTCTACTTTCTTGAGAATCCATCTTTGTCTCGGTAGAGTCTTTCAGTGGCATGTTTCGGTCCTATTCCCCATTATTTAGAAAAAGTGGGTCACAGGCTCAGGTACAAGATACTATCATTACCGTCTGAAAATTAGTTGTCCTACCCGTAATCGCAATGACCCAATTGAAAGAGAAGATCTTTACTAATTGCACTATATCCCCCCGAGACAAGTGGAGTTTGCATGAAGTAGTCAAATGCTTCTTCTATTATTTTCCCTGGTAGCTGGGCCATCCTGGACTTGAACCAGAGACCTCGTCCATGAAGTAAATCATCGTACCTATGGTCCAACCGATTGGGAGAGAATCAATAGATTTCCTTTCGAGAGTGATTATTCTTCCCGAACGCAGCATACAACTCTCCATTGTGCTGCACTCTCTGAGTGTGCTTGCTCCTCTTCTTCCTTACCCTGGCAAGTCTTTGTGAAATAACTCCAATGAAAAGAAAAAAGAAGATGTTAAGATAAACTCCTGGCCCAACCCTAGACACTCTAAGATCATTTTCAAACCTTCTCCCATTTTGATTTTGAGTGAAGAAAGAAACAGCTCGAATGGTACGATGTCTCCGTCAACTAAAAATTAAAGGGGCTGATCTCGCAGTTCTTGGTCTATGTAAACGCGTTGTTATGATATCTTTTTTACTTTCCCATTTATATCGAACCTAAACATGTGCTAGAGAGATAGTTGTCCATACACTGATAATAATGTATGGATTCTCAAGAAAAAGGAGCCACTGTGGTCCCCCAGACTGCCCGAATCACACGAGTGAAATTGAAGGTTGGATCTACATTGCATATTACCCGAATTGTCCCATCTATCCTTCTGAGGAGGAGTTTTGTTCCAAATCCTGGTTCAAACAGGAAGAGTACGCCATGCTAATGTACCTTGGATTCCACATTTCAGGGTCAGGCGCCGATGAGCACATTGAACAATCCATGTGGCTGATATCCCTCACAACCCAAACACAACGACGCAATTATTAGTGTCCTGCTCTAACACTAAGCTAATATCCCATCATGTGAGCCTCGCACTACGGGCCCGCTATGTTAAAAGCGAGAGAAACCTCATCCCTTACTTTCTTTTTTTTGCCACCATGTCGCCACACATGGGGAACATAGCAACGTAAAAAGTGCATCATGTCAACTTTTTTCTGACCTAGGAAAATAAGCTCATGAGCTTAGTCTTACTTCAATGTTGAGAAAGGAAATAAGACTTCCATTTCCAAGTTTAACGTAGAAGTAGCTCCTTTTTTCTTGGGGTGTGTGTGTGTGTGTGTGAAAAAGTGTCAAACAAAAATATCCAACAAGCATTAACTCTCCCCGGAAAGGATCCAGCCGCAAATTCCAGTATGACTACCTTGTTAAGACTTCACTCTAGTCACTAGCCCTGCCTTCCGCATCCCCCTCCTTGGGGTTAAAGTAATGATTTCAGGCATGGACAACTCCCATACTATATCAGGAGGTGTGTGCAAGGCCTGGGAATTAATCACCACCGTATGGGCGACCAATTATTACTAGTGATTACGGCTTTATGAAAGTGAGTTACAGCCTGCAATTTGAATTGAGGACGGGATTTCCGGATTAGCTCACCCTCGCAGGATCGTGACCCTTTGTCCTGACCATTGCAGCACGTGTGTCGCCCAATACTTAATGGGCATGATGATTTTCCATCATCCTCACCTTCCTCCGGCTTATCACCGACAATATGTTAAGGGTCCAAACTCAAAGATGGAAACTAAACATGAGGGTTGTGCTCGTTGTAGAACTTAACCCAACACCTTACGACACAAGATGACGATAGTTATGCACCACCTTTGTTCGCGTTACCAAAGGCACTCTCTATTTCCATAAGATTCGTTGCATGTCAAGCCCCGGTAAGGTTCTTCACTTTGAACCTAATTAAAGCAAATGCTCCACCGCTTGTGTGGGACCCCATCAATTCCTTTGAGTTTCATTCTAACGAATGTACTCCCCCGACGGGATTTTTAACGTGCTAGCTATAACACTGCAAATGTCGATACACACATCACTTAGTATCCAACATTTACGGCTAGGACTACTAGGGTATTTAATCTCATTCGCTCCCCTAGCATTCTTCGCTCAGTGTCAGTGTCAGCACAGCAGAGTGCTTTCGCTGTTGGTGTTATTTTCAATATTTACTCATTTAACCTCTCTATTGTAAATTCCCTCTGCCCCTACTTTACTACATCTTGGTAGTTTTCACAGCCTGTCCATGGTTAAGCTGTGAGATTTGATAGGGGACATAAAAAACCACCTACATACGCTTTACAACCAACCATTACAGATAACGCTTGCATCCTCTGTATTACCGCGGCTGCTTGCACAGAGTTGTACGATGCTAATTCCTAATATACCATCATTGCTTCTTCACTGAGCAAAAATGTTCATCACCCGTGGGACATCTATCTCCACGCGACATTGCTTCGACGGGATTATTCCCATTAAAAAAAATACCCCACCACTGTCTCCCATAAGAGTCTAGGCCATGTCTCAATCCCAGTGTGGATTATCATCCTCTCGGACCGGCTACTAATCATCTTATTGGTAATCTATTGCCTTACCAATTATCTTGTCATATGTGATCCCCTCTTAAGGCGGATTCCTCTTTTTGATCATCATTCTAGGGGTATTAGCAAATGTTTCCATGTGTTTGACCAAGGAAAATCCCAAGTACGAAGAGACACTTTGTACTAATTCTTTTCCTTGGCCCTACAAAGAAACATGTGTATGAAACACAAGAGACACTTCATACTTGTTCTTTTCCTTAGCCCAACAACAGACACTTCGTACTTGTGCTTTTCCTTATCCCAAAAAGGAAACCTGCGGATGAAACACAAGACACAATTCCTACTTGTGCTTTTCCTACCACTCATCTCAAGGTCATATATCATCTATCTATTTACGAACACCAATTCTACTTTCCCTACCTAACTATATATGTTACTGTAGAAGTGGGCCAACAACCTTTACATTGCATCTGTTTGTTATGGGCCAACTACTTCTTGAGGCACTTAAGTAGTTTCTAGGGATATTTCATCTTAATGGAGTGAATGGATGCAGAGTTGGATCTTTTATTCTCGTTTGGAGATGATATATCCCTAAATACCATTTCATTAGTTCTAATGTTAAAGATGGTTTACATGGTAGCTTATGATGAGGTTAATTTACTTGATTGTGAAAGTTTGAAAAATAATTACATTAGTGGCGAAAAACTATAATTTAACATTTTGAAACCTAAACTATTATTTAAAAGTTTCATGCCCATAATCGGGTTTCACAGAATGACTATTATGAATTCATGCAGGTTGAACCCAATATATTTAATGTTAGTTCAATTGATTGATTGACTATTTCCATGTACGATATATTGTTCAAAGTATGAGTTTTTATGCTAGACTAGTAATTAGGCTAAGGTTATGAAGTAACAAGCTTTCCTAACCGCACCTTCTAGCCTTTTAAGCATACGGTAAAAAAGAATAACAATGAATAAAGAAAAGTGAAGATCGAGAAGAAAATCTCAAGAGAGCAAAAGCAAAATCAAAATCAGATGCGTTGTAACACCCCACACCCAAAAAAGACCAAAACTCAGTTTTTCATAAATCTACTGGTGCAATCAACGGTCACTATTGATGGACTGTAGTCTGATCTACAGCCCGTACTGCACATCAGTCGGTTGTTACTAAAACTCTCCCATGATGCAGCCCAGAAAAATTGACGAAGTGTCGATCCACGGACTGACTTACGGTCTGTAGTCTATGTTTGTGGATCAAGACCCCATTTACACCATCATCTGACAAGAACCACGATTGATCAGCACGAACCATCATTCGATCTACCATTCGTAGGTCTGACCGTAGGTGGAAGTTAGCAGTTAGTTAGGAGGGAAATGTTGTTGGGTTAACTTTAAAAGGTCATAACTCTTAGTACAAAATGAATTAGGTGTCCCATGACCTATTAAAAGATAGATAATTGAATTATCTTTCTATAGCTATCAAGCTTACTAAAATCAGACCTCTGAGTAAACAGTTATACTTGTTTTAGTAAAGGTATGTCGAACAGACCCAACCTTTGGATCTAAACGACGGACCGTCGATTGAATGACGGCCCGTAAGTCTAGGTCATCGTTTAGTCCAACAAAAATTAACTCAGAGGTCTTTTGGTCTTTTCCCACTGCATTTAAACCCTAATATACATCGTTTTGACCCTAAATTATCATATTTTAGTCAGTTTAAGCCTAGAAACATAACAAGAACTTACCTAAGTCAAAATCATTAAATCAAAACTTAGAAAATTAGAAGAAAGAAAGGAGAAAAAAGTCAAGATCCCTAGTTCGAGAACGCAGCAAGGTTCCAGCAGTTCCATCCCTGAAATCTAAATATTTCTCCGTGGATTTCATGACCATGTATGTGGGATGTCAGTAGTGGGTTCCTTTCACCTGTTAGATCCCTAGTTTTCAGTCAGTTCTTGATTAACTTATGATGATAAAACCTAAGGTTTCTAGAATTATAGAAGATCATCATAAATTAGTTAGATATATGTTCCAACTCATATTTTAAAGTTATTATTCAGTTTATCGCATGAATTTCAGAACCCTACATGTGTATTTCTTTAGTTATTGAATTACTACACATGTTAGGTTAGATATTTCAGTTACTTCACACATACATGCCTCATTTATTAATGCATAATTATCAGATTAAGTATTGCACTCTCAGTTTGCATATTCATATTTGAGCTATCCAGTATTTATAGAAATTAACTCATAATGTCTTAATCACTTAATTCATTGGGAGTAGCATAATACAGAGTTGGACTAGGGTTCAGCGTACCCAAATAGTCCCAGAACTACTAGCCAAGTAGGTTGTAAGTCCCCTCTGTGGGCATCAATTTAGTGATCACGCCAGCATGCCTTTATACCTCTCGCAGTGTATATTGGGTCCTCTTTATGGGGCGTATACATCGAACTCTACATTTATCTCTTTGGTTTATTATCGGTTATTAGTAGATCTCACAGTTCAGTCAATATCTATTGCATTGGCCATTTATCAGTATATCTAATATTCAGTTTTATCATGTTTTAAATTGGTCATTGCATTCAGTTACCTCAGCATTCAGTATATCATGATTAGATTACTATACTTGCTCTTGTACTTGTTTAGTTATGTTTTATTTCAGCTTAACTCTATCTTTCATGCTCAGTGCCTTCAAGTACTGACGGATACGTGCGATACATCTTCTCGTGATGTAGGTTCAAGTTCTCAATATCCAGATCGCGCTTAGATCAATTTCCAGATCGCGCTTAGATCAATTTCCGATCTCCAATTCAGCAAATTAAGTTGTGAGTCCTCATTCTCCGAGGACAATAGTCCTTAGTTTCTTTTCATTATTTAATCTTTTAGTTTCAGTTTTTGCTAGACTTAGTTGGGGCCTGTCCCAGCATTTCTAGTCAGTTTAGAGGCTATTTTCAGACATAGTTCGTTTCAACTTAGTATTGAGTTAATAACTTCCTTGTATTAAACTCGTCAGTATTTCAAATATGTCAGTTATAGAATATAGGTATTCCCCATCTTTTTATTTTAAATATGATTTAGCTTCCACAACAGTTATTTTTTTAGTATGCTCAATATCATGCCAGTAGGGTTAGCTTGGGATCACTTGTTGTCCTAGGTCCCGTGTCCGCGTCTCGGGGGTAGTTCAGGGCGTGACAAACTTGGTAATAGAGCACTAGGTTTAAGAGTCTTAGGATGTGTAAAAGCCGAACTAAGTAGAGTCTTTTTCATAGGTGTGAAGTGCACTACATCTAATGAGAGGAAGGCTATGAAGTTTTTTAGGAAAACTTCAGTCTGTTGTTACTCTTATCGTGCGTAAGGTATGATATAATTCCATTTTAACTTGACATTTTACGTTTCACATCATGCCTCCTCGTAGAGTATCGCTAGGAATGCGAACGCAGCTCCTCCAGTCTCAGATCAGGAAGTCTCCAATGTTGAATTCAGGAATGCTAGATGTTGGCTCAAAGTGTCGCCAACCAAAACAGTCAGCGGGTTCAAGCTCATGATAATGGAAATGGTGTATCAACTAGTCATGGTCCGTGACTTTGTCAGGATGAATCCGCATGAGTTCTTAGGATCGCAAACCAGTGAGGATCCTCAGATTTTCTTGGATGAGATCAAGAAGATATTGAGGTGATGCAAGTCACTGGAATGATCGGGTTGAGTTGGCATCATACCAGCTGAAAGATGTTGCTCATATTTGGTACACTCAATGGAAGGAAAATATGGGTACATATGTTGCTCCTATTACTTGGGAGTGCTTTAAAGTGAGACCTTTCTGGACAGGTTTTTCCTAATAGAGTTGAGAGAAGAAAAAGTCCAGGAATTCATGAACTTAAGGCAGGGTAACATGACAGTCCAAGAGTATGAACTCAAGTTTAACCAACTCTCTATGTATGCTCCTCACATGGTTACTAACTCCAGGAATAAGTTCTTGAATGGAGTGTCAGATTTGGTGCAAATTGAGTGTACAAATGCTATGTTACTGGGAGATATGAACATCTCTAGGCTTATGACTCATGCTTATAAGGTTGAGGGTGATAAGCTTAGGGAACATGTTAAGGAGAATAAGAAGGCTAGGACTGGGAACTATGACTATCCTCAGCAGAAATTGGGTGTTGGAAATCGCTCGCAGAGTTAGCAAAAGTTTTCAACTCCATCCCCTTCGTCAGCTAGTGTTCCCTCATCCAAGAACAGGTATGACCAGAAGGTTAGAGCACCAGGCTCTAAGTCAGAGGGAAGTGTTTCGGGCACCAAGACTTACTCTTTTGCCCTAAGTGTAGTAAGAACCATCCAGGAGAGTGCCATGCAGGAAAGGAAGGATGTTTTGGGTGTGGTCAGTTGATGTGAGGCCAAACTACACATTTTTTATCATTACTTATGTCATATTTATCATTTATATTTATCTGTTTTGAGCATAAATTTTATGAATTGTGCTAAATTGTGTATTTTATTTGTAGAATTAAAATGATGGAAAAATGAAGAAGTTTGGAGCTTAAACGAATTAAAGATAAAAGATTGAAGAAGGAAATCAAGCAGGCAGCTTAATGGATTAAAGTTGATAAAATAATATATTTATACATAAAGATGCATTGCTGCAATTGCAATTGGCAAAAACATTGAAGCAGCCACGTGGCAGTCTCACACGCTTCACGCTGCACTACTATACGCGGAAAAAGAAAAAAGGAAAAAAAAAGCACGCCAATTCTTTTGGGTTTTGGATTCCTAATTTGTTTGGACTTAATTATTTTATTTAGGGTTTTCTACATCTATAAATAAGGCATGGAAAATTATTATTTGGGGGGAAGTCAAGAAACAAGATACAGGACATAATATAAATTTTTTCTAGCTTTGGAGCTTTGTAAGAGCCGCCGTGGAGGCCGGAGAATTGTGGTTTATTCTTTCTTCTCCTTTATTATTTATTTGTATTCGTTATTAATAAAAATATATTTTAGCTATTGTTCTTTACTTTTTATGATTAACACAAACAAATTTATTTTGATAAATTTTTAATTGTGTTTTTTGCGATAATGAGTAGCTAAGCTTCACAACTAGGTTTGTGGGAACCATAAGCGATTAACAAAGTATGAATAGTAATTAAGCAATTCTCAAATAGGTTATTGCATGTATTGATAATTCTTTCGTTTAGAAGTCTTTTTAACGGTGGCCAACGTTAGAACTCGCCTTATTGCTACTTGCCGGACCAAGGAGGTAGATAATAAGAAAAGAATTATCAATGTAGATTTAGTATACACTATCTAATAGGCTAGTGTCGATTGGTGCGAAGTAACAACTAAGCCAAACATCGATTATGATGCTTAATATGAGGTAAAGGTAAGGTTTAGTAAAGCCACACACGTAGCCGGACCAAGGTGCGGAGTGAAATTCTCTTGATGCCAGACCAAGGATTTAGAGATACATAACTTATCACTTTGCATGCATAACACTAGAGAAGAATTGATATTACTAGGATTACCACGTTATAAGCTTATGGGAAACACATTCCTAGTTATTTTTATTAATTTGGATATAAATAAATACTTAGTTCAAAGCTATTTTTATTTCTTTTATTTTTATTTCAATTTAAAATCCCCCATTTTTATATAACGACTATCAAGTTAAATATTTACTATTGATAATATTCTCTGTGGGATCGATCCCGACTCATAGTTGGGTAAATATATTGCATACGATCGTTTATATTTCTTTTCAAGAAGTATATTTGAACGTTATCAAATAATAGCCGCCGTGGAGGCCGGAGAATTGTGGTTTATTCTTTCTTCTCCTTTATTATTTATTTGTATTCGTTATTAATAAAAATATATTTTAGCTATTGTTCTTTACTTTTTATGATTAACACAAACAAATTTATTTTGATAAATTTTAATTGTGTTTTTTGCGATAATGAGTAGCTAAGCTTCACAACTAGGTTTGTGGGAACCATAAGCGATTAACAAAGTATGAATAGTAATTAAGCAATTCTCAAATAGGTTATTGCATGTATTGATAATTCTTTCGTTTAGAAGTCTTTTTAACGGTGGCCAACGTTAGAACTCGCCTTATTGCTACTTGCCGGACCAAGGAGGTAGATAATAAGAAAAGAATTATCAACGTAGATTTAGTATACACTATCTAATAGGCTAGTGTCGATTGGTGCGAAGTAACAACTAAGCCAAACATCGATTATGATGCTTAATATGAGGTAAAGGTAAGGTTTAGTAAAGCCACACACGTAGCCGGACCAAGGTGCGGAGTGAAATTCTCTTGATGCCGGACCAAGGATTTAGAGATACATAACTTATCACTTTGCATGCATAACACTAGAGAAGAATTGATATTACTAGGATTACCACGTTATAAGCTTATGGGAAACACATTCCTAGTTATTTTTATTAATTTGGATATAAATAAATACTTAGTTCAAAGCTATTTTTATTTCTTTTATTTTTATTTCAATTTAAAATCCCCCATTTTTATATAACGACTATCAAGTTAAATATTTACTATTGATAATATTCTTCCATATTCTCTGTGGGATCGATCCCGACTCATAGTTGGGTAAATATATTGCATACGATCGTTTATATTTCTTTTCAAGAAGTATATTTCAACGTTATCAAATAATGGCGCCGCTGCCGGGGAGTATGGCTTAGAAATTGTCTTTAGTATTTATTTTAACTTATAATTTTTTTTATTATTATTATTATTAATGTTTTTTACTTAGGATTAGTTTTAAATTTTTTTATTATTATTATCATCGAGTCATCTGAACCTATAGAAGAGTGCATGGAGGAGAAAAATTGTGTCTATATTCTTGAATTTTTTTTTCAACATCGAAAAATTACATTTCTCACATAGAATCCAAGAAGTGCATAATGCGTTATCTGTTATTTGGGACCTTTCTTTTTGTACCACCAACCCTTGAGCGTAATAGAAAAATTGATTCAAAATTGGGGGTGCAATTCATATCTTCAAAGTGGAAGAAAAAAATAGTAAAATTGATAGTGTCGTATTAGTAGTGTAACTTCTTTTTATTTTATTTTTTTTATTAGTTTTTTATTTTATTTTATTAGTATCACGTTTTTTATCTTGTTTTTGCAGATTAGGGGAAGTCTGAGTACCCAATAAAAAAAAAAAAAAAGCATGTTTGAGCTTAAGTGTGGGGTGACGACCCTTCATATAAATTTAGAGAACGTGCTATTAGCTAGGCTTAAAGGCCTCAGGGAGTTTTCCTAACCCTTGTTTTATATTTTATTTAATGCTTTGGGGACATAGCATCTTTTTAAGTGTGGGGTGGAGGAATGAATTCCTAGTTTTTACTGTTTTACTGAGTTTTTTTAGGATGGGTTCCTTGGCTTTTGTTTTCGGTTCTTTTCCTGAGGATAGTCCCTTTTGAACCGAGTGTCTTTTATTTATTTATTTTAGGTATAATTTTTTTTATTATTATTTTTGGAAAGAAAAAAAAAACCTTTTAAGTTATATGATACTTACTATTTGGGCCTAATTTTAAGTTGTACTTTCTTGTGAATGCTTGATTACTAGTGAAATTGCAAACCTTTTGACATCTAGGTTCATGATTGTGACTTTCTATATAACTTATTTATTTTGTAGTTTGTTATGATCCTGTCTCTGTTAGAAGTAGAATTGATCCATCTTGATTGATACTTGTGCCACGTGTGGTGAGATTTTGTTTATTCCATGTTTTGCATCTTAGTCTAGAACTTGCCCTGCATGTTATTGAAGCGAAATAAAAAAAAGTGTTGCCTTGTGTAGGAGATGATAATAGGCTTTCTTTGATTTGTCTTATAAATTTTAGCCTTTTCAGATATTTTATCACTAGTTAGCCCTTTTGAGTTTGTAGCCTTTTGTTGGTACCCATATTTTTCCCTTGACTATTTTGTTGAATCCCTAGTTTTTGCACCTTGCTTCCTTTTAGCATCATAGCATAGACTTATTTTAATTATCAATTCTGAGAAAAAGGGATAAATGAGTGAAAAGGTAATCAATGATAGCTACAAAGTTCTTAAAAGCCCTCTTTGAAAGAATGTGAAAAAAAATATATAATTGGAATGTGACATAAAAAAAAAGAATTTACCTTGATGATGGCCCTGGTCCTTCCAAGGACATCGTGCACCTTAACTTATGTAAAATACGCAAGTCGAGGGTGGCTATTATGAAGGAAAATTCAAAAAAAAAAATTGACTTAAACATTCTTGTGATGATGAGAATTACTAGTGAAATAATTGTTGAAGAGAGGGCTGAAAATAAAGAGAAGAAAATATGGGTGATGAAGTCAAAAAATTGCAAAGTGCTTAAGGAAGTGGAAGTCACTATTATATATATTTTTTCTACCCGTCTTTAGCCTACATTACAACACGTTAAAGTCCTATTTGATTCTATTCAAGCATGTTTAATTAGTGGAGATGTACATAATGGGCAAGCATATGGTTCTTTGTGCATACATGTGAATTTTATTTGTGAGTGTGAGAGTTGTTCTTCATATGAAGCCCTTAATTTACATTCAATCTTTTGAATTGACTGTGTGGACTATTTTGTTTTGTGAGGGCACTTGTTTCATGATAGATAGGTGATGTTATTAACTTTCTTTGATGAGAGTAGGTGAGCAAGCATAAATTTTATGAGTTCAAAGTCCATCCTTGAAGTTAGGAGGTTAGAGGTTTGTTGTTTACTTGGATGTCTTGCATAATGATTAAGAAGTCTACTTGATATTTTAAAATGGATATATGGCTTAATTGTTTGTGTCAATCAAAGTTATGACATTGCTAGAATATTTTTTTTTTTAGATGAGCTTTAATGTTTGCTCGAGGACGAACAAAAGTTTAAGTGTGGGGTGTTGATGTGAGGCCAAACTACACATTTTTTATCATTACTTATGTCATATTTATCATTTATATTTATCTGTTTTGAGCATAAATTTTATGAATTGTGTTAAATTGTGTATTTTATTTGTAGAATTAAATTGATGGAAAAATGAAGAAGTTTGGAGCTTAAACGAATTAAAGATAAAAGATTGAAGAAGGAAATCAAGCAGGCAGCTTAATGGATTAAAGTTGATAAAATAATATATTTATACATAAAGATGCATTGCTGCAATTGCAATTTGCAAAAACATTGAAGCAGCCACGTGGCAGTCTCACACGCTTCACGCTGCACTACTACACGCGGAAAAAGAAAAAAGGAAAAAAAAAGCACGCCAATTCTTTTGGGTTTTGGATTCCTAATTTGTTTGGACTTAATTATTTTATTTAGGGTTTTCTACATCTATAAATAAGGCATGGAAAATTATTATTTGGGGGGAAGTCAAGAAACAAGATACAGGACATAATATAAATTTTTTCTAGCTTTGGAGCTTTGTAAGAGCCGCCGTGGAGGCCGGAGAATTGTGGTTTATTCTTTCTTCTCCTTTATTATTTATTTGTATTCGTTATTAATAAAAATATATTTTAGCTATTGTTCTTTACTTTTTATGATTAACACAAACAAATTTATTTTGATAAATTTTAATTGTGTTTTTTGCGATAATGAGTAGCTAAGCTTCACAACTAGGTTTGTGGGAACCATAAGCGATTAACAAAGTATGAATAGTAATTAAGCAATTCTCAAATAGGTTATTGTATGTATTGATAATTCTTTCGTTTAGAAGTCTTTTTAACGGTGGCCAACGTTAGAACTCGCCTTATTGCTACTTGCCGGACCAAGGAGGTAGATAATAAGAAAAGAATTATCAACGTACATTTAGTATACACTATCTAATAGGCTAGTGTCGATTGGTGCAAAGTAACAACTAAGCCAAACATCGATTATGATGCTTAATATGAGGTAAAGGTAAGGTTTAGTAAAGCCACACACGTAGCCGGACCAAGGTGCGGAGTGAAATTCTCTTGATGCCGGACCAAGGATTTAGAGATACATATCTTATCACTTTGCATGCATAACACTAGAGAAGAATTGATATTACTAGGATTACCACGTTATAAGCTTATGGGAAACACATTCCTAGTTATTTTTATTAATTTGGATATAAATAAATACTTAGTTCAAAGCTATTTTTATTTCTTTTATTTTTATTTCAATTTAAAATCCCCCATTTTTATATAACGACTATCAAGTTAAATATTTACTATTGATAATATTCTTCCATATTCTCTGTGGGATCGATCCCGACTCATAGTTGGGTAAATATATTGCATAGGATAGTTTATATTTCTTTTTAAGAAGTATATTTGAACGTTATCATCAGTCTTGTCACAGGTTGAGGGATTGTCCTTCTAGACAAGGTCAAAGAGGTGTTAATGGTAGAGATCAGTCTACAACTTAAGCAGCACCAACAAATCTCCCGACTTAGTAGGGTAACTCATTTGGTACAGGTGGCGTTAAGCGCCAGAAAAGGTTGTATGCTCTTTAGGCTCGCTAGGATCAGGAAGGTTCTCCTGATGTAGTCACTAGTACGTTACGAGTCTTTGACCTTGATATTTATGCGTTGTTAGATCCACGGGCTAATATTTCTTTTGTAACTCCTTACATAGCAGTCCTATTCGGTGTTAGTCCAGAAACTCTCAGAACCTTTGTCAGTCTCTACTCCAGTCTGTGACCAGTTATAGCTAGACGGGTATACAAAAATTGCCCTGTCACAGTCTCAAAGAAAGTCATCTCAGCAGAACTTTAGAGTTAGAAATGTTATACTTTGATTTCATTCTAGGCATGTATTGGCTATATTCATGTTATGCCTCAGTCGATTGTAGAACTAAGATTGTTCGTTTTTTAGTTTTTAGACGAACCAATCATAGAATGGAAGGGTAGTAGCGTAGTGCCTATGAGTCGATTCATTTTTTACCTTAAGGCTAGAAATATGATCTCTAAGGGTTCTCTCTATCATCTAGTTCGGGTTAAGGATTCTAGCTCTGAAACCCCAACTCTTGAATCAGTTCCAGTAGTTAGTGAGTTTCTAGAAGTGTTTCCAGAAGATCTTCCCGGAGTTCCTCCCAAAAGGAAAATCGACTTTGGAATTGATCTCCTTCCAGATACCCAGACTATTTTATTCCTCCTATAGAATGGATCCAACAGAGATTAAGGAATTGAAAGAGCAGTTGAAAAACCTTCTAGACAAGGGTTTCATCAGACCTAGTATTTCTCCATGGGGTGCACCAGTGTTGTTCGTAAATAAGAAAGATGGTATCTCAGAATGTGCATTGACTATAGACAGTTGAACTAGGTCACAATCAACAATAAGTATCGCATCCCCAGGATTGATGACTTGTTTGACCAACTTCAGGGTGCTAGCCAGTTTTCAAAGATAGAGCTCAGATTGGGTTATCATCAACTCATAGTCAGAGATAGTGACATTCCAAAAAGAACATTCAGAACTCGGTATGGTCATTATGAATTTGTAGTTATATCATTTGGACTAACCAATTCTCCGGCAGCTTTCATGGATTTGATGAACAGAGTGTTCAAGTAGTACTTGGACTTGTTCGTTATCGTCTTTATTGATGATATCCTCATTTACTCTAGGAATGAGGAAGCACATGCGAGTCATTTGAGAATTGTTCTACAGAGTCTCAAAGATCGCCAGTTATTCGCTAAGTTTAGCAAATGTGAGTTTTGTTTGCAATCCTTTACTTTCCTTGTTCACATTGTATCAAGCAAAGGGATCCGAGTGGATTCACAAAATATAGAAGCAGTAAAACAATGGCCCAGACCTACCTCTGTTACAGATATCAAAAGTTTCTTAGGTCTAGTGGGTAATTACAGAAGGTTCGTGGAAGGATTTTCATCCATAGTCTCACCATTGACTAGGTTGACTCAGAAGATGGTCAAGTTTCAATGGTCAGATGATTTTGATAAAAGCTTTGAAGAATTGAAAACTAGATTAACTACAACTCCTGTCTTGACTCTACCAGAGGGTTCAGATGGTTATGTGATCTATTGTGATCCAGCGTGGGCCTAGGTTGTGTGTTGATGAAGCGAGATAAGGTTATAGTTTATGATTCTAGACAACTTAAGGTACATGAGAAGATCTATCCAACTCATGACCTCGAGCTTGCAGTAGTGGTATTTGCACTTAGGATCTGGAGACAGTACTTGTATGGTGTTTATGCAGATGTGTTCACTGACCATAAGAACCTTCAGTATGTGTTCACCCAGAAAGATTTGAATCTTCGCCAGAGTACATGGCTTGAGTTCATTAAGGATTATGATATGAGTGTGCATTATCATCCTAGTAAGGCGAATGTAGTAGCAGATGCTCTTAGTAGACTATTTATGGGTAGAGTAACCCATGTTGAGGAAGAAAGGAGGGATCTAGTGAAGTATGAGCATATCAGACAGTGGTGTAACAGTTCAGAATGGGGAAGAATCTTCTTTGGTAGTGGAGGTTAAGGAAAAGCAAGACGACGATCCAATCTTGCTTGAACTTAAGGGTACAGTCCATAATCAGGGAGTGGAGGTTTTCTCCCAAGGGGTAGATGGTGTACTTCGCTACCACGGTAGATTGTGTGTTCCTTATGTGGGCGAGTTCAGACAACATATTATTGTAGAAGCCCAAAACTCTAGATATTATATTCATGCAGCTGCCACTAAGATGTACCGCGATCTGCGGGAAGTCTATTGGTGAAATGGCATGAAGATAGATATAGCAGATTTTGTGAGCAAGTGCCCCAATTTCCTTCAAGTCAAGGTAGAACATCAGAAACCAGGGGTATAACTCAAGAGATCGACATTCCTACTTGGAAGTGGGAATTGATCAATATGAATTTCATCACAGGGTTACCGCGTACTCGCAGACATCATGACTCCATTTGGGTGATAGTTGATAGAATGATTAAGTCTTCTCGCTTTTTGGCGCTCAAGACTACAGATTCGACAGAGGACTATGCCAAGCTTTAAATTAATTAAATTGTGAGGTTTCATGGGGTTCCTTTGTCTATCATCTCACATAGAGGTCCTCAGTTTACCTCTTATTTTTGGAAGTTGTTTCATAAGGGTCTTGGTACTCAAGTTAACCTTAGAACAACATTTCATTCGTAGACGGATGGACATGCAGAGAGTACCATTCAGACCCTAGAAGATATGTTGAGAGCTTTTGTGATCGATTTCATAGGTAGTTGGGATGATCACCTTCCTCTGATTGAGTTCTCCTACAACAATAGCTACCATTCAATGGTTCAAATTGCCCCTTATGAGGCTTTGTATGGAAGTAGATGTAGATCTCATGTTAGTTGGTTTGATGTAGGTGAAACAACTTTCATAGGGACACATTTAGTCCTTGATGCTATGGAAAAAGTGCAATTCATTAGAGATAGACCTAAGACAGCCCAAAGTTGTCAGAAATCTTATGCAGATGTAAGGAGAAGGGAACTAGAGTTCCAAGTTGATGATTGGGTTATTCTGAAAGTGTCACCTATGAAAGGGGTGATGAAATTTGGAAAGAAAGAGAAGCACATTCCTAAATATGTAGGCCCTTACAAGATCTTGAAAAGGATTGGCAAGGTGGCATATGAGCTAGAGTGGCCAGTAGAATTAGCAGCAGTGAATCCGGTCTTCCACATCTCGCTCTTAAAGAAGTGTGTGGGTGACCCAGCCTCTGTAGTGTCATTAGAGAGTGTGGCGGTGAAAGATAGTCTTTCTTATGAGGATGTACCAGTTGAGATTCTTGACCATCAGGTTAGGAGGATGAGAAATAAAGAAGTCGCTTCAGTTAATCTTTGTGGAAGAGTCATTCCGTAGAGGGAGCTACTTGGGAAGCAGAAGCAGCCATGAAAGTCAAGTATCCTCACCTCTTGCCTTCCTATTTCACTCCAGCTGGAGGTAATAGTCCCTCTTCAGTTTTTCAGTCATTCATGCATTAATTCAGCCTTAGAATCATGTTCTCTCAGTTTGTACTTACATTTTCAGCGTATTTGCATGTTCTCGGAACTCAATTTAGTCAGAAAATCAGTCCTTAGTGTTTAGTAGTAGGGATTGCAGCTCTCTCCCCGTATTTCAGCTAGTTAGTCTTCATTCGAGGACGAATTTTCCCAAGGGGAAGATAATGTAATACCCTGTACCAAAACAGACCAAAACTCAGCTTTTCAGAAATCTACAGGTGCAATCAACAGTCACTAACGACGGTCACTATCGACGGACACCGAGTTTCCATAGAAGCGGGATGTAGTCATTTATGTGCTTGTCTATGTTGATGATATCATAATTACTGGCAACCAGCCACAAGTGATTAAATTTGTCATCAATTCCATGGCAGACAGATTTTCATTGAAGGATCTTGGCTCTCTCAACTACTTCATAGGTGTTGATGTTAAGCGACTACCAATTGGCCTCATTCTTTCTCAATGCAAATAAATTCTGGAAATTCTTTCCGAACTGGACATGGAAATTGTAAAGGTGTTTCCACTCCCATGTGTTTTAGTGTACCGCTTATAGTAGCTGATGGCTTTCCACCTACTGATACCACACGCTACCGGCGCACCCATGGCATAGTGCAGTATTTGTCCCTCACTAGGCCTGATATATCTTATGGAGTCAATAAATTGTCGTAATTTATGCACACTCCAACTGAGCATTGGAAAGCAGTTAAAAGAGTACTACGGTATCTCAAAGAAACCGCAAGTTCGGGCAATCAAATCGTTTGCAGCTTTAACTCAAATTTGTATAAGTATGCTGATGTTGACTGGGCTGGCGATCCGAATGGCCGAATTTCTACATCAAGTTACATACTTTTCTTTGGACCAAATCCAGTCAGTTGGTCATCGAAGAAGCAGCGTGCAGTGACTCGCTCGTCTACTGAGGCAGAGTACAAATCAGTCGTCAATGCACTTGCAGAGATCATGTGGGTGCAGAACTTACTTCATGAGTAACATGTCAGCATCTCGAAGACGCAAACAATCTACTGTAAAAATATTGGAGTTACTTACTTATCTCACAATCTAGTGTTCCATTTATGTATGAAACATGTTGCTGTAGATTTTTCATATGTCGATGACCAGGCTCAAGCTCATCGAGTTAATGTTACTCATGCTCATGCTTGTCATCAACTTGTTGATACCTTCACTAAGCCACTGCCTAAGTCAGCTTTATTAGGTGTTGTTCCATGTTAGGCATTGTTACACCTTGCCTTACTTGAGGGGGTGTATGAACTATCCTTATT
This sequence comes from Solanum sitiens, assembly GCA_016801875.1. Taxonomy (NCBI): domain Eukaryota; kingdom Viridiplantae; phylum Streptophyta; class Magnoliopsida; order Solanales; family Solanaceae; genus Solanum; species Solanum sitiens. The sequence continues at coordinate 129,750 of JABWTJ010000388.1, read as the reverse complement.
TATCTCTTCTTACTATATTTTATAGGTTGAATGTTTAGGATAGTTAGATGTTAGTGGTAGATAATGTGCAGATAGCGTCATGCACTTTAGGTTCAGTTAGTTTCTTAATTTGTATTTAAAATCTTGCTGCTAGATTTAATAGAATTATTGTTTTGCATCCTCATCTTAATCTAGATTGCATGTTTGAGGGACATCATCACCCAAGGTCTGGTTGAGATCTTCTCTTGTCCTTTTTCTTTTTTCTTATTCTATGAAACAACCTTGTTTAAAATATTTATTCAGTTGTAGAATTTGGTGTCTTCAAAACTCAAAAACTAACTAAAGTTGAAAATTTGATTCTCTTTTCAAGCTACATTTTAAGGGAATGAGACATATCTATAGTGTGAGTGACATGAAATTGTGCCAGGTGAATGCTCCAATAAAACTAGGCATAGCCATTGCCGGAATTATGGTTTGATGTAGGATCTTCATTACTAGTGCTCTTTAAAATACGGTTAATTGGTAAAAGGAATCATGGAATAAGAGTCTGTCCCTAGTATAGTATCTAACTTCAGTGGTTTTCTTTGTGCTAATAGCTTAATATATTTTCTTCAATTTATTTATTTGGTCTTTCAAAAGTCAAAAGTTTTTTCAGTTTAACATTACTCAAATATGCAAACTTGGTTTGATGGAAAGAGTAACTGAGGAAATATTTAGATGTTATGAATTATAGTCATGAGACTAGTGTGGGAGGTTATGTACAAGTATTTGGATGACAGTGAAAATGTTATTTCTATCAAAAAGGTTCCTACTATATCTTGTTCTTCTCTTGTTCCTTTGTTTTTTTTATTTTATTTTAATGACCCTTGAGGGGTTCAGGGGCTTAGCAACACCCCCAGTCTTATCAACTTGACCCTAAAATCTACTCCTATGGTAGATCATATGTCTACTAGCCTAATAAGGCTTATCAACTTGACGTAAAATCTATTGAAAGAAATCTAGAAACTAGGAAATCATAAATAAGGGAGACTCTTCCCTTACAATAGAGAAAAGATCCTAACCAAAAACTAACCTCTTAAGGGTAGTTTCTTAATCCTCTTCAACTTTTTCCTTCTGAAGCATGTCATGCCCATTCTGTCTACCAGTGGCTCAGCTGCCATAGCGGCAGTAGTTTCCGTTATAGTACGGTTGAGAGTTCAGATTTTTACAGTGAGGAGAGAGCATTTCACAAAATCTTTGGTTAATAATATAAACTTTTAGTAGAGTGGTAAATTGTATGAAAGTTGAACTCAGAACTAGGTACAAGTTATGTATCACCAAGTGAGATGAAAAACCTCGTCTTATATCATAAGTGAAACTTTACATCGTTACCTGCTGCTTACTCTTTTAGTTTCTTACATCATATGACATGTATTCCATCACCCTCTTGAAGAATGTGACACTACTAAAGTTTAAACCATTAATCATCTTTTCTTGAACTGCTTCAAAGTGACACTAATCTGGTACGAGTTCAGCCTTAGGCCTCAAATACTGCTTCTTGCCACCCAAAATCATGAGCTTCTCAATGGCTGCATACACATATCAATCTCTTCCCTAACAAGTTCCTTGAATATGTTCCCTACAGAGTTTTCATACCATTCTATCTATCGTACATTTGGACACATCGTAACCGGTTCATTTTTTAACAAAAACAACTGATCATTAATTACTGTGTTGTTACATATCTAGCATATGAATTTTGGATGCTTGCAGGTGCCTCTTCTGGAAGCTGAGTATTCACAAGGTGATCCATATCTACGGAGAACTGAACAGACTAGTTGATAGCTTAGTAGAAATGGCCACCACCATGTAGGAAGCTCCTGTCTAGGGCCTTTTTTGGGGATACTCGTGCATCTTTGGAAGATATTTTGATCGGGGACAGAAAAGAAGTTATGTCTGTTAGGAGGGTTAATGCACTGATATTCAGCCCTACTTAATTTTATGTGTAATATTAGCAGAAATGGTGGCAGAGCCAAAAATGGGAAACTCACACGACAACAAAATCAACTTTTAGCGACAATAAATAGACACATTAATAAGGAGTGTTAAAGTCTTTAACGGCGGTAATTAAGTTCCATTAGATCCAATGATCATTACCCATTTTTTGTAGCAAATATGTTGGATGTGGATTTGTAAGGTTACTACTCATAGATATTATGTTCTATATTTTGAATATTAACTATTAAAATTTTCAGGTGCAACGGTTGTGTTTCACTGAGGGAATACTTAGTTCCCTTATATCTTTTGAGAAATGAACTCATCTCTTTACTCTTTACTTGAGTTGAAACTTTTGATCTTAATCAACTCATATGGAAATACTTAGTCCCCTTATACTTCATTGAAGAAAAGACTTCAACTTTTACCTTTTCCTTAACTCGAAACTTGAGCCTTAAAACGAAGTTAAAATGTTCAAATAAGACTCTTGTAAACCTTAAGAAACTTTACTTTAACTTACTTGATAACTTTAGACTTGACTTCTTAACTTCCTTGACTTTGATCTTAACTTTCCTTGAATTGAATTATGGATTCAAGGTTCATGATTCATGTTTATGGATGATTTCATGATGCTTAGATGTACCTTAGAATATCATAATCAACTAGGAATTCTAGGTACATCACTTAGGAACTAGTACGAAAAGATAGGGAAAGAACGGGGTCTCCAGGTGACCTTGGATCTCTGAGAAGCGTGGAGCGCTAGAGCCTGACGGATAAACTATGGACTGAGGCGCTCTAGCCGGCGCGCCAGAGCCTGTCAAACAGAGGCTGTCGTGAGGGGCTCTGGTAGGCACGGCACCCTAGGGCTTTTCAGACAGAACCTCCGACTTTTCTTCTCCATTTTTCATCTCTAAACCTTCTAAATTTTCGTGGATATCACCCCAATCACTTAGTCTCACTAATAACCTCAATACCCAATAGTTAGACCCAAAAAACAATCTGGAAACACGAATTCAATCTACTAGAACATGCTAAAACTCAACCAATAAGAATTCAATAATTGTTCATCCAGAATTTCAATATTCATCAGCCAATCTATTCAAAACTCGTTGAATTAAACAAAAGATCTCACATATCTTATAAGGATCACCCCCAATGAATTCTTCTTGAAGATCTTGGCATTCTTGATGAATTCTTGGTCTTTTCTCCTTTCTCCTTCTTCTCTTCTCTTTTCTCACAAGCCCTAAGAGTATTTCAATTTTCAAAAACTGACTTTAGGCTTAGTTTTACCCCTCATAAACCATTAAAACAAATTAGGAAATAGTAGGGTGAGAAGACCACTTTACCCTTACTAAAATCCGAATTGGATTTTCCTCAATCCAACAGCCCAACTTGTTATAGGCATATCTCCCTCATACGATATCAAAAATACGTAAACTTGGTGATGTTGGTAAGATATCTTCAAGGGCTTTCCAATCATATAAAGAGTTGGTTCTAACTCATTCTGAGCTAGAAGTTATGGCCATTTGAAAATGACCAAAAACTTACTTTTACACTCGGGAATTTTTTTCAAATTTCTCCTATTCTTTCCAAAAATAACTATTGTTAGTTTCTTTGTTTAATCCTAGCTATTTCTGTTACGATATGTTACACTATACCCTATAAAATTGTGGAAGCAAGGGAGAGAAGACAAATGGGTGTTGCTCTATGTTGCATATCGGATCTCCGTACTATGATACGCACCCGTGGAAAGTTTTTAAGTCTGAGCAACATAGTGTTTTTGTGTGGAAAATTCTTTTGAGTTGTATATGTTTGAGTAAGAGATAAAACTCAAATATTTTTACCTGCCTAATATCTTAAGAAAAGAGGTAGAAAAATGATGACCCTTAAGTTCCTAAATCTGTGATTGGCCCTGGTCCCTTCGACATTGTGCACTTTGATTATGGTCAAAAGTCTAAGTTGAGTGTGGCTAACTCGGGAAATACCTTTATAATTACCCTGGTCCTTACAAGGACAATGTGCACCTTAACTCGACATCAATCTCTATGTTGAGGGTGGCTACAATTAACTGTCAATATATATATATATATACTAGTAAAATTATCCGCACTTCGCGCGATAATTTAATTTCACAAAATATATAAAATAGTACTTAAAATATATGTGTCATTAAAACTAAAAACACTATATTATTTTACATACAAGATTACGAAGTAACAAATATTAATAATGTAAAGGAAAATGAAAACTATATCTTATAATTTATCCTTAATAGCATAATCATAAACTTATGACTTTAAAAAAATATTGAGATTTGTAACATAAGCAATGGTGTCAGTGAGTCACTCAACAGGAGCAAAGTACACAAATATTCCATTGTGGAAAATAAGAAGAAAAATAAGAAGAATAGTCAATTCAGAATTTTCGTTGTTTTAATATGAGAGAAAATTCCTCTATCTATGAACAACAAAGGGTAGTGCGAGTAAATGTTTCTTGTGCCTTATCGGAAAGGACACAACTATTTGGAAAAGTTGCAACCCTTCGGAAAGGTCAAAACCTCTCATAAAAGTCACTATCTTTCATAAAATCTGTACTATTCATTAGAGTAGCAACTTTTCATAAAAGTCAAAACTTTTCATAAATATCATAACATGTATAAAAACTCACAAATTTTCATGAAAGGGAAGGCTAGTCTTAGAAATAAATTAAAAGGGAATCATGGTTTGTGGTGACGCCATTATAACAAAAAAAAAGTATTTTTTTGTAGGTTTTAATAATATTTCTACAAAAATTAAATGATTTGATATTATCAAATATCTCAAAAATTGTACGTATGTAATTATTTTTATCTTTTACATAATTTATCATAATAAATGTTTAATGATATAATTGTCTTGCTAAAATCAAATTATATTTTTATGTAGAGATTTAACATCACTTTTTCTATTTTTTAATATATGAAAAATATAGAATCTGATAATTTTATGGTTAGAAAACTCCTTGTGAAAATAAAATTATGTCAAATTTTGCGATAATCAATATTAATTATAAATAAGTTTAAACCATTAGAAATTTATAGTACAACAACATAAATAATTTTTTTAGAGATAATCTACTTGTCTGAGGTCAAACATTCACCACTTTTTGTTATTGTTACTTTGTTAGTGTAACAAAATCTATAGAATGAGAAAAATAAATTGTAAATGAAAACAAAATAATATTGTTGACCCTTTTAAAATTTATTCTTCATTAAACTACTGCTTTGAAGGCCTTCTAGATGGTTCATAAATGCAACTTTACTACTTTTTTTTAGAAATATGTATGTATTATTTTTGCATTATGAAAGTACAAGTACATGAAAATGTTGTTCTAGATTCATGTTAAAGAAATATTCTCAAACATTAAAAGTTAAAAAATGAGTATAACCGAGATAGCTCAAACAATCAGCAATGACTTGAGGCATAAAGAACAAATCTATGTTAATAGACATACCTTTAGTAGCTTAAGATATTACGTTCATTTAGAGCATGTTTTATTTCATATTCTTCAAATTAAACTTGTCCAAAAATCGTAATAATTCACACCAAAATTATTTAGAAGTTCCGAATGAGAAGGAAATAAAGAAAACTATTAAAAGGGTGAAGTCTTTGTCCAAGTGAGGTCATATACATAGCAAACAAAAAATAATCAATAAAATTTTAAGGAGACCACAAAACAATGAGCAAAACATACAATAAAGGGAGTAAATAATGAGATACCCAATGCTGATAACAAATCATTCTAACTAAAAAAGGTCATATGTTTTGAAATAAAAACCTCAATAAATTGATCAATACTTCAATCAACTTTCAATCCTTAATATCCACTTATAAAATTTAGTAAAAATAGATAACAACAACATTTCATTATTATACTTTGTTACTATAACAAAATTTATAAAAGGAAAAACATAAATTTTAAACAACAGCAAAATAATATTGTTGACCCTTATAAGAATTCATTCTTCATTAAACTGTTGAAAGGCCTTCAAGATTCTTCATCAATGCAACTTTATGATTTTTTCTGAAATATTTATGTATAATTGTTGCATTATGGAAGTACACATAGATAAAAATGTTGGATTCTAGACTCATGTTAAAGAAATATCCTCGAACATTATAAAAATAAAAATGAGTCTAGCCTAGATAACTCAAACTCTTAGGAATGACTTGAGATATGAAGGACAACAAATATATGTTGATAGACATATCTTTTGTAGCTTAAGATATTACTTTTATTTAGAGTAGGTTTTGTTTCATATTCTTCAAAATTAAGCTTGCTGAAAATAGTCATAACTCACACCAAAAGAGTTTAGAAGAGCCGAATGAGAAGGACAAATAATAAAAACATTATAAGAATGAAAGTTTTGTCCATGTGAGTTAGTGAGATCATATACATACCAAATAAAAAATAATCAATACAATTTTAAGAATACAACAAAACAGCGAGAAAAGATAAATTAAAGGGAATAAACTATGAGATATCCAATGATGATAACAAATCATTCTAACCAGAAAGTTCTTATGTTTTGAAATAAGATGTCTCAAAAAATTAACGAACACTTCAATCAACTTTCAATCCTCAAAGTACTAATGATATCCATTGATAAAATTTAGTAAGAATAGATAACAACAACATTAATACCAAAAAATATGGGCATGCAGACTTATTAACCTCCTGAGTATTTTCTAAAGAACACAAAATCACATCCTTTTGTGTGAAGCAATAGCATTTTTGATGAACAAATTAGAGGTTTGTAGGGGCTTTTTCTTATTTTACCTTCAACAATTCAACAGAGAAAACTTGCTTGAATATTCAAGTAACATTTGTTATTTAATCTGTACTAACAAATAATTATAACAATAACTTTGCATAAACATAAACAACAAAGTTTAAAGCATCTACTCAAAAATTACTATTTATAATATAAGCATAAATTAATGATAGGAAAAAAATACCAGAATATGCAACTATAAAATGAAAAAATATAGCCCACCGAATGCACAATATAGTCCTTTATTTATAGACAACAAAAGGTAGTGTGAAAATGATTATTTTTTCTTATTGGAAAGATTATAGTTCTTTGGAAAAGTTAGAACCTTTCAGAAAGGGCATAACATTTAATAAAGGTTGCAACTCTTTATAAAAGTCACAACTTTACATAAAAGTCAACTTTTCATTAAAGTCACAATTTTTCATAAAACTCACACTTTTCATAAAAGGGGAAGGCTACTTTTAGAAATAAAATAAAATTAAAGAGAATATTGACTTGTGGTGACGCCACTTAGGCGGGCCCTTATGATTATATATATAATTATATATATATATATATATATATATATATATATATATATATATATATATATATATATATTGTAACACTCCGAAAATTCAAGACCTAATCTAGAGCCTAACATGAGTGTCTAAATGCTTAAATACTGTTTTAAGACCTAAAATAATGTATATAAGTCATCCAAGAAGTTTTACAACCAAGACGTCAAAGAACGTCCATGACGTTCGGAAACTAGCTTAATTGAATTAGTTGACGTCGCTATGTTTGGGGATGGGTTTGGAGGGTCAAATGAAGTCTAAAACTTGTAAAAAGACTTTGGTTAGGTAGAGTGTAGTATAGAGGGTCTAAACGTCCAATAACGATGCCCCAAGGACCACCCAAAGGGTCAAGGAGGCGGACCTCAACATGGGTGGGCAGGCTGCCAAGAAGCTTGTGAAAGTCAAGAATCGGAGGGCTTTTGTGCGACGCGCATCCAACACGGACATCACTGCCTCAAATTATTTTTGAGAAATAAAATGCGTGATGTCCCCGCGACGCAGAACCACTTCCCAGATTCGGTAAAATCGTATTTTGACATTTTGATTTCACAAAAAAGACCCATTTAAGTGAGGGGTGATTAGGGTAATTTAGGGGGTGATTATATATAGCCTAAGGATCATTTTAAATTCATTTTTCACTCATCCAAATCCAATTCCAAAACAAAACCCAAAAGCTCTCACCACTCTCTACTTTCTCTCTCCCCAATTCCTCCATTGAAGAAGGAATAGAGCTTGAAGATGAAGGTCAATTTATCTAGGATTTCACTTCAATTTCATGGATTAATTTAAGGTATGGGTTCTTCACTCTTGGGATTCATTTCCCCAATAGGTCCTCTCAAGGTTGATTTTCAAAATACCCAATTCCATGGGGTTTTCCAATTCTAATGGGTTTTCTTCTAAAGTTCAAATTGATGATAAATTGTGATTTCCTATGACTAATTGAGTCTAGATTATTGATTAATTGATGTTAGTTGATGTGATTTCATGTTGATCATGTTCCCTTTCCCCAATTTCCCCAATCATAGATCTTGGTCATGAATTGATGGGAATTGAAGAATGATTTGATTATTAGACTTGTTTTATCTATTGTAATTCATGTAGGGATTGACTAGGGTAATGTATTGTTGGGATTTGGTCTATTTATTGATGAATTAATGATGAACCCTAATTCCCCTAACCCTAGGTTATGAATTGATGTTAATTGGGATAGTGATGATACAATTGACCTAGTTCTTATATTAATTACTATTGATTGATGTTACCACACCTATTAATGGATGTAATTGGTTGGTTGATGGTAAGACCATGATGATGGCTTTTGAAGGAGAGTTTGTAAGTTTTCATGATCCTAACTTTTACTTCAAGTATGATGGCTTGTGATTGGTGATGTGGTTCAATTGAAGTATACCTTGTGAATAGCCTACATAGGTGTTGGTATGATTTTGAATTAAAATGTCTTGACTATGTCATTGTGAGATTATGCTTAATATTAAATGATATAAGGTTGGTGATGACTTGCCTATGTGCCTTATTATGAAATGATGATGATATGCTAATCTCACATGTTAGGGTTGCTATGAAAGGATATTTTCATGCAATATCTATTGAGCTAAATGACTATGATTATACAAGGGATAGACCCTATGACCTAAAATAAGTGATTATTAATAAATAAAGACATTTCAAAATGGACTTAGCTTAGCACCGAGTGAACTTGACAATTTGATGTGTTGACTTCCCATAGAGGAAGATTCACCCTATAGTTTTCATATGAGGTGTTGACTCCCCTATAAGGGACACTCACCCAATGGATTCCCATGAGATGAGGATCCAATTTCCATAGGCATGTAGAGGGTTCATACATATATCCTAGTTCTAGAACTATGTTGCCACCATAGGAAGACTAGCTAGTGGATCCACCTAGAAAACTACATTTATGTTTGGTTCTACTTTGGTCGGTAGACCACCTTCCATCGGTGTAAGATTTTACAACACCAGATTCAACACTTAGCTCTTGTGATCTATGTAGGTTAAGGAAAATGTTCTCGAAAGTAAATTGAAGAAATGATGTGAACTCTAGATAGGGTGACTTGAGATGTTGGCTTAGTCTAGGTAGGGGTACAGGACTCTACCTAGGCATTGCGCTAGTTGGCTTTGAGGGAAGTCCTACAAGGATGTTCTTATGATATAATGATCTTATAAAGTAAATGTTATGCTTATATTTACTTTACATGTTGATGATCCTATATGATGTTAGTTACATTTATGAACATGCTATTGGTCTATATTGCTAAATATGATGATAGTTATTATTGATGCTATGTTATGTTTAGTTAGGCATTATTTGTGGTCCTTTTTTTTGTTTACATGATTGATTAAGGCTATGGGGCTTTGCTTGGTCATTGCACTTGTAGGCTAAATGGTGGGTTATGAGTAAGGGTCTTGCTTATATTATGATGTTATGAACTCTTGTATATGTTGACTTGACTATTACTTGTTGATACTGGTCTTGTGTCGTACATGGGTTTGACTTATGGATTATGTTATTATTGGTTATATGAGTTATTGATAGTGCATAAGGCTTTTCAAAGTACTTTATCATGGTTTGATCAAATGTCCTCTTTAGCATGATTTCACTTATTTTATGTGCATATACCCATACTTAGTACAAGTGTGAACTAACCCATGCTTGATGTTTACTAAAAATGTAGGATCCAGCCGTTGATATTAGAGAAGTCTTTGAAGATTACTTGGATTCTTATCTTCCAAGTTCGGTAGGTCCTCACATTCCGAGGACGATGCCATTATATACCTATTCGATGTTGTTTAGTCATAAAGACACTTTGTTCATTCTCTTTCATTTTGGTACTATAATTGTAAATCCTATATGTGGCTATAATAGTTGATGTAAGGGCTATGCCCAAATTGTAATACTCTTATCTAGATGGTTTAATATGAGACAATGTTATAGACTTCCTATGAGACTATCTTATACTATATATGTGCAATAAAAGTAGAAGATTATGTAATCTTATTATACGAAGGGTCTATGTATACTCGATAATATACATTATGTGTAAGCGAGAGGTCTAAGTAAACCTCAATGTAGAGGCAATAAAAAATTTTTAAATTTTCCGCATTTTTAACCTATGAATGTAATGATGTATGCTAAGAAGCTAGTCTTAGTCCTCAAAGAGGACGACGACACTGGTTATGTCTAGGGAGTGCTCCCCGAATTTTACATTTATATATACCTATATATATATATATATATATATATATATATATATATATATATATATATATATATATATATATATATATATATATATATATATGCAGAAAATAAGGGTGTGGTCTGAAATAGTAGTGGGAAAATATGCATAGATGGGGGGCGAAAGAAAGGAAAAAGTTGGGAATCTTGCAAAAAAATCGAAACAGGTGCATTAGGGATGATAAGTCACTAATGTTATCTAAAGTATCCTCCCTTATCTCAAGCTTACACTACAACCCATAAAGTTATGTTTGATTTTGGGAAAAGAACGCTAAATTGGTGGAGATGTACACAAAGGGCAATCATATGGTTCTCAATGCATGCATGTATATATGATGCCTTTGTTGAGTGAGAGTGTATTATGTTTGCGAAGTCCTTGAACTATATTCAATTTGTTGTGTTGAGTGTACAGACTATTCTTCTGAGTGAGGGGCACTTGTTGTTTGAAATATACATGATCAGTAATTGGTGCACATAAAGATGTATTCGTTGGTTGAAAAGAGTTGTCATGTTGCACCTCAGAAACCCAATGACTTAAGTTAGAAATTTGAATGAAGTTTAATGACGTAAAAAGGGTTAAAATGATATTTGAAGACCTAGCCTAACATAACTAACTTTGTTTGGAAGTTTTAGTGCATAAGCGTCAATAAATGACCATGACGTCCGAAAACTAGTGAAAGTGATCTAGTGTGTTCTTAGGTCTTATATGGGGTTTGAAAAGTTGTATGAGGGCCAACTCTTTTTAAAATGACTTAAATATGTCAAATAATATGTTTAGGGTCCAAAATTTTGGGTACAACTCCCCAAGGATCACCCTAAGGGTCCTTGAGGAGGATCTAACCTTTGGTTCTATTAGCTGTCAAAAACAACATGCTCCACGAGGCTCAAGCCACGAGCCGTGAAGTTACTCATTCCCTGTCAATGGGATCCGTGAGTCAGGACTTAGCCTCACCCAGAAACTCCCCTAAAATGAAACTTCAGACACCAACCACAAACGTGCAATATGGTCCATGGAGTGCAATACGGTCCATGGACCGACTCACGCTCCGTGGAAGGGTCTCGTGAGTTTAGACTTAGTCTCCTCACCAAGACACTTGGCTGCAACCCTCAGTCCCAATACATGAGTGACCAGCATGGTCCGTGGATCAGTCCAAGCCCTGTGAACATGGACTCGTGGATGGCACATTGACTCACTGTCTCCACACGGCTAGGGTAGGGGTAGTTGGGTAATTAGATAATTAATTAGTTAACACTTAAAAGTTGTTATATTTAGTAATTTTAGGTATATTAAGTTATTTAAAGTCATAAACATGTCTTCCACCTTATAACTCCAAAAAAAACAAAAGCTCGCACTTCTCTCTAGATTCTTTCACTAATCAAAGACTCCATTGAAGAAGAAAGTCAAAGCTTCATGTAGGTATCGAAAACAAGACTATACTACATTTATCCCTAAGGATTAACAAGGTATGAGGACTCTTAATTCTTGGGACTCCTTTCCCCAAGAGATTCCTTCAAATTGATTTCAATGTTCTTCCAAATTTTTAGGTTTTACTCTATTTCATGGGTCTCTTGAAACCTTGACTTATTTGGTCTAATATAGATTAATAATGATTGAATATGAATGTTTGTGAATGAATTTATGTATTTATTAGATTTTTTGGCCTAATTCCCTAAAGATCCATAAATGTTCCTCTTCTCTTAACCCTAACTCTTGAATTGTGTTGAGTGATGATTAGAGGTTATGTAATTCAGTAAGTTCTTGTATAATTCACTATTGTATGATGACGATAACCTATTTGATGGATGAATATCATGGATTTAGGATGTAACCTTGAAAGGGTATCTTGAAGGCCATGGGTAAGACCTTCAAGACTAAAAACATTCTACTGTAGTGTTGTGGTTTATCTTTGGCAATGTGGATTACTTGAAGTATGATGGATGAATTTATGAATGTATTATCATGAAATAAATGTGATGATCGTGAGATAATGGTAGGCGTGCTATTACAGGAAAATGAAAGTACTTCCTATGTACATTATATGACTATGTTTATGAAGTATTATTCTCGCATGATGTTGGGTTTGTGATGAAAGGGTTTAATTTTCTCATCCTAGAACTTGTGAGATATGTACATGTTATATGAGGGGTTAATTCTAATCCTAGAACCTATGAGCTATGTACATGTTATATGATGGGTTAAACTCCTAAGACCTATACTATGAATTGATGTTCAAGAAATACTTAAAGACATTTCAAAAAGTGAATTTAGCTTAACACCAAGTGAACTTGACAATAAGAGGTGTTCCTTCACAAAGGAAGAAAGGTTCACCCGATGATCTCATGAGGTGGAAACTACATTGCTAATTAGCATAAAGAGGGTTTCTAGTAACAACCACCTAGTTCCTTAACTATGTGCCTCCATAGAAACCTTAGCTAGTAGATCCACCTAGATGGTATTACGAATGTTTATGTCTTACCTTGGCATGTAGGACACCCTCCTTTAGGTGTGAGGGGTTGACACCGGATTCTATGTAGCTCACATGGTTTATGACGATTATAGAAAAGTTTCCTTAATGTTAAAATGAATGAATAAATGATAGTAAAAAGATGAACACTAACTAGGAATACTTAAGAGGTGTTACTTTGTGTAGATAAGGTATGGGACTTTACCTATACATTGCACATGTAGATCTTGAAAGGGGTTCTAGGGTGTTTTTTTTTTATGTATATATGTTATGAATGATATGCATGATGTTTGTTTAACTTGATATACATGATGTTGGTCTCACTTGGTATGCATGTTGTTGACTATACTTGTTATGATGATGTATGATGTAAATAACAATGCTTGTGATCTTCTTGATAGTTTGATTGGTGTGCATGGGGTTATGGGGCTTCGCATACACATTGCACTAGTAAACTTGGATTGAGGTTATGAGTAAGGTCTCACGATGTATTGATAAAATGAACTCTAAATATCAAATGTGGACTATGGATTTATCATGATGTTACTTATGGTATGGACTTGTATATTTTTTTTGCAATCTGCATAAAGGTCTTTAAAGTGAGTATAGCATGCTTACTATCAAATGCCCCTTTGTGCATGTTTTCAAATATTTTACTTGCATATGTTTCCATACTTAGTACATGTGGTTTGTACTAACCCATATTTCTCTTATTTTCTACACAAGTGTAGGTTTGGGTCATTGAGGTGATTCCAGTCCTTCTTGAAGAACCTTGTATTGATATTCCCAAGTTGGTAAGTCCTCAAGTCCGAAGATGGTGATGCTTGATTTTAATTCTAGTTCCACTTTACTTATTGAAATACTATGTTGTGATTCGTACTATAAGACTTGTTATTGATGTAAGCGCTACGTCCCAATTTTCATACTCTTATGTCTAGATGCCAATGTGAGGCAAGTTAGTTTCTATTATTGATAGATGAAGTGAAGGTGAACTTCAAATGAAAAAAATTATATTTTCCGCTTTTATTCTATCTAATATGCAATGATGAATGTTAAGGGCTTGTCTAAGACCTCTTCGAGGTCGACGATGCCAGTTACAACTAGGGGGTGCTCTTAGGTCGTGACATGTCAAGTCAATTACATGTGTTATATGATGTATGAAATTGAGCAAGGCCTATTTTGAGTTCAAACATGCTTGTTTTAACAAATTACAAATCCTTGAAAGGAAGTGGCAGATGACCAAAATAGTATGGAGTCTAGGTCTTGTATTAGTTAGTAAGTTGTTCGAGGACGAACAAGGCTCTAAGTGTAGGGTAGTGATCTTAGGCGTATTTTTTGTTTGAATGTATAGTTTTCAAGGATGTAATTTAGGTTGTAAATATAACAGAGGGATGTTTTTGGCCGAAAACTCGATGAATTACATATGTATGAACGAAGAGAGACATACATAAATAAATTTCCCTTGAACATTTCATTATATTTTGATTATTATGGATTCACTCCAAAAAAACATATTATTCCCAACACAAATTCAAACTAAAAAGATAAGTAGCAAAGTATATATACCTGCATTTGTTGGTTCATACATCATATTACCTATCATGTTGATCTACATATTTCTTCAGTTCATTGGTGATTAATAATGTTTCAAAGAAAATAATTCAAATTCTAAGTGTCATGAACGTAAGTAACTATAAAACCCAACTAAATGAGTTGGGGTTGAATCCCACAGGGAGCGGTACATGTTTCAAATTTGATTGGCAAGTATAAATCTTGTCAAATCAGTCATTGGAATAAAAATTATCGAATAAAGACATCATTCAAGTTAAAGGGTGACAAGAATGTCAAATGGGGGGGGGGGGTTAGATTATCAGCTAAAAGTTGTCACAAAAACTTGAAATTAACAATAATGAGACAGATTCTTGGGATGTGATTGATTGTAGGCAAATTTAGGCATATGGGTAATTGCAACTAGCAAATAACTAGATATTAGTGAGTAAGGTAGACTATAATGGAGGTGATTTTCGCTCGAACAATTACCCCGGATGAGGTGATTTCTTTCTAACATCAACAAACTAATACAATTAAGAGCAATCCATACCTTAATCCATTCACTCTCTCGATCTAAATGTGTGAGATAGAGTTTTGGATTCACTCTCTCGAGCTAAACCCAGGTTAACCCAATATTCACAAATCATTAGTCAATAATTTTAGTTCTAAAACCCCTCTCTCGAGCAAGCCAAGAACACAAACATAGAACTGCATTTGCATCTACAATTATTAAATTAAACCAAATTAATTATTAAGCATACTTTTAAATAGCATTTAAACTAACAATTAGCAATACCATAAACTAAATTAGTCCATAATCACATGATCACACCCCAAGAATTGGGGTTTTAGCTAGACATTATAAAAAGGTAAAAAAAAGTTACCAAATTGATTATCCATCAACTGGGTAAGAGTAATTCCGTCCTTACAGTGCTTCAATTTGATGAATCTCAATGACTCACCTCTAATTTCTCAAAAGTAAATTTTCTTCATCCTTCAAAGCTAAGGAAGATCTCTAGAAAGAAATGTTCTAAGAGTTCTCATAGAAAAATAATAATCAAAATTTTACACCAGATTAATTGATTCATTGCTAAACTCAATGTTCAAAATCCTATTTATAGTTGCCAAAATATGCTGCGAAATCCCATTAGTCTGGCTTGCCGAACCACTCGGTGAGCCGCTCTTTGATCTGTTTGATCGCCTTTTTGCCTTGTCATTCAACATCCTTGGGTTCTGTAAAGTTAGGCGAATTATCACTGTATTGTGGAATTACTTGGGATTCACCGAATTATCCTTCTTGTAGACGATTTTATTTCTTCTCTCAGGGCTAACACATTGGAACTTTAGGCGGTGGAACTTACCCTTCGGCGATTCGCCAAACGTTCTTAGCGATCACCAGAATTTCCTTTCTTCAATTCTTCTATTTGTTTTATTGCTTTTCGCATGTTAGTGTCTTTCCTTTGTTCATCAATCAATGTACCTGAAAATCATGGATTTTTTATCAGTTTAAGGCACAAATTAAGCATTTGTGGATACCAAATCCATATAAACCAAAATCTGAATGAATCCAAATCTCGGACTTATAAACACCCCAACTTAAACTTTTGTTTTCCTCAAGTAAAACTGAAGTTTAGCATTTAAAAAAAAGATGTCTCAAACAGTGCTACATAAGACTCAATCATGAATGCACAGGACAACACTCAACTTACTTATACAAAAATCAATTGTGCACTCAAAGATTCAAGTTTTGACTCACCAATACCAAAGAGGCTCAAGCTCATAATGCTCACCTCAAATGCAAGTTGAAACTCAACAAAGGTACTTAAATGCCCTCACAACAAAGATGATTCCATACTCAAACACAATTTCTCAACAATTTATAGTCCCTGAATTACATACAACTCTCACACTCACAAAAATGAACATATGCATGACTTCACCCCATAGGTTTGCCCCTTATTTTCCAATCAACATTCGTTTCAGCTCATTCAAGATCAAAACGTCTTTTCAAGACTTGTAACGGGGCTGCTACCCTCATGAAATTTGGTTTGAACATCACTTCTCTTCCTTATTTCAACATTTTAATCATGCTCAAAATTCAACCCATTATTCAACTTCCAATGGACTACGGAACACACATTTCTTTGCAATTTCACAACATTATTTCACAACTTTTTTATTCTTTTTCTTTTGCTTTATTATTTTCTGTCTCTTTTTTTATATGGAGGGTTCCATCTTTTTCAAGATCATGGCTCAAGGGGGAATACTTCACACTTCTTGATTAACCTTATGTTTTCACCACACCCCAACTTAGGCTTTTGACCTAAGTTAGTTATTCAAACAAATCACACGTCATGAGATTTATGAGTCATTGGATAAAGAGGGGTGACAATTGTTAAAGTTTCTTCAAAGAAAAGGATAAGGCTCAAAGGGGTTCAAGTAAGGTTCACACAACTAACAAGGTTTGCCACAAAAAGAGGTATATGTATTGTCAAATTGTTTCTCATCAAAATTGTTGCCTAAGATTATTTCTAGAGCTTGCATCACTTAGTCAACCAGACCAACGTAACACAGAAAATTCCAGGTGTCACCACACACAATATTCAACGTAATTTCGTCATACAAGACATAGGCACCAATATCAAATGAGACTCATTCAAACTAGTGCGCAATGTTCATGACAAGAGACTCCATTCGGTAATTGGCTACTCACAACGAGATGCAAAATGTTCACACATAGTCTATGCACTTCATTTGTCCTCATCGTAGCTGCACATTCATTTTTTTATTAGGAGCACTATTCAAGTCATCGGTATTGATTATAACTGATACTCAAATTTGCACACGAACAACCACATTCACACACGATAAGAGGCGGTAAAAATTTTTAGATGAGTCAAAATCCATTTTTATTCAAAACAAGGAGCCACTAGCTCAAATATCCACAAGATAGAATAAACACATGATTTGAAACACAAAACCCCCAATATAAATATACATAAAATGTAATCAAAATAGGTAGGTATGAAAATACCTCACCCACCCACAAAAGGAAAGTAGTTGTCCTCAAATGCAACTAAAACATAAAAATCATAAAAGCAATAGAGATGGAGGTAAAGAATGGTCATGTCTACTCAGTTGTTCCATCTGTCGGGGCATCAATTCCCGTTCTGACACTCTGGTCTTGGGCATCAGTGCCCGGGGTAATAACAACATTGAATCCACTAACATCCTCAACCTCTGTAAGGCCCTCATATGTGGTCTCCACTTGGAGACCGAGCTGCTCCTCTAAGTCTCTACCTCGAACCCAGCCGCAGCCAACTCATCAACTCGAACCTCATCTCCGTTGGTGGGCGGAGGCACATCAGAATCAGCTAGCATATCAGGGATCTCCATGGTTCGAAAAATCTTCGACATATCTGCGGACTTCAGCTTGTCCACACCCTTTCTCAACTCCGAAATTGCGGCCTATAAGGTCGTCACCTCACTAGTAACTCCCTGAACTTTCTCACACACCTCTATCCTTGCTTCAAGGGAATCAATGGACTCTATGAAAGGTGTCAGAGCAGGAGTGAGAGCTCTCTCAATCATCCCAGTAACTATACCTCTATCCTCGATGCACGCCTATCAGTTGCATGGGATAGATGTTTCATCTGTAGTATCGCAGCCTCGGTGAGTGGAGATTGGGAGGCAGCAACACTAGCAACAAACCTAGGAGGAAGGGGTGTTGTAGAAGAACTCGGAGTCATATAAGGGGCAGAGCTAGAGATACCTAAAGGCTTAGAGGACGGAGTAGGCATTACTGCCTCTGCAGGTAAGGTCTCAATGTCAACAACTGGGATGAGTCCACCGGGGCTGCCTTTTTCATCTCATCCTCATCCTTACGGTACTCATTCCCAATGCGTCGGATGTTGGTAGAGGACGTGGGAATCACTTCCACGTCCTTCTTCTAATCTCAGAAAATTCAGGCTCGCCTACATAATTTGCTGATCAACACCGGGAATTGGAGAGATGTCACTACAATAAATTCGATTATCAGGGAGAAATTATTTTATCATTTATAAATCATATTTCGTCACTAAAAATCTTGTGAGACGAAAATTACTTCTTCACTCAGTCGTCACGAAATGTGTGTCTCTAAAGTATACAAAGAGGATTTAGTGCTTCGTCACTAAAAGTATTATTTTAACTACGAAAAGAAAAATCATCCCCAAATGAATAATTATTTGTCACAAATTTATTTGTCATAAAAAGTATAATTTTTTGTGGTTAATAGTATCTTTTGTCACTAATAGGTTATTATTACACACAAAATTGTATTGTTGGTAATTATTAATTAGTTCAAACAGTGACGACATCAATTGTGTCTAAAGTATATGTATTTCATAGTTGAACAAATGCAATTTCGCCACTAATGACTACTTTTTATTTACAAAAATAAATTTGTTCTTAAGTGTATAAATTAGGGACAAATTTATTATTCTAAAAAAGGTTAATAATTTTGGAGTTGAATCTATTCATTTTGTCGCTAAAAGTATTGTTTTTTCAACAACATACATTGCCACTATAAATTATCATGATTAGTGATCATTATAATTGTCATAAAATAAAACCTTATTCGTATTCAATAAAAATGAGGATATTGGGATAAATATATTTTTGTCACTAAATGTAGTCAACTTATGGTAAATTTATTTATTTCGTGACAAAAATATGTTGTCTTAAAAAATTGATTTAGTCGTTGCTTAATGTAACCTTTAACTACAAAATCTTTTGTCACTAATTGCATTCATTGATGACATTAATTATTTTATATTAGTGAAAAAATTTAAATTATAGAATTACTTTAATTAAAAATTAAATAATAAATATGCTAGATAATAATGAAATCCATTCAAAACAATTAAAAACAACAAAAATATATGAAGGTACTAAGTCATTTCAGCCTCCATAATTAAAGTAAAATATGTCCAATAACAAGAAATTCTAACTGAAATAAAATAAATAATACTCTTAAGCTAAATCAAAAAAGTAGAAATTTCTTCCGAAGTATCAATAATATAGTGATACTTGTCTTGCAGTAATCTGGATTCAATTCTCATCTTTTATACCTGTGTAAAAGAGAGAAATTCTTTTATAAGAGTTAATAAAAAGTAGAATCTGTAACACAATATGATTTTTCATATGTAGTAATTTCATGTTTTCACTACTAGAAAATAGGTTTGTTTGCATTATGGCAACAGAAACTGTTGTGTTGCATATAAGCCTCTTGTGATATGTCTATAGTAACGGTTTCATAGCAACAGTTGTAAACTGTTTCAATACACTATCTATAGCAACAATTATTCTTTAGTCTAGGACGACACTTTTCTACGGTTGCTGCAACAGTTGTGAACAGTTGCAAAAGACCTATTGCAACAACTTTATTATATAGCTCGGTCCACTCTATTATAACAGTTCTTTTAAACTATTGCAACAATGTTATTAGGCTATTACAATAGACTTTTTAAATGGTTATTGCAGGCTATTGTAGCCACTGTGTATATTCTTTATTTATGAAATAAACTATAATATAATGATAGAAAATCTTAAACCAATATGTACTTCAACTAGTCACATCCATATGTTAAAAGATAAAAACACATGATCTTGATTTACAATTCACGAGTTAACATACATTAATGTTCACAAAAATTAAGCTTAAATATAAAAATAATCCTAGAATGTTCAAGAATTGGCATTCATTCAAGTTCACTAAATTAGGCCAAAAAGTAAAAATAGTGCTAAAATGTTTGTAGATATGTAGGTAAACCAATTCTCTTTAAGTAAGGTCTTCGCTGCTTTCATCCCCGCTTTGCTCATTTTGTTCACCTACAATTTCAAAAGGGTCAACCATAGGACGGAAGACATTGAATTCTAATAAATCACAAATTACAATTCTCATAATCAGAACTAGAAAGATTACACAATGATAAACATAATATTTGTTGATCAAAATAGAACAGTTAAACACAAAAGACAAAGCAACAGATAGAGGCTACATCAAGAGTCAATACGACAAGAATAAAGATCCGAACTCAATGGTAAATGAACCTGCTATTGAGTATTTCAATTAGTCTATGCCATAGTTAAGCTAAGTACCCAATCTTCTATTTCAGGGACGGAATCAATTAAGACAATACAATAAGTTCCCCCAAATCAGTGGAAAATCACAATTATGGAGTAATTAAAGGGTAACATGGTAGTAGTTTTACAGTCAGCAAGGGGCAAGAAAAGAATCAAATAGCAGTTGATAATCATTTTCTGTGACTAGCATGTAAAATAACTTACATGAAAAATAACTTAACAGAGAGTTTATCACAAAAAAACAGAGGAGCATAGTGATGAAAACATTAAACTCTAACAGTGCTTATCAACAAAAAATATCAAAAGATGCTCACAAAAACGAATCAGTAATAACTTAGCTAATTCGTGTAATTAAGCATTTTCCAAACAAATGAAAAGACTAGTAGCAATTTGGTGAGAAGAAAATACCAGGACAGATCAAAAATTTGAGAAATTTATCGGATATTTTTTAGCTTTCTTACTTGTTATTGTAGGCTTGTAGCTGCTGGCCAGAGCTCGAATCTCCGAAGGAGGAGGCGACTGCATCGGAGCTGCTGTCTCGTAGCTCGCTAATCGGAGAATGGAAAAGAGAGGACCGGACGCTGGACATCTCTGTGCTGCCAATGGTCATCGACAGTGCTGCTGGAAAAGAGAAAAGAACGGAGGGAGGCTCTAGGGACATCGCGGCTTCTGGTGTTGCTGTTCTCTCGTCCTTGCCGGAAGAAATAAAGAGGTGACGCTGCCTTGAGCTTGCTGGTCGGAGCTTGTTGTTTCCATCGATAGAGACTGCTCAATGGAGTTGCTGGTTGTTGTTTCTCGATGGGGGAGAAGACGGAAGCAGCAATGGGAGGGGGAGAAGAAGAGAGAGAGGGCGCTGATGCCTCTTGTGCTGGTCGGAATAGCGAAGAGTAGGAGGAGAAGGGTGGAGAATGAATTTTTTTTAAGGGTTCTGCTCTTGGTAGATTAAAATAGGTAAAACCATTATTTTGATCTAGATGTTTATTTTAAAAGATATGTAAGGCTGAGATTGAATATGAGAGACCAACGGTTTGGATCAAACATGAGGTTCTAAGATTTGATTTCAAAAGGTTATAATTGAAATAGCGATTGGATTAAAGAAGCTAGAATCGAAATAGAAGGTGACTACGATTAAAATAGAATTGGAAATGAATAGGCTAGAATTGAAAGGAATTGAAAAGAACATGTTAAATTTAAAAGGATTTAAGAAAAACTAAGAAAATGTTATCTGACTAAATACTACACATATTATGATATAGTATTTTTTAAAATCCGCTTAAATTTTAGAATATTTGAATAAAATAATTATTTTGAATTTTACTAATAATTTTTAAATATTTTAATAATATTTACGACAATTTTATAAAGCAAGCATACTAAAATATATAATTTTTGAAAAAATCAACTAAAATTCTGAACTCGAAATGTTTTTTAAAACACATTTTTAATCAGATAGCATTCCCCAAAAGGAATAAAGGTCGGTCAAAATTGGATGTCAACACCTAATGTGATATTTTACCTTTTATTTTACTTTTACAATTAATTTTAAAAAAACTCTTTTGGCGGGTGTAGTGAAATAAGTGGAGGAAAATAATTGAGGAAAAATAATTGGTGGAACCGTTGCCAAAGAGTACCTAAGGCCACAGTTTATAGAAACAGTTGCAATATAAAGATACTATGGCAACGGTTATAGTACTAATGCTACGATTTAATTCTTAAAGTGTTTAATTAGGTGCAGTTGTCTACTGCAAAGGTTATAACCATTGCGAATAAGTATCTGTTGCAACACATATTTAATTGTTACTAAATAGTTATTGCGACATGTTTTCTAGTAGTGTTTATGAGCACTGTAAAAATAAATCAGACATAATGTGATCCTACTTATGATAAATCATACCAGCCAAAGAAAGCATAAGAGTGAAGGGATATACGTATTACATTTCATTAGATAGCTAGGAAGATAAACATCTTTTACCTATTAAGTGTGAAAGCTAGAATGGAATTTAAAAGTAAACATAAATATAAAAGTGTAGAAAAAGACACAAAGTTGAAATTTTATTGAACTTTTGAGTACAGTGAACCTTTTTGTCTTTTCTCGTCAAGGATGGTACTTCATTCATTTCAATTTCAATTTATGTGTCTTACTTTTATTTTTGGTCTGTGTCAGAAAGAGTTTTTTATAAAAAGAAACAATGTTGGTTCTATGTGCTACTAATTTCCCTAAGAATAAAAAGCATTGCTATCAAGAATTAAAGAAAATCAAACTATATCATCACTAAGTGACCAGATACACTCAAAGCAAGGAGTAAGAGACTAAGAAGGATAAGAATTACAATTCCACAATATTGATATTCTATTTCCGTAGTCTGAAAATCGATGAAGTAGTGGAAACATGAGTCTTCTCTTTATCTATACTAAGCTACTGGCAATGTCTCCCCTTTATAAGGTATGATAGCCTTTTCTACTCTCTGTCCAGTAAGATTAGGACGCACCTAGGGCGTAAAGTATGTGGCATGTTCAATCTAATATTTTCTTTCTTTTTCTAAGGTATTAACAAATATATATGATATAAACTATAAATATTGAAAACTGGACTTTACGATGGCGATATAAAAATGTACCTAAAGTTGGTATTCTGATGGAGTTTAGTCTCTTTGTTACATCATAAAAGAAAGTATGCAAAGTTAGATACTATATGATATATATATATATATATATATATATATATATATATATATATATATATATATATAAAGAAAGAAAAAATCATCACATAAATTTGTGTTACTTCTAACCTTGAAGGCGATGAGGGAGAAAAACCTGCACTTTCCTAAACATTTCCTCTTGGCGTGTCACAATAGTATTCAATTGAGAGTTTAATGCTTCTATTTGAAATTGTTGATCTTGTATTTGAGACTTCTCGTCTTGTATCTGAGTTTTCTGGTTTTCTACCACAGTTTCAGCGACATTTAATCTATTCTGCAAGAAATTTTGAGCACTAGCAGCTTTCTGTTTCGCTTTTCTGAGGGAGTCCTCTAACTCTGCCGTTTTCCTTTGTGTAGCTCTTGTAGTATTAGGTTTTGGACTATAAGCAAGTCCTCTTATGTACCCCGACTTTGTACCAAGTATGGTATCCACAATTTCATGAGTAGTCAAGGAAGCCTCTCCTGAAGTATATAGATCTTTCAAATCTTTCATGTTGTTCTGCATAAAAATATTAATACAATTTAAAGGAGAAGAGACAAATTCAGAAGAACATTAATCTAACAAACGCATTGAATAACCATCCTTACATAGTGAATCTCAGCCTCTAAAGATGACCATCCTTTCTTACTCGTGTAATGAGTATGCTTGTAAAACTCGATTTTGTCAGGCTCTACTTTTCAGGTTCATTTCCCCCGTAAAATAAGAAAACAAATTGAAATAGTACTAAAATTTTATTAGTAAAAGGGATAAAAACATTATAACTTACATGTTCAGCACGAGCAGCTACAAATGCTTTT
This sequence comes from Solanum sitiens, assembly GCA_016801875.1. NCBI lineage: Eukaryota > Viridiplantae > Streptophyta > Magnoliopsida > Solanales > Solanaceae > Solanum > Solanum sitiens. The sequence continues at coordinate 105,511 of JABWTJ010000388.1, read as the reverse complement.
GATCCCATGAAATGATGTGATTTAAGCTTAGTTCGATTGACCTTGTTTATGTCGCATTATTTCTTCAAGAAAATATTAACATCATAACTTTGATAACAATGATAATAACGTGAAATTACATTACCTTATGTTTTAGATCGATCCACTTATCACAAAGTCTATTCCAATTTTTTGTAGTCAACTCTGTCACTTCAATTTTACGAGCTTCTTCCCTGAGTGTGCACTTTCAAACAATTGTTTTAACTTATGGCGCCATTGTCACCTTCTTTTTTCCAGAATATCCTCACAACTATATTTCACATAATGCTCATACAAATTAATCTCAAACCTCTCCTAATTATTTGTTTTTAAAGAAACATAAAAAACGATCAAAATTCCTTTCGTATTAAATTAATAATCATCAAAGCTGCTAACATACTAATTAGCTTCAAAGTGAAGTTCCTTAGAAAGTCGTAGATTCCAGTTCAAAAAAGATTATTTGCACTAATAAATGTTGCTCTTAACATCCTATCTACATACCTAAAGTCACTATTTCATATTCCCAGCGAGGTGATGTTACAATCTGATAAGTTAAGGAGAGACTTTCTATGAAAAGGAAACAGAAAAAATTAAAAAATTCATCATATGGCTCCACACACTCTTTCCGAATATCATGGAAGCTTAGATACTATAAGAGTATAGAATTCTTACATGAAATCTAATTAGTGTTGCATCTTTGTCCTCTCTAGTGAGTTCCTTCCACTTGTTTGGAAACGAAATAATATTTTGAGCAATTATCCCCAACTCATTGGATAATTTTGCCGATTGATCGGGTTTAGTTGGCCTTCCTTTACCAATCGGGATCTCTATTTTCATCTTTCTTCCCATAGCCTTCTTCATTTTTCAAGACCTTTACCTCTAGTCTTGCCACTACCATTCTTGATTCTAGTAGAAACATCTGATAAAAAAATTACAGTCAGTTCAAAGTACAACCTAAAATCTAAAAAATATTGCACGTATGGAAGAAAGGTATGAAGACTAACAAATACAAGTTATGATGAAGAAGTTGTTACATGTTATCTATTGCAACATTTTTTAACTCCATAGAATCAATATTTGTAACTTATATAACATAATAGGTAATTTGTCCGCGCTTTGCGCGGTCATAAATAATAATTGCATTTATCTTACAAATAATTTTTTTACTAATATACATGCATTAAAAATAATGGGAAAATAGGTTCTTAAAAAAATATTTACAATATTCCAACATGAATTTAATTATTTGTCGTTATCACATAACTCAAGAACCTCTAATGAATGAATTATTCATGAAATAATGAATCATTGGTTCTTTAATCAATATTAAAAGGAAAATAAATAAGAAAATAAGAATATATACAAAGACACTTCGTAATAAAAATAAACATTTAAGTTGCATAGATTATAGAATTGTGATTATATGTCTTAGGAAAAAATTCAAAAAATTGTTAACATATTTAAAAAAGAAAAGAAATTAAGCTTGAATATGAAAGAAATTATAACTTTTGAACTTGCATAATGTTGTTCTTCAATTGACAATTGAGAAATTTCATATCGATGTAAATATAGATAATATGTAAGCTTATATATAGTACTTTTAAATTATAGAATATCAAAACATGAATTCTTCGAACTAAGTACCATAATTATTTTTTGCACAGTGAATATACGTACTATATGTGTATATGTTCAATATAACCGGAGACAATACATTGCAGAAACATAAACAACAGAGTTTAAAACATGTACTCAAAAACAACAATTAATATCATAAGCATAAATTAATGAGTGTAAGAAAAATACACAACGATATGTAAAAATAGAATGAAATAGAAAGGAAAAAATCGAGTTCAATGAATGCACATTGTCCCCTTACAAAAAAAAATTCCTTCAATACCAGATGTTTAAAGAATTACATTAGCAAAGTACACGAATATTTAATTTTGCGAAAGTAGAAGAAGAAGATCACAATTTTGGTTGTTTTAAAATGAGAGGAAATCCCTCTATTTACAGACGACAAAGTATAGTGTGAACAAATGCTTATTGTGCCTTATCAGAAAGGGTACAACTATTTGGAAAAGTTGCAACCCTTCGGAAAGTTCACAATATTTTATAAAAGTCACAACTTTTCATAAAGTCGCAACTTTTCATAAAAGTCAAAACTTTTCATAAAAGTCGCAACTCTTCATTAAAGTAGTAATTTTTCAGAAAAGTAACAACTTTTGATAAAAGTCACAACTCTTCATTAAAGTCGCAACTTTTCATAAAAGTCACATCTTTTCATGAAAGAGGAGGGCTAGTTTTGGCACAATTTTTTATAAAAGTCGCAACTCTTCATTAAAGTCACAACTTTTCATAAAAGTTACAACATCTGATAAAAGTCGCAACTCTTCATTAAAGTGGCAACTTTTCATAAAAGTCCCAACTCTTCATTAAAGTCACAACTTTTCATAAAAGTCACATCTTTTCAGGCAAAAGTAAGGCTAGTTTTGGAAATAATTAAATTTAAAACAAAATTTTTGCTTGTGGTGGCGCCATGTAGGCGGACCTAGGATTCTCTTTTATATAAATATATGATTGGTAAAACAAAAGCAATTGAAATTTCCCATACAAACATTCAATGGCTTTGAGGTTAAGAAAAACGTGAGTAATATTATAGGTGACATCATGAAGCGCTTCATTTAAAATGTTAAAATATCATTGATAACTTCATAAGTTAAATCCACATATCTTGAGTTGATGATTGAATTATTGTAGTAACAATAAAGATCATCATAACAATCATTCGAATAACTCGAAAATATAGAAAAGAGAGGAGAAGAAATTAAAGAACACAGAACAGATGAGTACACTTAAAATTACTATTATAGATTTTGTACTTTCACTATTTACAACTCCAATTGTGTATTGTGATTATGTGAGTTCCGAAAATCTCAGCTACAAATTTGTAGATTTCACTTTGAAAGAAAGAAGCTCCATTCTGTTTCAAAAAGAACAGTGTCATGTGTAGAATAATCAAAGTCAAACAAGGTTCATTTCTCAATTATCAATAACATGGTTGATAATTGATTAAACAGATAGAGCGCATCCTGAAGGAATGCTTGTTTGTTTCAGTTTTTTTTAGTTACCCTGCAAAATATTCATTTCAAATGGTTTTGATTCAGTTTATCATGTTTTGACAAACTTCAATATCATGTTTTCACACTCACAAATTCTCCATACAGGAGTTACTTGAGACAGAGGGGTGATTATGAAAATGGACCTAAAAAAAACTAATTTGCAATAACCTTGGTCATTCCAAATGGTTATTTATTTTTAGACTTGGTGGATATGATAGGTTGTACACAAAGGACAGGCTATACATATGGAAAATAACTAGAGATCATGTGTGCCAACTATGCAGACAGGAGGATAAGCCTCTCCGACTTGATCTTTTCTTGCTTAGAAGCACAGTGGAAATGAAGGAGGATCCTGCGGTAGCGATGTGTCTATGGGAGTATGAACTGCAATGGGCTAGTCATCATTCAAAAGGGAGACATCCAAGGGATTAGGTCGTTGGGATGACATTGGTAGCTATTGTATACTACCTATGGAGAGAAAAAAAATTTGTACATTTTTATGACAAGAAAAATTCACCAAATGCAATGGGTTAGTCATCATGCAAGAGGGAAACGTCCAAGGGATGTGGTATTTAGATGAAATTTGTAGCTATTGTATACTACCTATAGAGATAAAGAGACTATGAACATTTTCATGACAAGATAAATTCACCAGATGCAATAGTGATGCAAATAGTGCAAGAGGTTCATTTTAGAAAGGCAGTCAAGACACATAATAACATGGTTGGAGAATTTCAGCTACTGCACAACATTGAAGTGGCAAAACATAACCAAGGTCATAGTTATTGTATGACATATGTCATAGGTAGTTGTTAATAAATAACACAGAGGGTATTTGAGAATGACTAAGAATGGAGCATGGATCTCAATCCCAAGTCATTTTGCTTGTACATACTCCAATCTAGGTAATAAAAATCACTTTGTAATGAAAGGTAAATATCATGTTTTCACAATGTATCCCCTCTTCCCTCAAAATACATCAATAGAAGCAAAATATAGGAAAGTTTTGCTTTCATAGAAGCCCTAGATAGTGGTATGCTTCACTAGTACGTGCCACACACCAACTGTAAATATATATGCACACCCTGTAAAGCTGTAATCTATATAGTGAATCATTAGAGTGTTCTTATTTCAAGATGATTCTTATCTTCTAGTTGAAAATATGAGACAAATATCAAGGAAGATCAATGGATATGTTACAAATAATCAATGAACAAATCATTCAATATACGATTGCGACATACATATTATATGTTTAATATTGTTCAAACATAAAATAGGAGGAAAAATACATGTCTCGTGTTCTTCTTTAGGTTTAGAAATTCTTCTTCACTTTGTATGCTGTTACGGAAACTAAACAGGATGCTGAATCATAATGGACTTTTCCTATCTTTTATTTTTTGGTTTTGGAGAATAGGGAAGGTGGCAACTATGCACTATGCAGTATATTATAACACTTTTTTGTCATCGGTGTTTGGAGCCCGAATCGAAGTCTCATTTAATTTCAAATTACACACGGCATGGCCTATTTGAGGTGACGCTCCCAATAAAATTTGATCCTAAAAAACTAGAAACTACCTTTTTGAAACAATTTTTTCCCCTAAAGAGTCTTTTGCATTAAAATTGTGTTAAAAACTCCAATATTTTTTAAATCAACCACTTACATCACTTATTGTATACTCCTTTATTTTAAATTTCTTGATTTTTTATAAAAAATATGATCTTTGAAGGGAAGTTGCAGAAATGTATCAAAATACTCTTTAAATTTTCTATTTTTAGATATGTCACTTCAATATCAGGCGTAAAAAGTTAGTAAGGCTGAATATAGAAAATGACATATTTTTTTAGATAATACAATTAGATTGAAATAGAGACGGTATGCTGAAATTCTTTTGGAGCCAAAAACCAAAAATAATTAAGCCTCAAAAGACAGTTTCTTTCTCCATTTTCTCAATTCTGTAATTCTATTTGGTGGGTAAATATGAAAAAGTGAAGTAGTGCTTCAAACTAACCAAGAAACTTAGGAATTAGAGAAGTACGTGAGAAGATGGGGAACTTCTTGAATGGATTAAATTGTGTACTTCAAAGATAAAAATATCATAAAGCTAGTACAAATCGATTGATACTAAAGAGATTGGGGAAAAAAAGAGATGAAGAGGTTGGTAAAGAAGAGAGGTTGGTTGAGAAGAAAGGAGCTGAAGAGTTTTCATGATTTTCCAGCATCTTGTTTTCCTTCATATTTTGTGCCTATATTTGGGCATATTTTTCTCTTTGATATTTTTATACACAAATAAGTATTTGGGCCCTTTTTCCATTTCAAATAAATAAATAAGAAATTTGAGGATGCTATGTTATATGTTTTTTTTTTAATTTATTTATTTTATTTTGACTTGACATAGAGTTTAAAATATAAAAAGAAATTATTAATCTCATAGCCTTCAATTGTTAACATTTCAAATGTATCAAAAAGACTATTTTATTTTTGTTAAGATTAAGACGTATGATCTGAAAACACATCCTAATAATTAAGATTTTATGTAGATCTTAATATCAAATGATAAACACTGTATATTTTAAACACATGATATATATATATATATATATATATATATATATATATATATATATATATATATATATATATGTATGTATGTATGTATGTATGTATATATATGTGTGTATATATATATGTATGTATATATACATATATATATATATATATATATATATATATATATATATATATTATATATATTATATATTATATATATATATATGTATATATATATATATATATATATATATATATATATATATATATATATATATATATATATATATATATATATAATATATAATATATATATATATATATATATATATATATATATATACATATATGTATATATATATATATATACATACATATCTATCTATATACATACATATATATATATATATGTATGTATATATGTATGTATGTATGTATGTATGTATATATAAAATTTAAACACAATAAATATTATAATTCAAATAAAATAGTTGTTAAATATTACATTAACAAAATGTTAGAAATAAAGTCAATCTTCGATAAATATTAAGATATTTGAATTACAAATAAATATTAAGTTTGATAGAAATAAAATTGAACTACATATATAAACTATAATAAGAATAATTGTTCGAATAAAATATACTCATCATTTTTTTTGAAAAAGAAAAGTCCAACACAAACTAATGTTAAACACATAAATGAAACATCACTATGTTCTATAATGTGTTTGCTCATGTACTCTTCTCTAAAATAAAAAAATGAACATGATATATTCAAAGGTTTTTAAACAAACTTAAAATGTAACATGGTCTGATTTAAACATCACATATTTATGAAGTTTTTTTTACTTCAAAATACAATTTTTACAATGAATTTTATCAGTTCTTGATAAACAAGCAGCAAGAACAAAAGTTTAAGAAAAATATTTTGGATAACTAATAGTTGGAGAATTAGAGAGGCTTGAATCTGTTCTTTTGAGTCATCTATCTTTAGCCAATGCACCCTAGCTTTTTGATTTAAGATATTTTCTTCAACGTGATTCCAATGTTCTAGATGACATCTTGCCTCTTTCTCTTCATTATATAGATCTTCTGAGTGTGTGCAGTCCCCTATCATATCTTGGATCTCCAGAACTTTCTCCCTCACAGCCAGAATTTATGTTCAATATTTGTTAACTCTCTAGAATTCAACTTCTTTAGTGCTATCTTGACATTTTTAACTTTTTCCAAATAATGCCCAGAGAATGGCCCTGCATAGGCATGTTCCAGGCACACTCAACTATTTCCTTGAATCTAAATGATCTGCTATGTTATTTATGAATTTGAAAGGCCTCTTACACATGGGACCAACATCTTCCATTTTAATTGCAAGAGGGGTATGGTCAGAGAATTGAGTCTTTTGTAGGTCCTTATAAGAGCTTTAGTTTCTCCCATATATTCTTCATTTTATCTACAGTTTTTCTTATTTTCCAGCTCTCGTGTATAATATCCATAAAGGATATAGTTTTGACGTAGACATAGAAAATCCTCAAAGAGAATTTACTTTTTAAGTTGTTACTATTTGTTTTAAACTGAGCATAAGCTCCACTGAGTAGTCAAGGTTTGTTTATCCCTTGAGTTAATAGTTGTAGTTAGAGGTGGCAAATGAGCGGGTTGAGTCAAATGTGGGCAAGTTGAAAATGGGTAATCATTCAACCCGCCCATATTTGATATGGGTAAAAACGGGTAGGATAATAAATGGGTCGGGTAAATACTAGTTTATCCATATTTTACCCATATTTTCATGAATAAATAGTACTTGACATAAGAATTCATATGGAGAAGATATTTAGTCTTTTTTTAGATGAAATTGTTAAACATGCTTCATTTAGTTTTATTGTATCATAAAAATAAAAAAAATCTTATAACTTTTCAATAAAAAATAAATTTGGGTAATAACAAGATGAAAATATTTTAATTTCAAATTAAATGAATATATGCATTATAGGACTAAAACATGCTTAATGAACTTTAAGCAATGCCAATGCTAATACATGATTTGCGTATTTTACACTATTATTCATTATACAATATTAAATAAATAAATAAATAAAATATAATTATAATTAACAAAAGCAATGTATATTTAAATTATATATTTTTGGAGGGTCAAAGACTTCACCTTTTCAATTAGAGAGAAGAATAGTTAGTTCTATAGAATAACATAAAAAGGAAGAGAAGTTGCACTATTTGTAGTGATATCAAAAATTTTGAGTGAATAAAAGTTAGAAATTTAACTAATTTGGCTAATTGATACTTTACACATATTTCACACATAGTTTACAAATATTTTATGGGTCAAATATGGGTATCAATCCATATTTTACTCATGTGAAAAATCACTCTCCACACCCATCAAAATATAGCTGGTTTGGGCGGGTCACCAAAATATGAGCTCATTTCGCTGTCACTAGTTATTGTGCATCCCATGAATATTTCCTTTGTTCTAAAGTGTTTAATGCATATATAATTGTGAGAAAGCATCCTTATTATTTGTTCCATGTATGTGGCAATATATGAGTTCTTTATTATCTGGAATTATTTTTACATGGTACCTATTGTCCCATATAATCCAGACTCTTGCCTACTATCAGACTGAAGACGTTTTCTCTGTAGATGTTCACTTAAGAGTGATTACTTTTCAGGATACTATCTTGATATTTAATACATCAATTATTAAAGAGAATTTTGTTGTTCTGCATGTGATATGCTATAGTAAAGGTTATAAACTACTACTGAACATATTTTTTTTAATGAATTAGGTAATCTATCTGGATGGAGCACAAAGGGATACATGACATATCCTACTTGCAATAAGGATGCATCTTCAAAAAAATAAGAACTAAAATTTGTTACATGGGTCATGACATATCCTACTTGCAATAAGAATGCATCTTCACAAAGATAAGAAGTAAAATTTGTTACATGGGTCATCGTCGGTATCCTGAACCTAGTCACTCATGGAAATGAAGCAAGAAATTTGATGGTAAAAAAGAAACAAGATTGAAACCACAAGAACTCTCAGGTGATGATGTCTTAGAACTATTGAATTTTCTAAGTACTTATAGAGCTGGAAAACACTCAAGTAATAAGAAAAAGAAACGCCGTCCTGAAGAGTTGAATTGGGTGAGGAGAAGTATTTTATTTGAGTTAGCTTACTGGAAGAGCTTGAAGTTGCGGCATATTTAGATGTCATGCACATAGGAAAAAAATATTCGTGATAGTATTTTGGGGACATTATTGAATATAGATGGGAAAACTAAGAATACATATAAAGCAAGAAAAGATCTTAAGGATATGAACATCCGAAAAGAACTATTATTGCAACATGATGGTTCCAGTTGTACAATGCCAACAACTTGCTATGTTATGTCAAAAAAGAGAAAAAAAAGTTTTGGGCATTTTTAAAATCAGTTAAATTTTTTGATGGTTATGCTTCAAATATCTCAGGGTGTGTAAGTGTGAATGATGGTAAGATATCTAGACTCAAAAGTCATGACTGTCATGCTTTGTTACAATGAGTGTTGCATATTTCCCTCCGTGGATATGTAAATAAAAATGTCTCTTTCGCATTAATTTAGTTAGTTCATTTCTTCCAACGATTATGGTGTAAGACATTGAGAAGAGATGACTTAGAGAAACTTGAAAGGGATATAATTAGTATACTATGTAAGCTTGAGATGAACTTTCCACTTGCTCTTTTTGATGTTATGGTACATTTGGCTGTGCATTTACCTCGAGAGGCTATGTATGGGAGACCAATACAATATCGTTGGATGTACAATATTTAGAGGTTCTTGTGCAAGCTAAAGTGTTATGTAAGAAACAAGGCATGTCCAGAAGTTTCTATTGCAGAAGACTATATTCTTGATGAGTGTTTGACATTTTGCTGTATGTATCTTACTGACATCGAGACTAAATTTAATAGTGAACATCGAAATGATGATGGATCTAGATCCAAAGGTGAAGATGTTCTAGACATATTTTCAAAGAGTTCTAGACCATATAGAGATGGAATATATGATACCATATCAAAGAAAGATTTTGATATGGCTCAGTGGTATATGCTTAATAATTGCGAGGAAGCAGAACCTTTTCTTCGGTAAGTAATTTTTCTATATATCTAGGTAAATATTTTATTATTTTAAATTATTTTTAAATAATTTATTAATTGCATGCAGAGAACATAAAGAAGAATTATTGAAACAAGTTGGTTTGAATATAGACGATAAACACCGAGAACAGTTTCCTTTATGGTTCAAGAGAAAAGTAAGTGATTTTAAGATAACTAGTTTTGACGCACGTGCGTTACAAGTGAAAATCAAACCATGTACCACACTATTTTTAAAAATAATATGAATATTGCTAAATAAAAAATTAGTCATTCTTAGAATCTGTTAGTTACACCTCTTAAATAACCTTTCTACTCACTGCCCCATCGTGCATTACTTTGTTATTATTGTTTTGTAGGTGTTCTTACATTTAATATAATATTATATAGAAATAAATATTGATATAAAAAATATAAGATATACTAAATTAGATGTTTTAGCTGGAGTATTAGATTAATTAAACATTCATGTTATGGACTGTTCTAATTTTACTGAACTTTGATATTGTCAAAGTTTGTAATCAAACATGAGGTTTTAAGAAGAGAAGAATAGAAACATAAAAAATTGTAGTTTAAAAATGTGAGGAAACCCCTCCATTTATAGTTTAAAATGTGTAGTATTAGTATGTGCATATTGTTTCTTATCATAAAAATATAGAAGATATACTAAATTGTGTGTTTTAATAATAATAATAATAATAATAATAATAATAATAATAATAATAATAATAATAATAATAATAATAATAATAATAATAATAATAAAATAATAATAATAATAATAATAAAATAATAATAATAATAATAATAATAATAATAATAATAATAGTAGTAGTAGTAGTAGTAGTAGTAGTAGTAGTAATAATAATAATAATAATAATTTATAAAATGTAGTTTAAAAATTTGATGAGGGCCATCTTTTTACAGCCAACAAAGGATGGTGTATGAAAAACTACTCGTGGTGCCTTATCAAAAAAAAAGTCAAAACCCTTCAAAAAGGTCAAACTCATCGAAAAAGACATAAATCTTCGTAAAAGTCGCAACCTTTCGAAAAAGTCACAACTCTTCGGCGTCACAACCCTTCAAAAAAGTCACAATTCTTCGGAAAAGTCGCAACCCTATAGATTAGTCACTACTCATCAGAAAATTTATAACTCTTCGAAAATGTCACAACCCTTCAATGTGAAAAGAAGTCTACCTTTAATAATGTAATATAATACAAATAAATAAATATAATATAATATAAAATATAAAAGATATACTCCATTTGGTGTTTTAAGTGTGGGATATTATAATAATTTAAAATTTACGTTATTAATTCATTCTATTAAGGTATTATAGAGAAGAAAAACACTACAAAAAAACAGTGTTTAGCGATGGACGAAATCCGTCGCTAAATAGCTTATTCTGACGCTATTTTTGTTTAGCGACGGAATAACGACGAAGTTACGTTCGTCGGTATAATGCGCATAGCTAACCATTTAGCGACAAAAAAATAAATCTGTCGTATGTTTAGCGACGGATGCGCGACGGATCTCTTTCGTTGTTAAAACTAACGACCGAAAATATCGTCGTTATATTTGTACTTTTTGTCGCAAATTCTATATGTTATTTCGTCGTGTGATCGTATTGACGACCAAAAAATTGTCGCTAATTCTGTCTCTAGAGCTTTTTATACATTCCTACCTTTCTTTTAGCAACGCAAATATTATCGTAAATCCATAGTTAATTCTGTCACCATTACTTCTTATACATTTGTACCTTCTTATAGCGACAAAAATATTATTGCAAATTCTTCATTAATTTCGTCGTCATGACTTTTTATGCATTTCTACCTTTTTCTGGCAACGAAAATATTGTCAGAAATCAGTCGCAAAATTTCATCACCATTACTTTTAATAACATTAGTGACAAAAATATTATCGCAAATCATATTTAAACAGATGTTATAAATTTGCAAAATTAACTTGATTCATCGAAACTTATATTCTACCAAATTCAAAACACAAAAAACTAACGAGTGTATAACCAAGTATAAAACAACCTCAATGATAACTTTTAAACAAAAATAATATCTAACCAAAAAAACTAAGAGAGATGAGAGAACCACAATCTTCATTATAAACCGATGCATTGGCCTCATCAATATTAGTAGGAGTAGGAATGATGGGTGTCATAGGAGTGTTTGGCTGAGTTGAGGTCGAAGGAATCAATCCACGTACACACTCAACAAATACAGGAAGCATGTGATCAGTCAGTGAAGGAATTAATTGCATCATAAAGTCATCCAAATTTTCAGTTGTACAAGGTATCGAGGATGAAACATCAGATCCAGAAGCTGGGGCACCAAAATTCTTACAGTAAAATGATTTTTCTTGCGATCAAAGACCATATATCCTTCTTTTCTTTTCCCCTCCTGTGGCTTGATAATATGCTTGGATTTCATCAACATTAGTTTGATTTTGTAATATTTCTAAATACTTTTCCTGTTAAAGTGAATGATAAACAGTACATTAATAACAACCACACAATATTAATAGTCACATCTAGTTTATGTCGATATATTAGATTACTTTTTATTTGCATATTTTGGTCTATGTTGCTCTTTTTTTAACCCACAGAGAATGCACAACTTGAACTATTTATTGTGCCATATATATATGAAGACCATACTATGTCAAGTTCTTTCAGAACCATAAAACTTGTTGGCACCTATTATGAGCAATTCAACTATTACGATGTCCAAACAATAAGTAGTTGTACACACAACATATATACCTATAATTCTTTGGGTATAAAAGTGGAGAAAATAGAGCGAGGCTGTTAACTGAAAAATAAAACGATTTACACAAATTTTCCAACAACGAATATATAAAGTAAATGTAATTATAGAATATTGGACTTACATGTACAATTCAAGTTCGTTCACCAACAAAAGATTTTCCATCATGACCATGTGTATGGACATGCAATTGTAGCTCACTTGGTGTTTGCTCTCGACCCTTTTCAATACAAGGAAAAAATTAAAAACATATGAAAATGTGAAAATACTTGGGATATAAAAAGGGTTAATCACGGTCTCTTTCAATAACCTCAATATACTTATTCCTAGTATCTTTAGCATCAATCAATCTAAAATACTTGGGAAACTTCAAAACCACAGAAAACTCAAAATCATCCGGCAAACCAAAAATTTTCCTTCGGATGTGCCCACTGTGGAAGCAGTACTACCCCTATAACTGATGACAGAAAAAAACAATATGTTTCATTTTCATCTATACTTGATGAATTATGAATGAAAATATCTACACATCTTTAGGTACGAAAAGAAAATTCAGCAGTCTTTTTTTTTTTTGTTAAGAGCCAGCTGAAGAGCAACCCCCTTCATACAGTAGTCGAACTTAGAGGAATTCTATTTAGCACATATTCATGTATATAAACACACTGCACATAGGTCAACCTTATCAGAAAGACACACGCACTCAATGTTTCAAATTGACATATAACTGGCAATATGTCATAATTAAAAATTTAGTATTAGGGTAGTCTTCATAATTTTTTTGTTTACATTCAATCCCTTGAAAGGAACTAAAGAATAAAATAAACTTGTTGTCTATTACTTTATCTTCCCCTCTTTCTCTCCTTTCTTATTAACCACATACCTTAATAGTAGGAATAAGATGATTTGTATTTCACTTGGTAGCCAACCTATTTATACATACAATTTTACAGCTAAATCAAAAAATTCACAACCATCGACACAGTTTCATTTCCCAACTGTTTTTTCATCATTTCATACAAATCTTACTAGTTACTCCAAAAATTCAAAAAGAAGAGGAAATGAATCATTAAAAGACAAAGCACATAGCTGCAATAACACAACAAAAGAAGCATCTTGTTCTAAATGGCTTAAAATCTAAAGAATCATTCAATATTTTAACAACAAAGAGACATTTTTGGCTGTGGCAGAAAGTTGTCTTGATGAGAATGATTCTCTGATTGAAAAAGGTAGGACTGCTGTTACAGTTGATTAACTACCAAACTATTAAGGAGGAAGCTTTTCTAGTCTCGAATTGCAGGATTGCATACATAATACAAAGGCACTTCAATGTTTCGAAGGGTTAAGATCACACATATAAAGTAAATTAAGGGGGTGCGAAAATATACTTACAAGTCTCTTGCAATGCTCTCCAATAGTAATAGAGCCTCCTGTCTGAGTCCCCTTTGCAACTTCATTATGACCGCCACACCGATTTTTAGAGTTTATTTTTTAATTCTCAATAACCTTGAGATCTTTCCAAAGTTTCAACCAACATTCCCATGTTTTTTCCAAAACATATTTTGGTCAAACTGCATCTTTTTTTAGCAAGAATTAAAATCATTGTACCATCTCGCTGCTTTCTTACGCCATAGTATCTTCACTTCACTATCAATGGAAGGATCCCAATAGAATTTCTTCTAAAATAATTTTATAAGTAAACAACATTAGTATCCAACCTTCAAAAGTGATGTAATATATTTTATTAAAATGGTGAAATATATACCTCGAATTCTCCGAGATAAAAGTCTTTTATTTCTTGTGAGATACTTTTCCAATTAATTCCAGTAGGATCAAGTTTACTCTTGAAATACTCACCTATCCTGTTAGAGCAAATATTTTATGGTTCCAAAATGACGAAAAAAATGAAATATATTATATGAAGTCTATCATGAAGAAATTACAGTATATACATAACAATAGTGCAAGTACAAACTTACCCGAAAGAAAAACAAGTGTCCGCTGTCCAGAATTATTATTACTCTCACCTTCACCTATTGTGTTGTTCCCGCTAGATGTAGGCACCTCCTCTATCACATTTCTTTGAGTAGATGCACCTTCGCCTATTCCGTTGCTCTGATTAGATATTACATGAGGTGTTCCAAAATGAACAGAGTACTACAATGAGCTGATGTTTGAGCAGGAGGCGAATTCATAGGAGCTAATGTTTGATTTTGGTTGATATGATCTGGTCCAGCTGAAGAATTGATACCACCTTGTTGAGAATTAGTTATGAGAATTGGACCAGTAGGCATATATACTCTACTTGTGCTACCTCGACCTCTAATTGAGGTCTTTCTTGCACGAGTTGTGTTACCTCAACCTCTGCCTAGCGTAATGTCTACAAGAAAAATAACTTCAAGTTTTCATAAGTCTATACATTCCCAAACAACAGAAGGAAAAGAAAAAAACCTTACCCAGCTGGAGTAGCTACATTGCACCTTATTACGCTGCATCTTGCAATCACGATACTTCTGTTAATCCAAGTGGAGTAGCTAAGCACCAAGCAACTAATAGTCACCCTCTACTTATCTCTAACGTTCTTTTCTCACAATGCTTTTAGTTTATGCAGCACTTATTCAGTGTTAGTACAGTACTTAAGTCTAAGATTTTTTTATGGGAAGTCATATTTTCAGGGGAAAATTTATAATTAAAAGCACCCTAAAAACTAACAAATAGTTGATGGAGAAAAGCATTGGATTTCATCAAAAATCAAGAAATGAGACCATCATGCAGTTACTATGAAGTCAATTGATCAACAACATCACTTCTCCATATCTTACTATACAACTAAAGCAAGAATGGATTCATATCTACTATTATATTGAATATCTCAGGTAAAGTTATGGCTCTTTAATTATCATTAGCATGATCAATACCAACTCTAATGTTACTTGATAAGTAGATCATATCATCAAGGACATCAGTTACCTAAAGATTCAAGAAAACTACACCTTTGGAAAGTGAACAACACTGTTGATAGTCTTGCCATTTTGGGAAAAAGAGCAAGGCAGAATACAATCTTCACACAGGATGTGAATCTGCCTTTGAGAATTAAAAACTAGTTGAAGAATGATATCCTCAAATACCTAACTTTCATATTCATAGCACAAAAAAGAACGTTACCTTTGATCATGATTAACACAATAGGTTGCTACTATTGGAATTGACATAGAGCCAAGTATTACAAATTCATAAAACATTAAGTTTAGTATAATTCACTAGGCAGAAATTTGCATCCAAAACATAGTACTATAAAGCAAAGTTACTGAAGATACAATAGCACATTTCTAGCAATATATTGTACCTTGCTAAAACAGAAAAAAAGAATTTTTACCCACAACAATAAAAAAAAAAATTGATCCTTCAACAAGATAAATATAAATTCAAAAATCAGGGTAGATAATAGACACTTTATTGTTACCCTAACTATAAAATCAGAAAAAGATGATGAAGAGTACTACAGTTAAACCAGAGATGAAATTACCATAAAATTTTAGACATTAATAGAAAATATTGTTACCTTTTGATGAACCAACAACAATAAAACAAGCTTTCCACAAAGCAACTAGTAGAAACGACCAGCAAAGAGGAAGATGAGCTTGATCGGAATTTCTCCCAATAGAGAAACACACAACGATCAACAAAGAGGAAGATGAGCTTGATCGGTTCTCTTCCCACAGAAGGCGTTGCTCTGTATGTGTAGAAATGAGCAGCAAAGAGGAAGAAAGTGAGTGTGTTAATTTGTGACCTAGGAATATTTTGTGTAGCAGCAGCAAAGAGGAAGAGAGTGAGTGATTTAATTTGTGTGAAAGGGTTTTGTGCCATAGGAAATTTTTATTATAAGATAGCGCCGCTTTTTTAATTTTTTTAAAATCCGTCACTATATATCACTCAGTAACATTACCGACAAAAAATTCGTCGCTAATTCTGTCGCTAACACTTAAATGTAGCGACAGAAATAAGTTTATCGCGAATTTCGTAGGCATTCATCTAACCTATAAGGAAAAACAGAGGCGCCAAATTTTAGCGCCTAAATTTAGCGACGGATTTATGTTTTTGTTGCTATTCTGTCGCTAATTTAGGTCCCAATATATTATCTGATAATTTAGCGATCACTTCATATTTTCGTAACTAATCCATCGTTATTTAGCGATGAAATATTGTTTGTCACTATAATCCGTCGCTAAATGCTGTTTTTTTGGTAGTGAAAGATAGATATAAATTGGTCTAATTTTAGTTTGATATAAAATTTTAAAAAATAAAGAAGACTTTTAATTTAAGGATCATAAGTAGAATATATACAAATGTCTTTTAACTTTGTGGTCTTAAAGATTCGTCATCACCCCAAGGAAAAAAGAACATTCTATATAAAATTGAATAAAAACAAAAGTATAATAAATAAATTAAAAATGAAAGAGTACTTACTAAATGTAGTTTGGATTCTTCAAACAAGTTAATAATCAAATACTGATATTCTCTAACAGTTCTAGATTTTTCAGATTCTGAACACCAAGTTGTAGTTTGTGTAACGAAAAATCATTGAATTTCTTGTCACGGAAGAGTTGTTGTAAAAGTATATATTGTGGCTACGAAAATGAGTGCATGTAGTAATCATCACGATACTCTTCTTGTTTGAAGTTAAGTTATTTCATTTTTCTTTTTTCATTAATTTTTATTGATCTATCTAATTTACTCACAAAAAGAAATATTGTAATTGGATAATTGAAAAACTCTCACAATCTTCCTTTATTAAGTAGAAAATAGAAAACTTACAAAATTTGTAGTATAAAAGTGTGAGAAACCCCCTATATTTATAAACAACCAAGGATAGTATGAAAAGGTACTTATTACGTCTTTTCAGATAAGTCACAAACCTTCAGAAAACTCATAACTTTTCGAAAATGTCATAACTCATCGAAAAATACACAACTCTCTAAAAAAAAAAACTTTTCAGAAAAGTCACTACCCATCAATGTGAAGAGGTGGCTACATTTAATATAATATAGTGTATATAAACATAATATTAAATACATAATATATAACGATTTGGCTGTTTTAAGTTGAGGGTACTATAGTAATTTAACATTAATGTTAGGGAGTTCGTGCTTTTAAGGTAGTACTAGATTCACTGCACGTGTGTTGCAAGTGTAGGTTAAGTCCTGATATCACACATGATAATTTATCATTTATATATGTTTTAGGGTTTCCAACATATCCATATGTATTCAATATTGAACTACGTCATACTAATTGAATAGACAATCTATTTGCCTTCTTTCTTGTTGGGCATGTGGTGAAGAACGTCATATTCTCAAATTGTTATTAGGCAATTTGTTAGTACGTAATTGTGCACGAATTAACAGTTTGTCCTCTTTGTTATGTCATTTCATGAATTGAATGTTCTCTTTCAATATTTGAAATTCAGTATACCCTATATTTGAATAACTTTATTACACAAAAGTAATGTCTTCTGTGGTAGTTGTCTGGTGTTTTGTATATCGTCTCTTCTTTCCCTAAACCTAAGAATTCGTCTAATATAATTGTCATTAGATACATGTGTGGTGTATGTTTTTTCCTGTTTGATTTCTTACAATATTGGTATTAATTAATATCTCACATAATACTTTTTTGTAGACAATATTTCTTGTGTATGTCCTAGTGCATTAATATGGTTGTTCAATCATTACTTGCACTTGTTTTGTTAGCATAGATATTCCTCAAGATAGTGCAACATATAGTTTTCCATGTGAGAAAGCATGTCACTGTATGTATACTCCTACATTTGATATCATCTGCCCTTTATCATTTGACCTATAGAATATTCTATTTTTAATCCGTTTTTGGTTTATCAGTTTTTGTCCTTAATGATTCAGTTTTTAGTGTAACCAATGAGAATTGTCTTATAAAATAAATATATGACTTCTCTAATAAATTTGACACGAGAAGACAATAATGTAAGTTTACAAAAGCTCATAAAATAGAAATAATAATAATAAACATGAAAAGAACTATACATGTGTAACACAAAGAGAAATAAAGAGGAATATAATTCTTACTTTAGATTTTGACGATTTGTATAATATAAAGTTCTGAAATTAAAGTCATGGCGAAGTATGCATTGATTGCTAAATGTCAAAGATATAACTATTAAGATATTGAAAAATTTATATTTACTAATATGTATGTATATGTATTAAATTACTATAGTCTAAACTCTTAATGGGTTATTGGTTTACCATTAACCGAATATTGAAAACCAATACCAAACCGATAACCCGATAATTTTTTTAATAAAACCATTAGGAAAACATTCACACAATAACCCAACAACAATAAACCAAAACACTTTTTTTGGTTCGGTTAAATTTAATCAAATTGGACTAAGGTAAAAAGTATCATAATCTTCACTTATATCAACCTAAAAGTTATATTCAATCTCCGTTCTGCTAGAATCTTAATTAAATGCAAAATACACCCGTAACAAAAATTTCTGAAAATTCAAATACATAAGGGGAAATACCAATTATCACTTATTTTGCGTAGGAGCAGTGTTTTCATGTCTATGATCTGTACAATTTTTGGGATGCCATGCTCAAAATATAACTCTGTGCACATCATGATTAATAAATTTTTAAAGTTAAAAAGAAAAATGGAGATTGAAGAGATAGATACAATGCTTCCCAATTCTTTTTGAACACAGATGTTGAAGATAGAAATACAATGCTTCCAATTCTTTTTGAAGAAACATGCAAATTAAAAATATAAAATTTAAAGAAAAGTTCATCAAGAAAGTTGAGAAATGAAACTGAGAAATGATATGCTAATTAGCTGGAAATTCTTATCAAATCGTGAAACTTTAAATTTAAAGTTATGCAAAATGAAAAAGAAAAAAACTATCTATAGAAACACATGAAGATACGTCAGTGTGACAATTCAAATGTAGAAAATATGTGAATAATGATGATTGAAGAGGAAGATACCCAAGTGAGTGGAGAGGATGAAAGAAAAATGAGAGGTAACCCCTCTCTTTATAGTAAACTAAGGATAGTTTGAACAAGTACTTTTTGTGTTTATACGAAATGTCATGACCTTTAAGTGAAGTCACAACCCTTTGGAAAAGTGAAAAATTATTGGAAATAGTCACAACTCTTTGAAAAAGTGACAACTAATCGAAAAATCACAACCCTTTCAAAAAAGTCACAACTTATCGGAAAAGTCACAACTCATCGAAAAAAGCACAACCTAAGTTAGGGATATTATAGTAATTTAACATTCAAGGATTTCATGTTTTTAAGGTAATATAGAAGATAGATATAGATAGATAGATAATCTTGTTGTGTTTAAATTTTATTTTTCTTTACTAATATAATGTTGTAATTTTCTGTTGTAGATTGTGCAATTATATAATAAGGAAAAGTCAATACCTATCAAGAAATTATATCCTTCTGCAATAGGACCTGATATGCGTGGAAGAAGACATACTTGTTGTATTATAAATGGTGTCAGGTTTCATGCTCAACAACGCGATGAATTACGTTAAAGTCAAAACTGCGGTATAGTTATCGCAGGCTACCATGAAAATGAGGTGATTGATTTTTATGGTATTATAGTTGACATCCTTGATTCAGAGTATATTGAGGAAAATAAGGTTCTCCTATTAAAATGCAAGTGGTTTGATCTTTGCAAGAAAACGGGGATGCAAAAAGATAACAATTTTACGAGCATTTGTGTTAAAAGATTTTGGTATGAACATGATTCTTTTGTACTAGCTATTCAAGAAGAAACATATATTTTATATTGATGATACAAAATTGGGGGAAAGTTTGTGAATTGTGCTCAAATTTTAAGCTAGACATTTATATGATGTGCCTGAGAAGGAAAATTCAGAGGCAGAGTTGCATATTACGAATGATGAAGTGTATCAATTTAACACCCAGGAAGTTCTGTGACATAGACTAGATCCTTACGTAGTGAGTAATAATAATTCTAGATCTAAACTAATGTATTTAACTTGATTAGGAAGTATTAAAGCCTAAACGTCAAACTTGGTGAAAAAGTTTAGAGTACACCTTAGATTGTGTTTAGGTTCGAAACGTCGGGGTACGACTCCTCAAGGACAACCCTAAGGGCCCTCGAGGAGGATCCAAACATTTGACCCTAAAAGTTGTCAAAAGACAGTGAGCAACCAATGAAGCGAACGACGAGCCGTCGATGGGACGACGCCCCGTGGATGGTGCTCGTTAGTCCATACTTAGCCACTTCTCTCTTGAGCTTCAGAAACCAGTCTCTTTCCCAAACCAAGCTTGACCAGTACGGTCCGTGGATGGGACGACGTGGCGCAGATGGGGTCTTGTCGATGGACCCCTGTCACACTGCCTCAAGACGTTTTAAGTAAGGGTGGTTAGGTACTTAACTAATTAATTAATTAATAATTAGGGACGGTTATAATTATTTAGTTTAGGATTATTTAAATAGCCTAAGTCATTAAACTAACCTAACACCTCATAAATCCCATAACCCAAATAAATCCCACTTCTCTTAGTTTCTCTCATGCTCCAAAGGCCCCCATTGAAGAAAAAGGTCAAGCTTCTTTACGGCTTCAAGATAAATGATTTACTATAATTCTCTAAGAATTAAGAAGGTATGAAAGCTATTCACTCTAGGGACTCCTTTCCCCAAGATGTTCTTCAAGGTTTGGTTATCAATGTTCTTGAAAAGTCTAGTTTTTATCCAATTTTGTGGGTTTACTTTTAAAGTTGAATTGTTTAGTCTTAATTCGATTATTAGTGATGATTTATGTATAGTTATGTGTAGATTGATGTATCCCTTAAATCTTTGACCTAAATCTCTATAAAGACCCATCAATGTCCCTTTTCTCCTAACCCTAACTTATGAATTAGGTTGATTGATGATTAGGGATGATGTAATTTATTGCGTTCTTGCACAATTAACTATTATATGATGATGATTGGATTTTTGGATATATATTGTGTACTTGGGGGTGATGTCTTGAGGAGTTTGTTCAAGGCTATTGGTAAGACTTTCAAGGTTATGAACACTTTATTGATTTAATGTTGGTCTATTCTTGATAATGTTGTTCAATTGATGTATGATGGATAAAGTTATGGATGTATGATTATGCTGTGAGCATGATGGATGTGAGATGATTTCTCATGTGCATATTATTACTATGATGATGATATAATGTTCTAACATAGTGATGATTTGGTGATGAAAGGACTTTCTTATCCTAGACCTTATGAGCTATGACATAATTATATGAGGGAATAAGATCCTACTACCTATATTAAGAATTGACGTTAAGAAAGAATTAAAAACACATTAAAAAGGGAATTCCACTTAGCACCGAGTGAACTTCACAATGAGAGGTGTCCCTTCCCAAGAGGGAAGGTAGGTTCACCAATGTTCTCATAAGGTGGAAATTATAATGTGAATTAGCATAAATAGAGTTTCTAGTAACAATAACCTGGTTCCTTAACTATGTGCCCCCATAGGAAGACTAGCTAGTGGATCCACCTAGATGCTACGATTATGTATGAGTTCTACCTTGGCAAGTAGAACACCTTATTTTGGTGTGGGGTTTTATGATATAGTATTCTATGTTTAGCTCACATGGTCTATTGTCTGTTATGGGGAATTTTCCCAAAAGAAAATGAAGGAATGAAAGTAAAAGGATGGACACTAACAAGGAAGACTTAAGGGGTACTACTTAGTGTCAGTAAGGGTATGAGACTTTACCTATGCTTTGCACAAGTGAGCTTTGAGGGGAGTCCTAGGAGGGGTTCTTATGTACTTATGTTAGGAATGAAATGCATAATGCTGGTTCTACATGATGTTGATCTGATATGATGTTAGTTTCATTTGATGATCATTATATTGGTCTAAATTGCCATGTGTGATGATGTCTATACATAATATGATGTTATATACGATAAAGGCATTGCTTATGATCTCTTAACTAGTTTACTTAGTTTATGTGAGGTTATGGGGCTTCACATGAGCATTGCACTAGTTAGCTTGGATTGGGATTGTTAGTAAGGGTCTTGTAATGCTTTGATGAAATGAACTCTAAAACATGAAATATTGATATGAACTTATTATGATGTTACTCTTGTATATGAATATATACCTGATGTTGTGACTATGAACTCATATATATGCCATTGGAATGTGCATGAAAGCTTTTAAAGTAACTTGGCATGCTTATAAACAAAAATGTCCCTTTGTGCATGTTTTCAAAGGTTTTACTTTCCTCTGTTTCCATACTACATGTGGTTTTTACAAGCACATATTCTCTTCTATTTATACAATAATGTAGGTTCGGGCCACTGAAGGGTTTCAAGGCCAATTTTCAAGAAGCTTGAATAGATTCCCAAGTTGGTGAGTCCTCAAGTCCGAGGATGAAGGCTATCATTCTAGCTCATGCTATTTGATTTGTCTAAAGACTTTGTTCTATTTCATATCTTGTAAAGACTATGTTGTATTCTCTTATGAGACTTATTGTAATGTTGTAAGGGCTATGTCCCAAATCTTGTACTCTTATGTTAGATGGTTTGTGTGAGACGATTGTAGACTATATTTGATAAATGAGAAGTCTTTGTGAACTTCATATGTATATTTTTAATTTTTCCGTATTTTATCTACCTATGAAATGAAATGATGTATGCTAAGGGCTTGTCTAAGGCCTCTTCGAGGATGAAGAGACCGATTACATCTAGGGGGTGCTCCCCGGTCGTGACAATCAAGATATTTCACTTGAAAATAAATCAATTGTTAATGATACAGTGGATATATTGAGTTATCTTCATAGAGATGATGTTGATTTGATTATCTTAGATGCAAATGTAATTGAATTGGAGGATCAAATAGTACAAGAATTTGAAATTGATCACAATAAATAAGATTCTGACCAAGATGATGACACTATGATAGAGTACATCACTGATCATGAGGAGAATGAAGGTAATAATAGTACTAATGATGATGAAGTTGATAGCACATGTGATGGTGATGACATTGATTGGTGATGTAACATCATAATAGTAAGTTCAACTACATAGTAATATTTCTTCTAAATTATAGATATCTTGTTTGAATATTGTCAAAGTAGTAGCATCATCACTGCACCAAAAATCATTTAAGTGGAATTTTTTATAAAGTACTTAAGGTAATAGCATATAAAAGTCAAGTAGCATACCCATAACTTAAATTTCATTATTTTATCCTTCTTCCATGTTTTTTTTTCATTCCCTACTATTATTTTATGTTGTCATGACCCGAGCCTATACCTTGGACGTGACCGACACTCAAAGACCATTGCTGGTCCCCAAGCGAACCCTCATCCTGGCTGACTACAAGCGGAAGACTTACTTAAGCATACAAAGTTTAAAAACTGAGTAAAGATTCAATAAAACACAACTTTACAAGGCTTTAACTCAATTGAACAACTTTGAATAAAAATAATATATTTAACTACCCATAAAATAGGCAACTTTAGTATTTAAAACATTGAATTAAATAAATGATTAATACAGACTCCTCAACTATACTAACTATCTATGAAGCCTCTAAATCACAATGATGGAAGTCATGACAAGACCCACAACGTCCTGACTAAACTGAAAAGTAAATGAAATCCTCCGGAAACAAGGAAGCTCATCATGGCTACTCGAACTCTTGGATGTATCAACGAAGCTCTTGTTGATGATCCTAAATACCTTTGTCTGCATCATCAAAAGATGCAGGCCAAATGGCTCAGTACATGGAATGTACGAGTATGTAAGGGCAATTCTAAAGCATAACATAAGATTGATATTGAATAAAAAGATGGAAACATACTTACCTCTTTTCAACTCAACTGAAAGATTAAATACTGAATTCAGAGATTAGATATTCAACTCAAAGATTAGATACTCAACTTCAAAGGTACGATACTTGACTCAATGAAGCACAAACGAACTCAAGATACTCAACTTATGATACACAACTCCTGATACTCAACTGAACTCATTTCAATATAAAGTAGCTTAAAACAAATGTAATATAAAGAAAATTTGTTTAAAAACATGATGTTAACTCAAGGTAATAATATCATAAAAATATCATACTTCCTCTCAAATTCTACTTGTGCAATGCATGAATGAAGTCCCATACCCCCATTCATACTAAGCAGAACCCCTTGAGGAACTATGTAATGAATACTTTGAGAGTTTCTCTAACCGAAAACCATCACTTAAGAGCTACAGTGATGATACAACGGTCTACCGCACGCTACCAGCGCATCTTATACCCGGTCAAAGGTATAAGACCTGAACTGCCTAATGTATCCACTAGTAAACTGTGAAAAGGGTTTATCTATAATGTATGAACCTTTTCTATCCATGGTGGCCACATGGTTTATGGGGCCTGTGAGTTCTATGAACTCTCCCACATATCGGTGCTCAATACTACTCCCATAAATATATACTAGCTCTTATGTTTAAAATCATACTGATTCAGTGATTTGAGATTAGTGCTCAAAATTGAAACTAGCCATAGGCTCTGTGGAAGTCTAGCTTCCTTTTTTTCTCAAAAGTTTGAAAACATTTTGTTTAAACTCTTAGGGATTACTTAGTTTCCTTATAACTCTTGAGAACTGAACTCAACTTGATACTCTTTGCTTACTTTAAAACTTAACTCTTAGGGAATACTTAGTTCCCCTATAGCTTTTGAGAAATGAACTCAACTCTTTACTCTTGCTTGACTTGAACTTTAAGTATTTTAAAACGAAGTGAAAACGTTTGTGAAAGACTCTAGAAAACTTTATAACTTTACTTTGACTTACTTCTTAACTTCTAGACTTGGCTCTTAGCTTCCTTGACTTTGATCTTAACTTTCCTTGAATGAAGTACGGATTCAAGGATCATGATCTCATGTTTATGGTGGAGAGTTCATGCATAATTATGAGCATGAACTACTCAACTCAAGATAGGAATAAGGAATTCAATACTCACTACTTAGAACTTGGAGATACTACTTCTCTCAATGATACTCAATTTATGAAACTCATGCGAAAGTAATGGGCATGAATGACTTGCCTCTAAGGTCTATGTAACTAGATGAAACTCATGTATACAACTCTTCTCATTATCTCACTTACTTCCTCAAATCTTAGCTCAATCTTAATAGTTGATCTCAAAAGATTCACGATTTAACTTAAGCCTTTCTTGAACTCTACTCTTAACTCTCTCTTGAATGTGAATTATGAATTCAAGAGTTATGATTCATGATAAGAAGGATCTAGGTGATATTTAAGACTCATGAATACATACTCTTCACTCTTATACTCACTTGCTTGAGTCTTGAAACACGTTACTAGAAGTTGTGGAAGACTCCTCAAAAGGACTTTCTTAGAACGTTTGAAAGAATTCTCAAAACTTAACTCTCAACTATACCTTGAATTTGAATAATGAATTCAAGGTTATTATCATGTTAGGACAGATTTTAGGGGTTTAGAAGTACCTTAGATTAGTTAGAATCGAAAAGGAGTGAAGGTGCACCTTAAACGAACTCAAACGGAGCTACCGGAGGCAAGCTGAACTGGACAGGCGACCCTGGGGATATGGAAGGCACGGAGCCCCAACTCTTGACGACAGAGATGGGTTTGGGGAGCTCTGGCAGGCGCGCTGCGCCAGGCCCCAACCCAGAATTTCTGCCGAGCACTTTTGCTCATTTTCTCACCCTAAATCCCCTAAATTCGAACGATTTCTTCTCCAATCACTTGGATTCAATTACTTAACTTAATAACACTCTAATATACTGGAAACAACACAAAAATTACTCAATTTTATCTCAAGAAATCATCAAAACTCTAACACAACAAGATTAAGAATGAACTTTAAGAACACCTTTCAAGAACTCTAATCTTTAAAATTTAAGCATGAAATTTCGCTGAAAAAAATACATGATTGGCGTGTGGGTGAACTAATACAATGCTATGTAAGCTTACATACCTATTAGGGATTAGACCTATGGAGAAAATCCACAACTAGACTCAAGAACATTGACGAACGCCTTCATCCATGCCTCTTTTCTCCTCTTTTCATTTCTTGCCTCTTCTTGAACTCTCAACTAAAATCCTTGGTGTTTATTAGGATTATAAAACTGAAACTAAAAGGATTAGGCCCCTAAAATATGACTAAAAATGATTTAAATCCGATTGGTTAAGGAAAGGACCAAAATACCCCTCACTATTTTCGGCTAACTTTCCTTAACTGGATAGCCTAACTTCAAAAGGTCATATCTCACTCATCCGAACTCGATATTTAGCAAACTTGGCAGCTTTGGAATAGTAATTCAAATATATTTCCAATGGTATCTTGTAGCACACCTAAATCATCTTGTAGTGTGATTTATTCTCGTTTGAAGTTGACCCAAAACTCATAATTAGCTTAACTTGCAAAATTTCAGATTTTGCTTTTTCCAATTTACTTATTTTTGGAATTCTTGGTGCTAAATCTAGTGACCTAACCTTAATACTTAAGAAATTTTTAATTCCTTGGTGAAATCTCACTCACTATGATTAACGGTTCAAGTCTTAGTTCGAAAAAATTTATGGAGTGTTACGTATGTATCCAAGAAGAAAAATCTTTTCTTTTCCTGAAATTAGTTTTTTACTTTTAGAGGAAGCCCAACTAACAATTTTAGATTTTCTCTTTCCGTGTAGGGATCTTTATAAACTGAATGTAAAGAAAGAAGACCAAAATTGAAGGTTTGCCTCACAAAGTTAACTATTCTAATATTCTTACCTTGTTTAAATTCATTTTAATATGTTTAGATTTTAGTTTGAGGCGTGCAAATGAATAAGCATGTCACTTTTTCTGCATACACTACCTCATCATTGTAAACTTATTTTGATGAATCAATTATTTGATTTTGTTCTAGCCACTCTCTATTCTTTCTAACAAATGTTTCACCATTAAGATAAGGCAGTGAAATGGGATTGACATGTTGGTAAGAACTTATGTTGTTATCATTGCTAATTTCTTCTTGAAAGATTTGAGCGTGACCTTGGATACAAGTTCTTCTTGAACCATTACCATGTTTTTGGAGAACCTAGAATCCAATACAATCATTCGTATCTTAGAAGAAACTAGTAACATGTTTGCGAGATCCACAAAGTTGATTTAAAAGTACATTAGTGATAATTTGCTCATCATTGCTATGAACTCAAATAATATGTCAAGTTTTTCTTCACTTTTCTATTTATGGAAACAACTTCATTTGAATCATACAACTCAATATCAAACCATTAATGTATGTGTAAGTCATTTTTCAATTTCTTAGACATTGTGAGATCCCTAAAATCAACATGTAGCATGGGCAAGGAGGGTTGTTCGAAAAGGTAACGTAAACACTTGAGTGTCCTAACATCTTCACAAACTAGCATTGTATGTGTGATAAGTGAACTCAATCATCATACTATCATAATCATTTTGAACCAACTCCACTCGAATATTTGTAGTAGGAACCAACTTCTATTGAACCATATCCTTTGAGCCTTCTACGCGGTTTTTCTCGTTCCCTTCTTTGGACATCCCATCCTCAAAGGTAGACTAATTCGGTGTGAAAGGGAACAAAGTAGCTAGGTGCTGAAATTTCTTATGCCAAATAGTCATTAGATTGGCGTCTGTCGGTCTCTTCCTTATAAAACATTTTATCAAACACCTTGCGCTTATCAGTGTAACATTTGTATTTAGATTGCTCAACGAGGTTTCTAAAAATTATCCTATATATTTTTAAAAACTTATTAAGTACAATTTATAGAAGACAGTTCCATTTAAAAAGATAGTTAGCAGTTAGCACTATTATGAAGTGGTAGAACTAGGTATTGACAATGTTGTTAATTGAATCCCCTTCGTTAAAAATTATATTGTGTAATTAAGGCAAACATAATTTTCCTACTTATCTGTAAGTTGTTAAATCTCCTTTGACAAAAGGGAAGATACCAGGGAGAGTTGGAAAAATAGCAACTCTTCAAACTTAATTGAACATTTAGACAAAAGTCTCAAAAAGTTGGTACTTTAGACACTATATATGACATCACTCAATATTCATTAAAAACACAAAACACCCTACACTCAACTTTTTGATACTACACTTTGGTCCCTACTCATCCATCACAAATGTGGAATTTTTTTTATTTTTTCATTTATTAAGGCTCTCCAAGAAGAAACAAAATGCTCCCGTTTTTGTGGCCTATTTAGTTGATTCCGACGACTTTTCGGATGATATTTTAGCTTTCACATGTGAAATCATCATCATTCTAGTCATTTCTTTCATTTTTACACCATTTTCTTTCAAATAGCTTCAAAAACAATTCCTGCCATTCATGAAGCTTGTAAAAATCTTTCAAAATCACTTCATAACTCGTTTTAGAACATCTTTAGTTGTTTAGAAGGACTATAAATAAATTTTATCCATTTCGAGATTGATCTGAACCCATTCGCGTTTTGTACAGATTTTGTACCAGTCATTGACCACTAGATAATGATATTGTAATCTAGTATTTATTAGTGTAGTCTATATATGGCAGTAGCTGAATATGTTGTTGCTGGTGGTGACTATATGAGAGTATGGGAGGAGACTCCCAAAAGCCGGTTTTTACATACTTTAATTTTACATGAATCAAACATTCAGTTCAAAGAGTGAGCTACTATTGTTATTAGCCGAAATAGCGGCAAGAAAATCTTTTTATTTTGCTACAGTGAAGAGTTGTAGTAAATACTTAAAGGTGAAACGTGTGTGTCATATTTGTGCGTGGATGCTACGGGCAAAAAAAATATGGGTGTTGGGATAGATTTCGTATCTACAAATATATTGGTGATCACAGTTGCGGTGTTGAACATGCCATCAACAGCCATAGAAAACTCTTGACCAAAGTTATTGTGTCGCTTTGTGTGAATCTTTATCGCGATGGGAAGGGTCCAAATGTTAAAGAGATTCAAAGGATTGTTTTTAATATTTTTCATTGTAGTCCAAGATATTGGAAATGTTGGAAGGGAGGTGTGACTGCCAAGGAAATGGTTTGAGGGACAACGGAGCACGGATATTCATGCTTACCAGCCTTTTCATATATGTTTGATACTCTTAATGTTGGTTCTAGCTATTCCATCATGGTAATCAAGGATACTCATAGATTTATGTATTACTTCTTAGCTTTTGGTGCTTTACATTAGAGGATTTTCTCACATGGTAAAGGTAATTGCGTTCGACGACACTCTTTTACATGGTAAATATGAGAGATTATTGTTGAGTGATATTGCACAAGATACGGAGAATCATGTTTATCCAATTGCCTTTAGTGTCGTGGACAATGAGAATGATGCATCGTGGACGTTCTTCTTTGAAAAGTTGAAGGATATTGTGGTCGATGAATCAGATTTATATTTTATTTCAGATAGACACAAGAGCATTGCAACGGTATTGCAAAGGTTTACAATCATGTTCAACATGGATAATGCATGAGACACCTCGCTGAAAATCTTTGGGTAAATCACCAATGTGGAGATTCCCTCTATCTGTACTACAATGCGACAAAGGCATATTCTTTGGAGGAGTTCAATGATCATTTTTTGGAATTCAAGGATAAAACCCCGAGGCTGACTTTGTCCTTGAGCATGATGATGGTTTTGAAAAATGGAGAAGAGCACATTCCCAGGCAATAGGTATGATATGATGACCACAAATATTGCCGAGTCACTTAAGCTATGTTGATAGACGAGAGAGAGTACCCCGTTGCACTCATATTTAATTCAATTGCTAAAATATTAGAAGATTTTTTTAGGGAGAGGCATGCATATGTACTTAAATCAAAGGGTAATAATATGGAGCCAGCTGTCGAAAGGATCACAAGAAAAAAAATGATCGAGGGCGACTCCTTGTACGTAGAGAACATAAATGGGGATGGAAATCAATTCACCGTGTTTGGTTCAGGTTCTATTTCCACTGTTAACCTATTAGAAAAGACATGTTCTTGTAGGTAATATGACTTGGTCAAGATACTGTGCGCTCACGCAATGATTGCTTTGAGATCGAAGCATGGTGATGAGTATGGTATGAGCATCTATGAATATTTTTCGCCTTTATATAAAGCTGAAACATACCTCCTTGCATACTCTGAATCTATTAATGTTGTCCCTATCGAATTGGAGTGGTGTGTGCCTGAAGAATTTCTAAGTGTGAATATTCTTCCACCCATTGTCGATACCAAGCTTGGAAGGAAGAAAAGAAAACATGTCAAGGGTATCAGCGAGAATTTCTAAAGCAAGAGGACGAACAAATGTTCAATTTGTAAGAGATCCGGCCACAATAGAACCACATGTATGAACAACAACAAATCTTAGATAGATTTGACTAATTATCTTTTTGTAACTAGGCTATTAGATGTGAAAGTGTTGTTTATTTTGGATCCCAATATTTTGGTCAACGTATTGTCAATTATCGAATTTATTCATGATCTTATATGGATGACGTACATTTTGTACACTGTCTATTACTATTTATTACTGAGTCCACTCGTTGTGTATTAAGGTGTGTATAATTGATATATGGAAATTTATGGTAATGCAATGATTTTTCCCAAAACATTTATTTTTTATATTTTTTCCTCACTAAAACTGTGAATTTTTCTCATGCATATTATTTTTAATGCCCTAAAAAAAGGAATGATTAATAACACGGTAAAGAATTGTCAAAATATCAGACATTGACATTGAAAATGCATTATTTTGTACTTTGTTACCATTGTAAAATAATTGAGTATATTCACTGCTGATCAAACTATATAGATAATTAAGACATTCTATACTTGTTCATGTGCTTGGTGTATATTTTAACAAAGACATCTACACTTCAACAGTAATAAGGTATATACGGGTTGATTTTATGATCCTCAAATGATCTATACTATGACGCTTTAATATAGACCGTAGCTAGTATAATTTAAAAGGGAGAATGATTAACTGATATTAAATTATATTATTGAAATTTATTCAATTAAGTAAGTTTAAATAAATCATTTAAGGCTCCACATACATTGGGGGTAGAAATAAATGATGTGTTATCTTCAGTGTAATGTGCAAGAAAGCACAAGTATGTTGAAAAAATGTTGATTGCTCAACCTATAATCTTCCAAAACATCATGTAAGGTTCCATACAAATTAAGGGTGGTGATCAATAAATCATATAGGTTGAAAAATCAACATTCTCTCAACATACTTTTGTTTTCTCACACATTACATTGAAGATGTTGATTGAATAACTACAACTCTTTCTTATACATTATCTATATCCACAGTCATTGTATGTGGACCCTTAAATTACGTGTTTAAAGTTACTTAATTGAATAAATTTCAATAATATAATTTAATATCAGTTAATCATTCTCCCTTTAAGATTATACTAGCTACGGTCTATATTAAAGCGTCATATTCTAGTAGGTGCAGTATAGATCATTTGAGGATCATGATATCAACCCGTATATACCTTATTACTATTGAAGTGTAGATGTCGTTGTTAAAATATACACCAAACACATGAAAAAGTATCGACTGTCTTAAATATAAACATTGTTTGATCAACAGTGAATATACTCAATTTTTCAAATTTTACAACGGTAACAAAGTACAAAATGATACTTTTTCAATGGTAACATTGGTTTTTTTAGTGTATAAAAAGAAGGATTAATGAACTCATATTCTATTTTAAAAACTTTAACATCTTTTTTAATTATGTCTCAAGCATCTCAAACTTCTAATGCAAAAAAGACTTACATTTATCGTTGTGGTAATTTAGCTATTTTGAGGAGTTCACACACCGATACGAACCCATGTCGACAATTCTTTAATTGTGCAATTGGTTCATGCTCTTTTTTAAGTGGCTTGAGAATGATTCATCAACGAGCAGCCCATCCAAATTGAGTCCAGGACTCGAGACACTAAATTTTCAAGGCGTTACCAAATTTTAAATATTAGAAAGACTTCGAAACTCCGAAGAAAATATGAATTTGCTATTGACTTTATACAAAGAAGCCGAAGAACAAAGGGATCACTTTGAAGGATTACTAAAAGACACCGAAATAGAAAGGGATCAACTAAAACAAAGGTTAATATTGGCTGAAGAAAAAGAGAAGGGCCTAAAAATAATGTTGTATGGTGTGTTATCAGTGGTTGCTTTTTGGAAATGTGTAACAGGGATGCAGTAGTACAATCTTATATCTTTTACTCATGTATTATTACGGTCTATTAATAAAATGAATTACTTCTTATAGATACAATTTCATGTCGATAACAGACAGCAATATCCATCAAACCAAAAATAACATTTACATAATCGAACCGTCTAAAAAGGTACTTCAACAACCAATTGTCTTAATATTCAACCACCAAAAACTAATTTATCTAAAATCACCAACTCTCTTATCATAAAAAACCACCGATTTAAACAACCAACTGTCTTAATAGTCGACCACCAAAAAACAACCATTTCAATCCTCAAATATCTTTATCATCAACCACCAAAAATCAATCATTTCAAAAATCAATGTCTTAAAACCCACTTAAAAACAAATTTTCTTAATCACCATTGAGATCCATAACAATTCCCATCACATCCACTTCAATTCCTTCTTCCATCTCTTTCTCCTGTTCTTTATCTTGATCTTCTACCTGCTTCTCCTCTTCTTTTTCTTGATCTTCTAAATGCTTTTCTTTTTCTTTTTGTTCTTCTACATGTTTTTCCTCTTCTTTTTCTTCTTCTACCTATTTCTCATTTTTTTTTCTTCTTCTACCTACTTCTCCTCTCTTCTCCTCCTCTTCTTCTTCTTCTTCTTTATTTTGTTCGATATCCACTTCTATGTTATCTTCTTCTTGCTTCTTTTCCATCTTCTCTTCTCTTTCTTCAATTTTCTCCTCCTCTTGTTTGTTCTCTTCCATCTTCTTCTCCTCTAGTTCTTTCTCTCCTTCCTTCATCTCGTCTACACTTCATTGACTTCTTCTGCGAAGTACTCATTACTGCAATGAGGTCTTCGTCGACTATTACTAATGGAAGACTTCATCTATCATTAGCATCACCATCATTATCAACTGTTGGTGATGTATAGTGTTCATTAACTGCTGATAAATACATATCTTAACATTCTTACAAACATATTATTCTACACAAAACTATATAAATTAGCTTACCTTCATTTTTCTTGTTTTTTTGAACTCTCCTCAATTTCTCATCTCGTATGAAAGCAACAACTTCCATCATTGATAGATCAAGGGATGCAATACACTCACACAAATTATCATTTTTATAATTCTGTCCAATCGAAACAGAATTATCACAAGGCTGGTTGGAATTGTTCTGACCCAATATTTCATCCTCCTCGTTCTCTACTGCAGTAGTCAGGACAGTGACACCTTTCAACTTGGCCTTTAAGACATCAATGGTTGTTTCTTGACTTCGTCTGTATATGGCTTCAATATTTCCATATAATTTTGTTTTGTTTCACGGACAGTAGGTATAAGGTATGGATGCACAATCTACAAAAATTATAAACAATACAAGACCTGAAACTAAATTACAAATATTGCTAGATAATAATAAATAAATTTATACCTTTGTACTTCTCCCTTTATACTTAAATATATCACCTTTGACAACATTATCGCTCTTTGTCGTACGGGAAATGGGCAGAGGACAATCCAATGACTTCTTTGCATAATTCCAAATATGAGGAAAAACCTCATATATCCAAACCTGAAATTAATAAAATAACGAATAACAAAAATAGAGACTATCAAATACTTTATAAATATATAAGAGTTTATTATAAATGAAGTGCATAATTGGTAACCAATACCAGAAATGCCCAGGGGAAGCCATACAAAGCATATGATGCATTCCCTTTTTCATTGTACACTTGCATCTACTTCTTTAAATAAATTTTGTTCTTCAAATTTCAGTGTTAAATCAAAATACTCTTCCCCACGGATAACTCTTGAAAAACTCTAAATCATCGACTGTCTTAATGTTGTTCAATCCACAATCTAACATCGGTCGTGGGCAAGCAACAAAGAGTGGAAAAGCCAAACTAAGGAGCACTTCAACTTTTGCTCCTTGTTCAATCTAGTACCTATAATCAAATTAATCAAATTTGTACCTCTAATATTTTAACTCTTCGTCACTTTATGGTAGAATTTCTCACCTTTCTCAAGCATTCTTTTCATTTTTGATTCACGGGGGTATGCTGAGCAATTCAGCCCCCTAATCAGTGCAAACTCTTTTAAGCCAAAATACGCATGTTTATCATTCACACAAAATCACATCTCATGCAATTTTTTATCGTTTTTAACACGACGCAAAAACATATAATGGACCAATTGTCCATTTAACTTGCAGTACTCTGGAATATGTCTTAGATGTTCAAAACAAGTAGTTTTATTCATTATGAATTTTTTGTTGAGCTAACACAGTTCTAAAATCACGATAAAGGGTCAATCTTGCTCTCACAGAAATTTTCGCTGGAAAATATCCTAACTCATCCATCCATGTACTTAGATTAAACGACATACCAGATATATCTCTTGAACAAATTGACAAGGACAGAGGATCCTCATCCTCATCTCCAGTATGTCGCTGTCTGTGCTACTCTCCTCATCTACACTGTCAGTTTTTTATTCAATAGATTCACTACTGTCTTCATAGTTATCGATCTCATGCATTGTATCCGAATCCGAGTTAGACTTAGGGCCTTCAACTATAACTTTTTTTTCTTTTTTGAAGATCCTCTTGAAACTTATTCAGCCTTTCTTTTGTTGATTTTAGAAGTCTTAGAAACAGATCTTTTAACCCTTCCGCCTCTAGTTTTAGGAGTCATACTGTATTATATACAAAAATATATTTTTCATATTAGAAATCGACCACTAGTCTATTAATACAAACAAAGTAATGCTTAAAAATAATATGAAAAAAGTATCAGTTCTAAAAAAACTCGACAATGTCATCGACCTAAACTTCATTATAGTCGACCAACCTAAAAGGGATTCTCAGGATAGAGTAAAATCTTTTATCCCGTTGGACCAAATAAACATAAAAAATCAAAAAATCGATAAACATAAAAAATTATATATTTCTATGCATTGTCCAAAATATAACGTCACTAATGATTCCGAATAAAAAATATTAACTAAAACGGGTGAGATTTTCATAATATTAAGCAAACATCTAAACTTTACGATTTTCACGATACTATCGCAATTTAAAAATATAAAAATCAAATAGGCTAAAAGAAAATCGAAAAGAAAACTTACATAAGACTCAGAAGATTGAAAAGGATCTGGGAAGTAGATTGAAAAAGCTTTGACTGAACTTGAGAAGAAGATTGATGAAAATAGACAAACTCGACTTCATTTTTTCAGGAACAACTATAGGATCTCTTTTTCTTTATGTTTTTGATAATGGAAGATGGAAGACGGAAGAAGGAAGACGAAGGATGAACAGTTTTATGAAGGTTAATAGTTTCAGTAAAGAAAGTTTAGAAGATTATGGAAGACGAGGAGTTGTCTGACAACGTGTTCCGAGGATCCTCGGAAAATGTTAACCTTTATTATTAAAAAAATTTATATTCCTCGGGATTGTAATATAATTATTTGGGGGGATGAATTTATTTTATTGAAGTGTTGGGGATGAAAATGATATTTTATATACATGTTTTTTTACCCCCAAGTTCTTAAAGTGATGAAATGTCCCATGACCCAACAACCCAACCCCACTTTTTCAACTTTTTTAACCCTAAACCTACAAATTAGTTCAAAAAGAAATTAAGTGGATATTGTGAAAATTAAGTTTTGGGAGTGTCCCCCATTCTAATTAATCTCAAGATACCAGTGTAGTGTCAAATGGGGTTCAATATCTGATTTAGATCATATATTTAAATATTAGGTATACATTCTAGTACTTATCACAAAAAATTATTTTTTGAATCTCCTTCGGCAACTACTATAATTTCCACGAGAGCCCTCTTTAAACCATATCCCAACTCTAGATTAATTTATAAATAGCAATCGATACATTTTGCTTCCATGTTACATTTTATCATACAATGAAATTAATGAACATTTGCGCCTAACTCGACTCAAAAGTTATCCATTTCCCAAGAGCATATATATCGATAATAGATTTCTTATACAAATTTTTGGGACTCTAAGTATCACTCTTCCACACCGAAAAAGCTAGATATTAATGTGGGAGAGCCTCAATTGCACCACACTAGATATCTTTCACTCTACCACAAGTAGGTAGCTTTTTCTAAGGTAGCCATTTTCAAGTTGGGTCATTATCACCTTTGTGACGTGGACACGAAGGGTGATAGATA
Source organism: Solanum sitiens (assembly GCA_016801875.1). Taxonomy (NCBI): domain Eukaryota; kingdom Viridiplantae; phylum Streptophyta; class Magnoliopsida; order Solanales; family Solanaceae; genus Solanum; species Solanum sitiens. The sequence continues at coordinate 68,426 of JABWTJ010000388.1, read as the reverse complement.
TGAATCTCATATAATCGATACAATCAAGGAGAGCATAGAATTAACATAGAGTAAAAAACACAATAAAATTGCTTTTGACAGAAATGAATATATCTACCTACTTTAAGAAAAAAATAGTATAAACCATTATCATATATAGTGAGGGGAGGTATATCAATTGACATGGGAAGCTCTTATTGAAGTTGGGTACATACCTGAGGAGATTAAGGACTTCAATAAACTCGGGTCTAATGTTAATCCTAGATGAAGATGAAAAATCAAAAATTCAAAAGCAAAGGAAAAGGGGAAATCAAAACCCTAAAAGCTTGTGAAATGCAAAGGTTGTAATAACTATCTTTTTAGTATATAAAAACTTTAACTCTTGATGTCTGAGTTGGTACACACTTGTCACATTCCTTAACTAACAATAAGTAAAAGAGTAATTTTACTATATTATTCTTCGAATATAAGTAATTCAATATTTTGATAAATATGTTGGGAAAAATGAATGGTACTTCCTCTAGTATATATTAAGTGAATTATCGGGATATAACACTCCTCTTAAAGTAAAATATTAAGGAAAAATATTAAAGGCTATTTTTAATTATTATTATTTCTAAAATATTCTCCTAAAAATGTAAAGTAGCTAAAAACATTATTAAAAGAAAGGACAAATATGAAAAAAAAATCAATTAACAATTATCTTGAACTTTCAAAATTTCACTTCTTTTGAACTTTATAAAAAACTTCTGACTGCTCACTTAATATGCACTAGAGGGAACAAATCTTAATAGTTTAGTTGGGCTGATTAGATGAACTTTTGTTTATATTGTTGGTGAAGGTGCAATATATCAAGAACTAATGGATAAATTATTTGTGATTTTTAAACTCGACAAGTAAATATAACATTTAAAAAAAATAAAGTTAAATGGTCAAAGTCACACTTTCATTATCAGTAATTCTTTGCCTTTTTTCTACCTAAACTATCACCATATATGTTAAAACACACATTCATTTAATAGTTGATTGTATGTAGTGTGCACTCTCTAATGTTATTCAAAAGAAGATGTCAAGTAACTGTCCTCATGAATAAATATTTCCATTTATGTTGAACTAAAATAATTGTTAGTTTAAAAGTTAATGGGGTTAATATTCTAGGATTAAAATCTAAATAGGATCATTTGTAAAAAGATACACCCAACATCTTCATTCTCCAACAATGATCCTCGTCCTCAATCGTGATTTGAGCCTTCAAATTGCTATTGTCGACTTTGTCCCCCCACCCTTCCTTATTAAGCTATAATTATGTCGTGGATTCTAGATAAATCAATTCAAAGGATAGTTAAGAAGGTGGTAATTATCTTTGATGAAACTCCGGTAAACCTTGAAAGTCGGAAGAATGATAAGAAAGTTCTAAGAAGGTGTGAAGGAAGTAAATTGAAAATAGAAGACCATATTTAGATTTTTGGTAAAGAAACGCTAGTATTGCCTTGATAGTCTGTCATGGTTTTTAACCAATCACGAGAAGACACGTACTCAGAGCATTAAAAGTGGAGGGACTTGTATCACATCAAGAAATGTCAGAGGACTTTTCATTTGCTTTCGGTCAAGAATTGAATTGTTATACATATTATGTCACAATTATTTGAGTATCCAAAAAATGTGGGACGATCTACGTAACGTCCAACAACTTCTAAGCAAAGATTGAAATTACCCTCTGTATGTGTATAGGTATGAACCCGATGAATAGTACTAAGTTGTGCATAAATGTTAAGGTCCTTTACAAAGTGTAGTAAGGATATCATATATGGTTTATGGTTGTAAGGAACCTTAAACACCAAACCAAGTTGAAAGCATTTCTATCAGTTATATTATCACATGAGTTCATACAAGGGTCAATTTCAAACGACCATGCCTCTCATAATAGTAAAATTTAGATGACCCGTGACCTATCGAATTAAAAGTCTATTCTTTCCAATGCCACGTACTGCTTGACAACCTAATTCATGAGTAAAAAGTTATCTGCATTCTAATGGAGAGATGTCAAATTGACAGTGTGCTCCGTATTCCTGGTAGAGTGGGCGCACCATGCTAGGCTATTTTTCCAGCAGCCTGTAGCAATGGCGCAACGCGCCAAGACAATTTTCGAGAGTCTAGATTTTAAAATGCTCTATGTAATAAGTTAAGACCGTAGGTCATTATAAAATTCATCTTGGACGACCTAGGGCTTATTTTCTCTCAAATTCTCTCATCTCCTGTATCTTTAATACCGGGCTATGTTACTCTCATGTATCTAAAGTAGTTCTAAAAAAACAATCTCTAATAAATAAATCTTAATAAGATGCTAACATCAAATATTTCTGTCGTATTAAGCGAAAACAAGAACACATCCTAAAGTTCAAGAAGAGACTTTTAGGGTTCCTCTTAAACCATAGAGTTTCAATTAGAGTGATTCAAGGTACGTTAAGCTATCCTATTTATTTAATGAGTTCTTCCTTACTCCCTACATGTAAATTTCAGATAGCAAGGTTCAACTAGGGTTTCCAACATTCGAGGGTTTTACTAATTACTTTCTTAGCATGAATTATTTATTTTGTTGTATCTATTTTAGTATATTAGTTTATTATACGATTCTTCATCATTGATCATGCTTATTTCACCCGAGGAACCATATTTAACTATGAATTTTATGCAAGCCTTGATATATCAATTCTTATGCATTATCTTCATGAAGATATCAAGGCTATTTTAAACAAAGCATAATCAGTTTAGAGAAAGGATTTTCAATCAGTCCTTAAAGCAAGTTCAATGCATTGATAAAATAGTATGCAAAATAGTGAGTCAAAATAATATTTTCATAAAAACACAGTTATGTATGAGTTCAGTCCAGTTCAGTTTTAAAGAAGTATCATTGAGCATAGACTAAAAGTATCAAGATTTCAGATTTCCCCTAAAGGGGGACATCTTTATCGTATGAGCATTATTTCATGTTTTGGGAGAAGTATTGAGAACTGATTTGGGTAAGAGTTAATAACTCAAAATCCATAAATTATGTCGCCAACGTAGATAGGATCATGTTGTTTATTTGGGCGACTCCTCACAGCCCTGTTAAGGGCTTTTCAGATGGATCCATAGTTAAATCATTGTTGTCCTATACTCTGGCAACGTATAGGATGACTGGCAACATGTACTAGACATTGTATTATCACGAGGCTCATAGTGATGGTTTTTCGATTAGAGAAACTCCCTAAGAAAATTAAAGTATATTATTTTAGTATTTTGCTATTATTGCATATCTCATTCTAGAGCTTAAATGATTTCACCTCGTGTTCTTGTTTTACTTTCAGTCAGGGTACTTAAAGTTTCTTTTTAGTTCAATTATTAATTCCATTCAGTCGTATAACATACCATACATTTTATATATTGACGCCATTTGACGCAGCATTATTTTATGATGCAATTTCATGTACTCTTGACAACAGATGTTCAGTAAGATCACTTTCCACTAGTATTTGGTGAGACCTCCTCACTTTCAGGGTGGAGGGGGGGCCTCTAATTTAGTCAGCAAAGTTTATTTAATTTTTCAGAAATTGTTAGTCGAATAGTTAGGTATTCATGAGTCTTGTCCCGACATCTATATTTAGTTAGTAGAGCCTTCATAGATGGAAAAAGTCAGTGAGTCAATTCTGTATTTTGTATTTAGAAGTTTAAACATTTTTATCATTATTCATATTCAAATTTATTTCATACTTTTGTATGAGATATATTTAATAGATTTAAAATGTTTAATTTATAAGGCTTCTGCATGTATGTTTAGTCTTCCGCTCAATAGTCAACTAGACCAAGGGTTCACCTGGGACCAAAAATGGTTTCTTAATGTCGGTCATGACCGGGGTGTAGGACTGAGGCATGAAAATTTATATAGCGTAAACCTGATCAAGCTCGATAGATAGATGAGTCAGAAAGTGACATATGGCAAAAGCGACAGGTCTGACGTGATTAAGAGATTGACACCATAATGTGGACCCACCTAGCTCCGAAGATGCACCATGAGATACGAGACACAAATGACATAAGGTAAATTTGAAGTTCAACAATTGTAAGAGAATTCATGATTAGTGAGTAGCAATAATGAGTATCAATAGGTTTCATGAGGCTTGATGCGCCAATTTTGTTCTCGTCTAATTTTCATTCACTTATAGAAATTTACTTAGCTTATGCTGTGGAAATTCATGCTCTCAAGTTATATTTTATAAACAAGTTGGTTTATGTTAATTTACGTGCTTGATCATAACAATCCACGTGTACAAATTGAAATTTATCCATCCCTGGACGGTCAACTTGTGCATATTTTCAACAATATCATTTTCCATTCCCGTCTTTTAAAACCCAACAACAGCTTCTTGATTCAATCAAAAAAGTTGATAGAAAAAGCTTAAATATAGTGATATTCCTACAGTTCATTATTGCATCTGCTGTTGTGTCTGCAAAACTCGAGTTAGATTCGTCGAGGATTTTGTTAACCTTGTACGGATATTCCCATCCTCTCTGCTTCTTTTCCCCCCAAAAAACTAGTAATAATCTGAATTATGTATACTTAGTTTTTATTTCTTTGTACATCTTGCAGGAGCCAAACATTCAGGAAGGTCTCTTTATTGGAGCATAATTATCCGCATGCGTTTTGCACGTGGTTGTTTCGTCGTGATTTTTTTACACATATTTAATTATTTTTATACTATCTTTGTCTCAATCAGCCTTGGGCTTCAAGGTACTTCTCTTTCGCCTTACTTGCATACATCCATTTAATGTCTCATTAGCTTCATGTCGTATGCATTTTTCTCCATGTTTGCTTTCTTCTAGTCTTGGTAGTAATCAAATCTCTTCTAAAGCTTCTTTGTATACAATATTTTTGGTTTATGTCCCTTTGTGGATATTTGGTTGTTCCGTCATGAGCAAAACTTTAGTTTGCGCTATAGATATTCCTCTTGATATGCTACGTACAATTGGCAATATGAGAAAACATGTTGTGGTAGGTACAATCCAACATTTGGTATTGTTTGACCTTGTGCTTTATTTATTGTCATTGCAAAACATAGTTGTATTGGAAATGGTTTCTTGATAAATTTGAAAGGATACCCTTTATTCTCTGGCGGTGATAGTTGTATCCTTGGAATAAACACTTGCTTTGTGGCACATTGACCTGTTGTCATTCGGCATGTATGACATTCTTGTCGAAGCCTCTACAAATTAATCTTGTCCCATTACACAGTCCATTTGAGGGGTCTAGATTTCTTAGCATCATGATGGATGCATTTTCTTTCAACAGTAATCTAATGTGTATAGTTAAAAGATTCATGAATTGTTATGTATTCGTTAGTAGGTAATTGTTGATTTGTTTTGATTTTGAAGTAATAGAATAAGACATATGCAATAGTTTAGATGGATTTGATAATGTACCTATGCGGCGGGAGACCATTTGGTGTTAATGTGTTGAGGTATTTTTCCTGATAGTAATTATTGGTATCATCTTTCGCGGAGTCAAAACTGATACACGTTTTGGTTTCTCTAGGGAATTTTCAAATCATCATTTCATTTAGGTTATCTACAAGTTCACTTGTACTTCCCAAGATTGCCCGTTCTGTTATGTATGCTGCATATTTGTAATTTTGTTTTATGGACGAAAATATTTGCCTGGCCAATGTTTCTTCTAGATTAGTATTCTGACTTTGTTTGGCTGTCATTTTTCTGGAAGTGCGACTAAATTTTCCTTTATTGTTGTTTCTTCTCCATTCCCAATACGTGGCAAAAACTCACTGAAAGTTATATCTCTTTTGGCGCGCATATTTGTTGATAGTTTAATCTTTTCCATTAAAGGTCACAAATAGGACCTCAACAAAGTTGCATCTACCGTCTCAAAGCGTGTTGATTTTGGGACCACCGGCAGAACTTGACGGAAGTCACCTCCAAAAGCCATGACTTTACCTCTAAATGGTTTGTCGCTATCCATTATATCGTGAAAGCTTGTGTCGACCGTTTCAATTATGTGTGGCTTAGCCATTGGTGCTTCATCCCATATTATTAATTTAGCTTTTATAATTAGTTTGGCCCCTCTACCTTGTTTTGACATATTTTTCATGTTGTCTCATATGCTTGTAGTGGTATGCCAAATCTTTAGTGTGTCGTACATCGTCCAGGCAATATTGTTGCTGCTACACCATTGGTTGTTGATGCCAATGCTATCATACCGTTTGATCTCACCTTGGCTAGTAATGCCCAATATAGGAAAGTTTTCCCTGTTCCTCCAGGCCCATCTACAAAGAATAACCCCGGTGTTCCTGAGTTCACCCTTCCGATAATGGTATTGTAAGTTTGTGCTTGTTCTGATTTAACTTTGATTGTGTGTCAACATCTTCAACTGGGACCTTCACAGACAATTTTTCTATTATTTCTCTACATACATGTGGTTCAGCTTGCTGTAAATGTTGTTTGATTTTTAGGGATATAATATTTGTCAACACTTTGTCGCATACTCTCCAAGTAACCGTTAATGCTTTTCAAGGTACATCGTAGTTGTACCTAAGTTGTGTTTGACTGCCGCCTTTTAAAGTGCTCGGACATGTCATTTTAATATGTGTTCCAGAGATATCTGACATCAATTGGGTTGCAATGCACTAAGATTGTAGCAAATAAATTTCGAAGGGAGGTTGGCATTTTGAAGGTGACCGATTTGCGTAAACATTCATAGTTGTTGTTATCTGATTCTAATAACGCACTTTCTTTGGCTGCTTGTTTGAAAGTTTCACAATGCAGTCCATTAACTGTAAGTAAGTTTTCAAATGAAGTTGGACCTCGAACGTGATTCAATAATAGCCTCTCATAATACCTCTTTCCTTCTCTAGAATTTGCTGCGATATTGAGTAGATTTGTTTAGCATCTAAACTTTGTGTGTTTACTGAACATAGACATTAAGTGTATTAGTCTTACCAATATTTATGCGTCCAATGACGGTGCGTGATTTTCATTTTGTCCAAATTTTTGATTAGGAGTTCTAAACATAATGTTCTTGAAAATCTCTATAAAGATATTTGCGTGCCTCAGTGTCTATACAACACATCTTGAAATACTCGTTAAGCATAGTTATATTTACATAATCTGATCCCACAATCATTTGCAGATTTTGCTTTTTCAAAAAGCACACTACATATTGTTTTGGAAGTACATTATTTACTACTATCATTTTTCAGTTCGAAATTGTGTGTATTTATACAATCTGATTGTAACGCCCCAAAATGAACTAAGGTGAACTAGAGCCTCGTGGTTGTTTCTTGAGTTAATGTTAAGTTAAAATGAGTTATATTAGTGTTCTTAGGCAGTGTGTGAAGTTTGGTTATGTCACGCCCCGAGCTACCCCCGAGACGCGGACACGGAACGTAGGACCACAAGTGATCTCAAGCTAACCCTGCTGGCATGATCATGAGCATACTAAAGAATAATAAATTGTTGCGGAAGCTAAATCATACTTAAAATGAAAAGATGGGGAATACCCATATGCTAAATCTGAGATATATGAAAAATGATGAGTTTAATACAAAGAAAATATCAACTCAACGCTAAACTGAAACTAACTATGTCTGAAATAAGCTTCTAAACTGGACTAGAAATACTGGGACAAGCCCAAGCTAAATCTAGCAAAGATGAAACTAAATGACTGAAGACTGAAATTAAACTCATGTCTGTTGTCCTCGGAGAATGAGGACTCACCACTAAATCTGCTGAACTGGAGATCGGAAATCGATCTATGCGTGATCTGGATGCTGAGAACCTGAACCTACATCACGAGAAGATCTAGCACACATATGCGTCAGTACTTGAAGGTACTGAGCATGTAGGATAGAGTAAAGCTAAAATAAAACATAACTGAACAAGCACAAAAGCAAGTATAATAATCTGAACATGATATACTGAATTCTGAGCTAACTGGATGCAATGACCAATTTATAACATGCTGAAACACAATACTGAATATACTGATAAATGGTCAATGCAGAGAGCCTGACTGAACTGTGGGAGCTACTAATAACCGATAATAAAACCACATGAGCTAAATGTGGAGTCCGATGTATACGCCCCATCGAGAGTACCCGATATACCCTGCCAAAGGTACAAAGGCATGCTGGCGTGATCACTAAATTAATTGCCCACAAAGGGGACTTACAACCTACTTGGCTAGTAGTTGTGGGACTGTTTGGGTACGCTGAACCCTAGTCCAACTCGGTATTATGCTACTCCAATGAATTTTATAATTAACTGATTATGACTGAGTTTCTGTAAATATTGGATAACTCAAAACTAAACATGCAAACTGAGAATGCAACAATTAATCTGGTAATTATGCATTTATAACTGAGGCATGTGTATCTGAAGTAACTGAAATATCTGACCTAGTATGTGTAATTCAAAACTAAATAAATACAAAGCTAGGGTTCTGAAATTCATGCGATAATCTGAGCAATAACATGATAATCTAATTTGGAACGTATACTTTAACTAAATCATGAAGTTATGATGTAATTCTAGGAACCCTAGGTTTAATCATGATAAGAGAATCAAGAACTGACTGAAAACTAGGGACCCAATGGGTGAAAGCAACCACTAGTGAAATCCCAATTCCTAGTGATGAAATTCACGGAAAAATACTTAGATTTCGTGGCTAGAACTGCTGAAAACTTGTTGCATTCTTGACTAGGGTTCTTGACCTTTTTTCTCCATTCTTGTTTGTAATTTTCTAACTTTTGATTAATGATTTGACTCAAGTAAGTTTTAGTTATGTTTCTAGGCTTAAAATGATTAAAATCTGATGATTTAGGATCAAAACGACGTATCTTAAGGTTTAAATGAAGTGGGAAAAGACCAAAAGACCCCTGGGTAAGTTGTTGTCGGAACAAACGGCGACCTGAACAGACGTTCCGTCGTTTGGGTCCGTAGTTTGGGTCTGTTCGATAGACCTTTACTAAAACTGGCATACCTTTTTACTCGGAGCTCTGATTTTGGCAAGGTTGGTGTCTATGGAAAGCTAATTCAATTATATATCTGTTGATATGTCATAGAGCACCTAATTCATTTTGTTCAAAGATTTATGATCATTTGAAGTTGACCCTACTGCATTTCCCCCCTAACTGGCTGCTAGTTCCCACCTACGGTCAGACCTACGGACCGTGGATCCATGTACGAACCGTGCTGGTCATACGTGGTTCTTGTCAGAGAGTGGGTGAATGGGGTCTCAATCGACGGTCACAGACTACGGACCGTCGTCTGATCTACGAACCATCTTCTGACCTACGGACCGTAGGTCCGTCCGTCGATCAAGACTTAGCCAATTTTTCCCGGCTGAGTTTTTGGGAGTTTCTGATCCCATCGACGGTTGTGCAGGATGGACCGTGGGTCAGGATACGGTCTGTCGATGCCACCGTTGGTTGCACCTACAGTTTTTTTTTGAAAGGCTGGTTTTTGGTCTGTTTTGGATACGGGGTGTTACATTATCTCCCCCTTGGGAATCCTTGTCCTTGAATGATGACTAACTAGATGGAATAGAGGGAGAGAGCTGCAAACCCTACTACTAAACACTGAGAACTGAGTTTCTGACTGAATTGAGTTCCGAGAACAAGCAAATACGCTGAAAATGCAAGTACAAACTGAGGGAACATGATTCTAAGATGAATTTACGCATGAATGACTGGAAAACAGAAGAGGAACTATTACCTCAAGCTGGAGTGGAATCAGAAGGAAAAAGGTGAGGATACTTGGCTTTCATGGATGCTTCTGCTTCCCAAGTAGCTCCCTCTACGGACTGACTCCTCCACAAAACCTTGACTGAAGCGATATCTTTGTTTCTCAACCTTCTAACTTGACAGTCAAGAATATTTACTGGTACATCCTCATAAGAAAGACTATCTTTCACCGCCACACTCTCTAATGGCACTATAGTTGTTGGGTCACCCAAACACTTCTTCAATATTGAGATGTGGAAAACCGGATGCATCGCTGCTAAGTCTGCTGGTAATTCTAACTCATATGCCACCTTGCCAATCCTTTTCAAGATCTTGTAAGGGCCTCCATATCTAGGACTGAGCTTACCTTTCTTACCAAATCTCATCACCCCTTTCATAGGTGATACTTTCAGAAAAACACAATCATCAACTTGGAACTCTAGTTCCCTTCTCCTTACGTCTGCATAAGATTTCTAACGACTCTGGGTTGTCTTAAGTCTATCTCTAATGAGTTACACTTTCTCCATATCATGAAGGACTGAATCTGGCCTTATCAAAGCTTCTTCACCTACTTCAAACCAAGCAACAAGAGACCTACATCTACGCCCATACAAAGCCTCATAAGGGGCCATCTGAATGCTGGAATGGTAGCTATTGTTGTCGGCAAACTCAATTAGAGGAAGGTGATCATCCCAACTACCTTTGAAATCGATCACACAAGCTCTCAACATATCCTCTAGGGTCTGAATAGTATGCTCTGCCTGTCCATCCGTCTGCGGATGAAATGTTGTGCAAAGGTTAACTTGAGTACCAAGACCCTTCTGAAACGACTTCCAGAAATGAGAGGTAAACTGAGGACCTCTATTTGAGATGATAGACAAAGGAACCCCATGCAAACTCACATTTTCATTAATGTAAAGCTTGGCATAGTCCTCTGCCGAATCTGTAGTCTTGACCGCTAAAAAGCGAGAAGACTTAGTCATCCTATCAACTATCACCCAAATGGATTCATGTTGTCTGCGAGTACGCGGTAACCCTGTGATGAAATCCATATTGATTACTTCCCACTTCCAAGTAGGAATGTCTATCTCTTGAGTCACCCCCCCTTGTTTCTGATGTTCTACCTTGACTTGTTGACAATTGGGGCACTTACTCACACAATCTGCTATATCCCTTTTCATGCCATTCCACCAATAGACTTCCCGCAGATCGCAGTACATATTAGTGGCACCTGGGTGAATAGAATATCTGGAGTTATGGGCTTCTGCAAGAATATGTTGTCTCAACTCACCCACATCAGGAACACACAATCTACCTTGGTAGCGAAGTATACCATATCCCTCTTTGGGAGAAAATACCCACTCTCTGATTATGGACTGCACCTTTAAGTTCAAGCAAGATTGGATCACTGTCTTGCTTTTCCTTAACCTCCACTACCAAAGAAGATTATGCCCCATTCTGAACTGTTACATCATTGTCTGATATGCTCATAAGGCAAACTCCCAAGCGAGCAAGCCTGTGAACATCCTTCACTAGCTCCTTTCTTTCTTCTTCAACATGGGCTACACTACCCATAGATAGTCTACTAAGAGCGTTTGCTACTACATTCGCCTTACCAGGATGATAATGCACACTCATATCATAATCCTTAAGGGACTCAAGACATCTCCTCTGGCAAAGATTCAACTCTTTCTGGGTGAACACACACTGAAGGCTCTTATGGTCAGTGAACACATCTACATGAACACCATACAAGTAGTATATCCATATATTGAGTGCAAACACCACTGCTGCAAGCTCGAGGTCATGAGTTGGATAGTTCTTCTCATGCACCTTAAGCTGTCTAGAAGCATAAGCTATAACCTTATCTCGTTGCATCAATACACAACCAAGGCCAACTCTGGATGCATCGCAATAGATCACATAACCATCTGAACCCTCTGGTAGAGTCAAGACAGGAGTTGTATTCAATCTAGTCTTCAATTCTGCAAAGCTTTTCTCACAATCATCTTACCATTGAAACTTGACCATCTTTCCCGTCAACCTAGTCAATAGTGAGGCTATGGATGAAAATCCTTCCACGAACCTTCTGTAATAACCCGCTAGATCTAAGAAACTTCTGATATATGTGGCAGAGGTAGGTCTGGGACATTGTTTCACTGCTTCTATCTTCTGTGAATCCACTCGGATCCCTTCGCTAGATACAATGTGACCAAGGAAAGCAACAGATTGCAAACCAAAACTCACATTTGCTAAACTTAGAGAATAACTGGCGATCTTTGAGAGTCTGCAGAACAACTCTCAAATGACTTGCATGTTCTTCCTTATTCCTTGAGTAAATAAGGATATCATCAATAAAGACGATAACGAACAAGTCCAAATACTGTTTGAACACTCTGTTCATCAAATCCATGAAAGCTGTAGGAGCATTTGTTAATCTAAATGACATAACTACAAATTCATAATGGAATGTCACTATCTCTGACTCTGAGCTGATGATAACCCGATCTGAGGTCTATCTTTGAGAAATGGCTAGCACCCTGAAGTTGGTCAAACAAGTCATCAATCCTGGGGATGGAATACTTATTCTTGATTGTGACCTTGTTCAAATGTCTATAGTCAATACACATTCTGATAGAACCATCTTTCTTCTTTACGAACAACACTGGTGCACCCCATGGTGAAATGCTAGGTCTGATGAAACCCTTATATAGAAGGTCTTTCAACTGCTCTTTCAATTCCTTAAGCTCTACTAGAGCCATTCTATAAGGAGGAATAGAAATAGGCTGGGTATTTGGAAGGAGATCAATCCAAAGTCGATTTCCCTTTCGGGAGGGACTCCGGGAAGATTTTCTGGAAACACTTCTGGAAACTCATTGACTACTGGAACTAACTCAATAGTTGGGGTTTCATATCTAGAGTCCTTAACCCGAACTAGATGATAGAGATAACCCTTAGATATCATCTTTTTGTCCTTAAGGTAAGAAATAAATTGACCCATAGGCGCTAAGCTACTACCCTTCCATTCTAATATTGGTTCATCTGGAGACTGAAAACGAACAATCCTAGTTCTCAATCGACTGAGGCATAACATGAATGTAACCAATCCATGCCTAAAATAATATCAAAGTCTACCATTTCTAACTCTACAAGATCTGCTGAGGTGACTTTCTGAGAGACTATGACAGAGCAAGTTCTGTATACCCGTCTACCTATAACTAGGTCACCAACTGGAGTAGAGACTGAGAAAGGTTCTGAGAGAGTTTTTGGATTGACACTGAATTGGAATGTAAGGAGTTACAAAAGAAAGAATAGCCCCTACATCTAACAATACGTAAACATCAAGGTCAAAGACTCGTAACGTACTAGTGACTACATTAGGAGAACCTTCCTGATCCTGGCGAGCCTGAAGAGCATACAGTCTGTTTTGGCACTGACCGCCACTTGTACCAGATGAGTTACCCTGCTGAGTCGGGCGATTTGCTGGTGCTGATGAAGTTGTAGACTGAGCTCTACCATTTCCACCTCCTTGATCATGTCTCGAAGGACAATCCCTCAACATGTGACCAGATGGACCGCACCCAAAACATCCTTATTTTCCTACAAGACACTCGCTCAGATGGTTCTTACCTTACTTAGGGCAAGTGGGGTATGTCTTGGTGCCTGAAACACTTCCCGAAGACTTATAGCCTGATGCTCTACCCTTCTGGTCATACGTGTTCTTGGAGGATGGAACACTAGCTGATGAAGGGGCTGGAGATGAGAACTTCTGTTGACTCTGCGAGAGATTTCCACCACCCGATTTCTGCTGAGAATAGTCATAGTTCCCAGTCCTAGACTTCTTATTCTCTTTGGCCCGTTCTCTAAGCTTATCACCCTCAACCTGCTGAGCATGAGTCATAAGCCTAGAGATGTTCATATCTCCCAGTAACATAGCATTTCTGCACTCTGTTTTCACCAAATCCGACACTCCATACAAGAACTTATTCATCTGAGACCTGGAGTAAGCAACCATGTGAGGAGCATACCTGGAGAGTAGGTTAAACTTCAGACCATACTCTTGGACAGTCATGTTACCTTGCCTCAAGTTCATGAATTCCTGAGCCTCTGCCTCTCTCAACTCTATTGGGACAAACCTGACGAGAAAAGTCTCACTAAAACAATCCCAAGTGTAGTAGATGCATTTGCACCCCTATTCTCCTTCCATTGAGTGTACCAGATATGAGCAACATCCTTCAACTAGTATGATGCCAACTTAACCCGATCATTCCCAGTGACTTGCATTACCTCAAAGATCTTCTTGATCTCATCCGAGAAATTCTGAGGATCCTCATTAGTCTGTGATCCTAAGAACTCAGGCGGATTCATTCTAACAAAGTCATGGACCATTGCTGCTGCTAATCTACCATTTTCATTCACAGGAGCATGAACCCGATTGTTCTGGTGGGTCATACTCTGAGCCAACATCTGTATGGTATTCCTGAACTCAGCATTGGAGACTTCTTGATCTGCGACTGGAGGAAATGCGTTTGCATTCCTGGAATTCAAATTCCTAGCGTTAGCTCTACGAGGAGGCATGATCTAAAACGTATAACATCAAGTTAGAATGGGATTAGATCATACCTTAGGCACGATAAGAGTAACAACAAAGTGAAGTTTTCCTAAAACATTTCATAGCCTCCCTCTCATTAAATGTGGTGCACTTCACACCCATGAAATGGACTCTACTTAGTGCGGCTTTTCAGACATCCTATGACACTTAAACCTAGTGCTTTGATACCAAGTTTTGTCACGCCCCGAGCTACCCCCAAAACGCAGACACAGAATGTAGGACCACAAGTTATCCCAAGATAACCCTGCTGGCATGATCATGAACATACAGAAGAATAATAAACTATTGTAGAAGCTAAATCATACTTAAAATAAAAAGATGGGGAATACCCATATGCTAAATCTGAGATATATGAAAAATGATGAGTTTAATACAAAGAAAATATCAACTCAACGCTAAGCTAAAACTAACTATGTCTAAAATAAGCCTCTAAACTGGACTAGAAATACTGGGACAAGCCCCAGCTAAATCTAACAAAGCTGAAAATAAATGACTGAAGACTGAAATTAAACTCATGACTGTTGTCCTCGGAGAATGAGGACTCACCACTGAATCTGCTGAACTGGAGATCAGAAATTGATCTATGCGTGATCTGGATGCTGAGAACCTGAACCAACATCACGAGAAGATGTAGCGCACGTATGCGTTAGTACTTGAAGGTACTGAGCATGTAGGATAGAGTAAAGCTAAAATAAAACATAACTTAACAAGCACCAAAGCAAGTATAATAATCTGAACATGATATACTAAATTCTGAGCTAACTGGATGCAATAAACAATTTATAACATGCTGAAACTGAATACTGAATATTCTGATAAATGGTCAACGCAGAGAGTCTTACTGAACTGTGGAAGCTACTAATAACCGATAATAAAACCACATAAGCTAAATGTGGAGTCCGATGTATACGCCCCATCGAGAGGACCCAATATACCCTGCCAAAGGTATAAAGGCATGCTGGCGTGATCACTAAACTGATTGCCCGCAGAGGGGACTTACAACCTACTTGGCTAGTAGTCTGGGACTAGTTGGGTACGCTGAACCCTAGTCCAACTCAGTATTATGCTACTCGTAATGAATTTTGAAATTAACTGATTATGACTGAGTTTCTGTAAATACTGGATAACTCAAAACTAAACATGCAAACTGAGAATGCAATAATTCATCTGGTAATTATGCATTTATAACTGAGGCATGTATATCTGAAGTAACTGAAATATCTGACCTAGCATGTGTAATTCAAAAACTAAAGAAATACAAAACTACGGTTTTAAAGTTCATGCGATAATCTGAGTAATAACATGATAATCTAATTTGGAACGTATACTTTAACTAAATCATGAAGTTCTGCTGTAATTCTAGGAACCATAGGTTTAATCATGATAAGAGAATCAAGAACTGCGTGAAAACTAGGGACCCAATAAGTGAAAGTAATCCACTAGTGAAATCCCACATACCTGATGATGAAATTCACGGAAAAATACTTAGATTTTGTAGATGGAACTGCTGGAAACTTGTTACGTTCTTGACTAGGGTTCTTGACCTTTTTTCTCCTTTCTTGCTTCTAATTTTCTAACATTTGATTAATGATTTGACTTAGGTAAGTTTTAGTTATGCTTCTAGGCTTAAACTGTCTAAAATTTGATGATTTAGGGTCAAAACGGTGTATCTTAAGGTTTAAATGAAGTGGGAAAAGACCAAAAGACCCCTGGGTAAGTTGCTGTCGGACCAAATGACGACCTGGACAGACGGTCCGTCGTTTGGGTCTGTTCGACAGGCCTTTACTAAAATGGGCATAACTTTTTACTCGGAGCTCTGATTTTAGCAAGGTTGGTGGCTATGGAAAGCTAATTCAATTATCTATCTGTTGATAAGTAATGGAGTACCTAATTCATTTTTTGTTAAGAGTTAGGATTATTTGAAGTTGACTCTACTATATTTCCCTCCTAACTGGCTGCTAGTTTCCACCTACGGTCAGACCTACTGACTGTGGGTCCACCTATGGACCGTGCTGGTCATCAGTGGTTCTTGTCAGAGAGTGGGTGAATGGGGTCTCGATCGACGGTCATGGACTACGGACCCTCGTCTAACCTACGGACCGTAGGTCCGTCCGTCGATCAAGATTTAGCAAATTTTTCCCGGCTGAGTTTTTGGGAGTTTGTGATCCCATCAATGGCTGTGCAGGATGGACCGTGGGAAAGGCTACGGTCCATCGATGCGATCGTTGGTTGCACCTGCATATTTTATCTGAAAGGTTGGTTTTTGGTCTGTTTTGGATACGGGGTGTTACAGGTTAAGATTGGAGGTCAAACGCCCAAGAACATCCATGACGCTAGGAAGGTGTGCCTTAGATTGTACTTGTGTGTCTTGATGTGTTTGTGTGAGTTTTACGTGTTCGTTTTCCTTGAAACTGAGGTGTGATGTTCCTAAGACCTAGACGACTTAGTTTAGAGGTTTAACGTCTGGGCACGACCCCACCTAGGACCCACTAGGGTCCCTAGATGAAGGGCCCAAGAATTGGACAAGACTGCTAAGAACACTGCCCAAACGACGGAGCAGTCTACTGGGCGTAGGCCCATTGACGCCCGGTCGACTGAGGGGAGTTGTCCCGTACTTGGTGGGAAACTCATCCCTCCCTTGAACAAGCCTCTGATGGCATCGACGCCTAGCAGCACGGGCCGTCGATCAATCGACGCCCAGTAGCTTGGGTCGTCGATTGGCCCCTTCAAAAAGCTGCTGGAGCTTGCTGCTTACTTGGTGTGTTTTGTGTAAATTCACCCCAAGTCTTTTATAACCCTAGGTCAATATTTTTAGTGTTTTTAGTTATATTAAGTTAGTTCTAAGCCCTAGTACCTAGACAAGACCCTCATTTCAAAATCAACTCTCTCTCTCTGAAGACAAACTCTCTCAAAGTCACCATTGAAAGCTAGAGGTCAAGGAAGGATAGGAGGGCTGGTTGGGCATGATTTATTCACCAAAACTCTTGGATTTGCTTGATTATTGAGGTATTGTTTCCATTCTTGAATACCCTTTCATTCAAGAAGCCATTTCTAATGAATTTCAAAAAAAGGGGTTTTCACCCTAACTTCTATTATCTTCAACCCAATATGGGTCTTGCATGAAAATGTTTCTATTTACTAATTAATGATGTTATTAATGTTAGTTGGTGATTCTAATGCTAAAACCTTGATGAAATCATGTTAAAGTTTCCTTTCAAGTTGTGGTTTATGAAATGGGTAAAATGAGCATATTTATGTATAAAATGAACTTTGGTTTTCTAGCATTGTATATTGGTTTAGATACTGCCCTAAGGGCCTTATTATGATGAATTAATGATAAAATGCTTATAGGTTGTTATGGCTTGTTAAATTGAAGAGTTGCTTAAATTGTATTGTTCTTATGATAAATTGATATTTAGTGGTATGGTCCACCTTCTTGGTGGCGGTGATTTTCTAATTAATTGGTGATGTTTATTAAGTATTGAGAATGGAATCTTGAAGGTCTAAATTGTAAAATGAACAAAAATTGTAAATGGATCTTGTTTTGTGATTATGAAGCTTGAATTGTATGTTTGACCTAGATTTTGGTCTAATTGAAGAATATGACTAAGTGAAGTATGTAAAGTGTGTATGTTGATGAATGGAAGTCTAAAGCATGTTTATAAGTAGTGTATATGAAATGATGCTTATATGCAAGGTATGCTCACATGTACATGATGTACCGTGGTTTCACGGTATGTCTAATGCTTTTTCCTTAAGTTTAGTGTGTGTCGAGAGCCCTTTTTTGTTAATTTTGATATAAGTTTCTCTTTGTTTGCAGAAAATCTGTCCAAGGATGAACGCGGGAGTTTTTGAGAGAAAATTGCAGAAGAGACCACCTACGGAACCTATGACGGTCCGTCGCGGCTGTGACGGTCCATAGGTGGCACCGTAGTGGAGGGAGAAGTTGCTGAAGGAAATTTGGGGAAGTCTGACCAAGTGTGGGATTACGGAAGTCCATGACGTATCGTCACAGCGACGACGGTCCATCCTGCAGGTTCGTCGTAATGATCAGAGAGTAATCCCAGTACCCAAAATTCCAAAGTTCAAGTGTTTTGAAACGAAGACCCTCGACGGACCGTCGTGCTTGAAACGGTCCGTCATACCTGTCCGTCGAGGGGAATGAAGAAAGCAACATGAGAAGATGTAAAGTATGGGACGACGGAGGCTATGACGGTCCGTCACGTGGTCCGTCGACCCAGACGCGTTTGGACAGATTTTTAGTAAATAGAATCCTTATTTGATTAGGTTTTGCTTTTATTATAAATAGTTGGAAAAACCTCATTTTTGGGGTTAGACATTCTGGATAATTTTTAGTTTATAGTTCTTGAATTATATTATTAAATTCTCGATTTTGGGAATTAAGATATTTTCCGGGAATTGATTGTTGTGGATTTCGTTGATTAATCAAGTTAAATTCTGGGAAATTATTGGTTCTCATAAAAAGTAAGTGCATGAATTCTTCCATTAACCATATGAATTGTGTAGTTACGAACATGGGTAACTAAACCTCATAGCTAGGGTTGTGGGAACCATGGGTGAATAACAAGGTAGTAATCTAACTTCAATAACAATTCTAGAGTGGTGTCTTGCATGTATTGATAATTCTTTCGTTTAGAATTCTTTTTAACGGTGGCCAACGTTAGAACTTGCCTTAATGCTACTTGCCGGACCAAGGAGGTAGATAATAGGGAAAGAATTATCAACATAGATTTAGTGTAGACTATCTAATAGACTAGTATTGGTTGGTACGAGTTAATAGCTTAGTCAAATACCGAATACGATGTTTAATATGAGGTAAAGATAAGGGTTAGTATAGCAACACACGTAGCCGGACCAAGGTGCGGAGTGAAATTCTCTAGATGGCGGACGAAGGATTTAGAGATACATAACTTATCACTTTACGTGCAAGATATCAGGATAGAGCTGTTATAGTTAGATTTACCAAGTTAGGAACCTGTGGGGAACACTAAAACCCAAGTTACTTTTATAATTTGATTAAAATCCGAAAGTTAAATTTGTTAGTTGTTCATTCTTATTTAATTAGTCATTTTCATTAATTTAGAAATAAAACCCCCCTTTTTGTCCTTTGGTTTATTGGAAAATAGTTGGCTAAATAATAGTAATAATAAAATAAAGTTAAGTCTGAACTATTTTCCTTGTGGGATCGATCCCAACCTCATTAGTTGGGTTGTTTACTTGATACGACCGCTTTACTTCTTATTTGAGAAGTAAGTTTGAGCGTATCAAATTTTGGCGCCGCTGCCGGGGAAAGTAGCTTTTAGATTAACTTAAATTTGTTACTAAAATTTAGTCAATATTTTCCTGATTTTACTTTTTCTGTTGTTTTTGATTTTGCCAGGTTTGACGTCCTTGTATGCCAAATACACGGAGAGGAAGAGAACCCTTGTTTCCCTACGATCACGAGTTAGAGCGTACACTATGCAAAATGAATCGAAACTTGGGTATAAATGATGATGATCCAAACCTGAACATCCCAGCTCCGGTTGATGCTCATGGTCGATTATTACCTGATGATCCTGATCAAGGTGCACAAAGGGGACATAATCCCGCTCCACGTCCTCAAGAATACTACAGAGGGTATGACAATATTGCAGATTCTGATGGGCCACTTGTCTTGGCCCCTCTACCAGAAGGTCACACCTTTGTAGTCACTAGTAGTCTAATGCAAATGCTCACGGCTAGAGGTTTGTTTTCAGGACTATCGTCTGAGGACCCACATGCCCATATAGCTAAGGTGAGGGCAGTGTGTAAAAGCTGTGTAGGGAGGCCTGATTTGAATTTGGATGTAATAGGGCTAAGAGTATTTCCTCTCTCACTGACGGGAGAGGCTGCCATTTGGTTCACTGAGCTCCCTTATAACTCAATTTTCACTTGGAACAAACTGAGGGACGTTTTCTTAGCACGTTACTATCCGGTCTCCAAAAAACTAAATCACCAAGACAGAGTTAACAACTTTGTGGCACTACCAAGAGAGTCAGTTAGTAGTTCTTGGGATAGGTTCACTTCATTTCTGCGAAGTGTCCCCAATCACAGCATAGATGATGAGTCACTGAAAGAATACTTCTACCAGGGACAAGATGATAATAATAAAGCGGTATTGGATACTATAGCAGGTGGTTCTTATGGGGAGTGTCCCTATGCTGAAATTGCCGAAAAATTAGAGAAAATCTCCCGGAATAATAAAGCATGGAGTACTAGGAAGACAGATACTGGGAGAAATACTTTTGCCGTGCAATCCACACATAATCCAGCCACAGATGAGATTCGTGAAGAGATGGCACAGATGAGAACTGAGCTTGGGTTAGTGTTAAAACATGTCACTGGGGGTGCAGAAAAGATAAACGCAGTGAACTACTTGTCTAAACCACCACCACCAACTGATGAATATTATTATGAGGAAGATTCTTATGCAGTAAATGATCAGACGGGGGGTTTCCGACCAAATGCCCAAGGCTCCAATCAGGAGAATTGGGGCCAAGGTCAAGGAAATCAAGGTCGGAACTTTGGTAACTACAACCGCGAGGGTAATTATGTTCGTGATGGAAATTACAACCGCGACAACAACTTCAACAGGGGTAACTATGGTAACAGAAATGAGAGGAGTGGGACCTATGTTCCTCCTCAAAATCGTGAAGTTGCTCCTAGGGATGGTGGAGGTAGTATGGCGCGAGTTGAGGATATGTTGCACAAGATGATGAGGAGGTTCGATGCTAGTGATGAGCACACCAAAGAGTTAAGGAGTGATGTAGCAGGTATTGGACAGGAAGTTGATACACATGCCATATCAATTAAGCAGCTTGAATTGCAAATGGCTCAATTATCTGCAACTGTGAACACACGGCAACCGGGCACTCTTCCTAGCAACACTGTCCAAAATCCGAAAAATGATGGACACTGTATGGCAATTACTACTCGTGGTGGTAAACAAACTATGACCCACCTATGCCGTCTATTGTGGAAAAGGTCATCAAAGATAATAATATAGTGGTAGAGGTTAGTGATGAAGTAGAAGATAACACTGATAAAGATGCTGAAGTGCCTAAAAAGGTAACTCCCATGCCTAGACCTCCACCCCCCTTTCCTCAAAGATTAGTGAAAAAGACCGAGGATGGCAAATATCGGCGTTTTATAACAATGTTGAAGCAACTTTCTATCAATGTCCCTTTGGTAGAAGCTTTTGAACAAATGCCCGGTTATGCCAAGTTTATGAAAGATTTGGTTACAAAGAAAAGATCGGTCACTTTTGAGGATGATGACAGAATGCAGCATTGTAGTGCTATTGCTACAAGGTCTTTGGTGCAAAAGAAAGAAGATCCGGGTGCATTTACTATTCCTTGTACAATCGGGTTATTACATTTCGCGAAAGCATTATGTGATCTAGGAGCAAGCATAAATCTCATGCCCCTCTCGATTTACAAGAAGTTGGGTTTGGGCGACCCAAAGCCCACTGCGATGCGGCTACTGATGGCCGATCGAATAGTAAAAAGGCCTATAGGGATACTCCATGATGTGCTAGTAAAAGTAGAGTCGTTTATATTTCCAGCAGATTTTGTCATTCTTGATTGTGAAGTCGATTTTGAGGTGCCTATTATTCTTGGGAGGCCATTCCTTGCTACGGGTAGAGCTTTAGTTGATATGGAAAAAGGGCAAATGAAATTTCGGTTGAACAATGAAGAAGTGACTTTCAACATTTGTAGGTCCATGCGGCAGAGTGGTGAGCTCCAATCGGTATCTGCCATATCCTACAAAGTTGGTGAATCACCCAAGACACAAATAGAACAACGTCTAGGTGTAGAAGCACTGGCAGCAGTGATAATGAATTTTGATAATGAAGGCATTGAAGAATATGTGTCATTAGTCGCTGCTCTTGATCGTGGTAATGTTCGGTTTAAACCGAAGAAATATGAGCTAGACATGAAGAATCGCGAGTCTCCACCCGCTAAACCATCCATAGAGGAGGCTCCAAAGCTAGAACTAAAAGCTCTCCCACCGCATATCAGGTATGAATTCTTACAAAATGGTGATACATTGCCGGTAATCATTGCATCAGATCTGAATGAACAACAAGTTGAGAGTTTGGTCAAAGTGCTAAAAAGGTTCAAAAGAGCTATTGGGTGGACCATTGCGGACATTATTGGGATCCCTCCTGGTATTTGTTCTCATAAAATCCAACTCATGCCCGATCATAAGCCAAGTATTGAACACCAGAGACGCTTAAATCCACCTATGCAAGAGGTTGTGAAGAAGGAAATCATAAAATGGTTGGATGCTGGAGTAATTTATCCGATCGCCGATAGTAGTTGGGTATGCCCTGTTCAGTGTGTACCTAAGAAAGGGGGAACGACTGTGGTCCCCAATAAAAAAATGAACTTGTTCCAATGAGGCCGGTGACTGGATGGAGGGTGTGTATGGATTACCGGAAATTAAATGCATGGACCGAAAAGCACCATTTTCCCATGCCCTTCATGGATCAGATGTTGGATAGACTCGCCGGAAAAGGGTGGTACTGTTTTCTTGATGGTTATTCAGGGTATAATCAGATCTCTATTGCACCAGAAGATTAAGAGAAGACCACTTTTACTTGTCCATATGGGACCTTTGCGTTCAAGAGAATGCCGTTTGGGTTGTGCAATGCACCCGCCACATTTCAGAGATGTATGATGTCAATATTCTCCGACATGGTAGAAGATGCTATTGAGGTTTTTATGGATGATTTTTCTGTGTTTGGTGAATCATTCGAGCAATGTTTGAGCCATTTATCTGAGGTTCTTAAGAGATGTGAAGATTGCAATTTAGTTCTCAATTGGGAAAAATGCCACTTCATGGTCAAATAAGGTATTGTTTTAGGCCATCGTATTTTAGAAAAAGGCATAGAAGTTGATCGAGCCAAAGTTGAGGTGATAGAGAGACTTCCTCCACCTATCTCTGTAAAAGGTGTGAGAAGCTTTCTTGGGCATGCAGGTTTTTACAGGAGATTCATCAAAGATTTCTCAAAAATTGCACATCCATTGTGCAAACTGTTGGAAAAAGATTGTAAATTTTCTTTTGATGAATCCTGTCTTAAAGCATTCGGCGATCTCAAAGAAAAACTGGTATCTGCACCTATCATTATTTCTCCGGATTGGAGCAGTCCATTTGAGGTAATGTGTGATGCGAGTGGGGTTGCCCTTGGTGTAGTATTGGGACAAAGAAGGGACAAAATCCTTCATCCCATTTACTATGCTAGTAAAGCCCTCAATGAAACTCAAAAGAACTATACAGTCACTGAACAAGAGCTCCTTGCCGTAGTATTTGCTTTTGAAAAATTTCGCTCCTATTTGCTAGGTACTAGAGTTATAGTGCATACTGACCATTCAGCCCTGAGATATTTGATGGCAAAGAAGGACGCGAAACCAAGGTTAATTCGTTGGGTATTACTACTGCAAGAATTTGACTTTGAGGTAAGGGATAGAAAAGGGACCGAAAATCAAGTTGCTGATCACTTGTCCTGTTTAGAAGATGAAGCTATGAGAGAGTTGGGGGATAAGACTGATATTGATGACACGTTCCCCGATGAACATGTATTGGCTGCCTCACAAGACCTAATTCCGTGGTTTGCAGATTTTGCGAACTACCTAGCTAGTGATCTTTTTCCATCGGACTTGTCTTTTCATCAAAGGAAACATTTTATGTACGATGTGAAGAAATTCTTTTAGGATGAACCATACTTATACAGGAGTTGTGCTGACGGGCTTATTCGGCGTTGTGTGCCAGAAGTCGAGATGTTGAGTATTTTAGAGGCATACCATTCCTCACCCTTTGGTGGACATCATAGTGGTGTCCGGACTGCTCATAAGATCTTACAAAGTGGTTACTATTGGTCAACTATTCATGAAGATGCTCATGAGTTCACCAAAGCATGTGATAGATGTAAAAGAGATGGCGGCATTTCAAGAAAGCAAGAGCTCCCTCTAAACCCCATTCTTGTAATTGAGTTATTTGATGTTTGGGGTATTGACTTTATGGGTCCGTTTGTGAGTTCTCATGGAATGAAGTATATTTTAGTAGCAGTTGATTATGTATCCAAGTGGATGGAAGCTATCGCCCTCGCAAACAATGAAGGGAAGAGTGTCACTGCATTCTTGAAAAAGAATATATTTTCTCGATTTGGTATCCCACGGGCAATTATTAGTGATGGGGGATCCTACTTTTGCAACAAATTGTTCAAGGGATTATTGGAGAAATATGGGGTTCGCCATAATGTGGCCACTCCTTACCATCCTCAAACTAGTGGGCAAGTTGAAGTATAAAATAGGGAAATCAAACAGATTTTGTCGAAAACAGTGAACGCTAGTAGAACAGATTGGTCAAGGAGGCTTGATGATGCTCTTTGGGCATACCGGACAGCGTATAAGACTCCCATAGGTATGTCCCCATACCAACTACTATATGGGAAAGCATGTCATCTTCCGGTTGAATTAGAGCATAAAGCCATGTGGGCTATGAAAAAGCTAAAAATGGACTGGAACGAAGCTGCAGAACAACGATTAAATGGGTTAAATGAACTCAATGAATTTCGCCTTAAGGCTTATGAAATCTCAGCCCTCTACAAAGAGAAGATGAAGAAGTACCATGACCTAAAAAATCGAGAAACGAGAGTTTATGATTGGGGATTCGGTGCTTTTATTCAACTCTAGATTGCGCTTGTTTCCGGGCAAGCTCAAGTCTAAATGGACTGGACCTTACTTGATCACCCAATTATTCCCTCATGGAGCGGTTGAGTAGGAAAACAAGGAAGGTGTGCGGTTTAAGGTGAACGGACAACGTCTCAAAATCTATATTGGTCATGCGGAATCGACGAATGAGGTGGTTGAGGCATATCATCTTGATGAAGTCTGAGTAATCAAGTGTCCTCAGTCGTGCCGCGACGTTAAATCAGGCGCTGGTTGGGAGGCAACCCAATAGTTATCATCTAACCACTTTTATAGTTTTTTCTTTCTAGTAACGGTAGCATTTTCTATTAATGGGTTGTAAATTTTCAGGTAGCACATCTACAGGAAGTTATGCAGACAAGTTACTCTACATCAGTCACTGACGGATACATCGATGGACCGTCACGCCTGTGATGGACCGTCGCATGACTCCGTCGTGCCAGGTACGCTCTCTTGTATTTTTGAAGAATTAGGGCACAGGCGACGGACCGTGTGACGGACAGTCACAACTGCGACGGACCATCATCGGGGTTTCATCACGCCATTATCCGGCTACTCGACCCGACCCGGCTAAAGAATTTTAAAAGTTTAAAACGTTTTAAACCCCCCACCCCACCCCTTCATTACCAGTTTCATTCAATCTTCCCTCCATTTTCTCCCCTTCCAACTTCACTCTCTTCCCAAAATCCCCATCTTCTTCCATTTTTCATCCCAAATTTTCCCTCTTGGTCGGAATCTGCTGCAGTGAGTCTTAGTCTTCTAACTTGAGTGCCATCAATTGTGCATTGTTGTCTCCTCTTCCAAGGTATGTGTTCCTGAAACTCTACCCTTTACTCTTTTTGTTTGTTTTACTGTTTTTCCTAATTAATTGCATATGGGTTTCTGTTTTTGCCTAGATATTATCTAACTTAGGTCTTTAATTCCACAAAATGCCTGGACAATACTAGAGAAATTAGGGCTTTAAACTTGCCAATTTGATAGGGCTTTAAACTTGTCCATTAGGGTTCTACTCTGTATTAGAACATTGTTGGGTTGTTGTTTTGACTCACATGGGGTAAATTTGGCACCCCCCAGTTTTGTCTCTACTTGACAGCACGACAACCCGATGACGGACCGCCATACCCACGACGGTCCGTCCTGCACAACCGTCGTGACGGTCAGAGACCCCTGTCCTAATGGTCTCAACACTTTTTCTAAGTGTCCACTGACGGACACATGTGACGGACCGTCATACCAATGACGGTCAGAGACCCCTGTCCTAAGGGTCTCAACACTTTTTCTAAGTGTCCACTTACGGACACATGTGACGGACTGTCATACCCAAGACGGTCCGTCCTACACAACCGTCGTGACGGTCAGAGACCCCTGTCCTAAGGGTCTCAACACTTCTTCTAAGTGTCCACTGACGTACACATGTGATGGACCGTCATACCCACGACGGTCCATCCTGCACAACTGTCGTATCGGTCAGAGACCTCTGCCCTAATGGTCTCAACACTTTTTTGAAGTGTCCACTGACGGACACATGTGACGGACTGTCATACCCACGACGGTCCGTCCTGCACAACCGTCGTATCGGTCAGAGACCCCTGTCCTAAGGGTCTCAACACTTTTTCTAAGTGTCCACTGACGGACACATGTGACAGACCGTCATACCCACGACGGTCCGTCCTGCATAACCGTTGTATCTGTCTGAGACTTTCCTTCTGATACTTTATGTTGCCAAGTATTACATGACGGATTGCATGACGGTCCGTCATACGCACGACGGGCCATCACCAGGTCCGTCGTGCCTTACTGCTACTTTAGAGCTGTTATCACTGGTTTGATTTTCTGTGTATTATTGTCTCATTTTTTTTTGTGTCATGTTTTCATCCTTCAAGTACTAATGATGATTCGTTACAGGTACTACCTATCATGGCACCTAAACAAGATCGCGTTTACGCACGTGGGCGTTCTAAATCTGTCGCCCCATCTGCCCGATTGGTGATAGGCTTTGATGATGAGCATGATCCAGAATACGTGCCCCCAGGCACTGCTACTACAGAACGAGCTCCACGTGTACCGAGAGTCACACCCCAGAAGGTGGCGCCCGGAGTAGTCACTGCCTCCTAGTCTGATGAGGAGCGCACACTAACCGGCACACCTTCTGGGTCAGCTGCCTAAGACGAAGGAGCATCTGGCTCCTTAGGAGTTTCGTGGTCAGAGGAAGCCTCTGGGTCCGTAGAAGCCTCTGCCCTTGCCACAGCTACACAGTCTGCTTCGGATGATGACGCTGACAGCACTGACTCCACCCCTGGCTCACCAACTGGAGCTCCTGCCCCGGTTGCCGATCAGCCCAACCGGTGGTGTGTCGACGGGCAATACAAAGTATACTTGGACGCCAAAGTGCTCAATGACAAAGGCGTCATGACACGGACCCTCACACTGGAGAGGAGGGTCCTCACGGGAAGTCTCCCCACCATGCCAAACATTCACACCCTTTTCACCAGACACCGGCTGGAGTGGACGGCTCGTTCTTTGGGCTGCTATAGTGAGGAGTTAGTGCGTGAGTTCTATGCCTCCTATGTGGCTACTCTTCGCTCACAGATCGATAGGCGGTCTGCCCCCGCCAAACAGGCCCCACTTGAGCATGTCTGAGTACACGGCATCCAGGTCGACATCTCACTACCAGCCATCAGCCGATATCTATATGGCACAGATTTTGACTCCACCAGCACACCTCTCACTGCCGAGTTTGATTACCGGTGGCAAATTGTTAAAGAGGGTAGTTTCTTCCGCCAGCCTTCACTGAGAGAGACCACCAAGAGGTGGATGGCCCAGCACCTGTCTGTTGATGGAGAGGCTGCGGATTGGGTGATGGAACCTAAGGGAGCCATCAGGAAGGCCAACTTGACCTTTACGGCCAAGTTTCTTTGGTTGATAGTCCGCCATTGTCTCTCCCCCACTGCTGCTGATAATATAGTCACCTGGGATCGTGCGGTGCTGATGGCTGCAATGATGGCAGGGTTCGAGGTTGATTTCGCTTGGCTTCTCCAAGCGGTCATGCACGAGAGGGCCTTCAAGGTCACCACGACTTACCCTTTCCCTTGCATGATTTTTTCTTTGTGCAGATCAGCAGGTGTACCCATTTGGCACATTGACCAGCTCAAGACCCCGCCAGGAAATGTTGACATCGGCCTCATCAGGGATGAGGCCAATGATTTGGCCCCACAAAGAGGGCCCCGCCCAGAGGTGGTCCCATTTGGTGAGAACCTGGCAGACACCGTAGAGCATGCTCATGATGCTTCCCGTGCCGCTTCTGCACACACTGACCCTACTCCGGTCGAGTCTATCCCGGGTAGTAGCACTGCCCCGAGCTCCTCTCGCTCGGCTCCTTCTGCCACTCTAGTCCCACTTGCTCGGGTCCAGAAACTTGAGGCACAGATGGCTACACTTATGCATCACATCCAGCCTTGGATGCAGAAGACTATTGCTGAGGCAGAGGAGCGCATGGAGCGCAAGATGGTGCAGCACACGGAGAGGAAGATTGCCGAGGTACATCAGCGCTTCAATGCGTTTGAATTGCGAGTACTAGCCCGACCAGCCCCTCCGGTGGACATGTCGACCCTCCAGGCTGCGGTTGAGAGTCTGCGGGCGGATCTTGATATGATTTAAGAGGCAAGGGTGCCTGAGTCTGAGGCCCCTTCTGCAGCGCCTGCTGATGACACCGTGATGGCTGCCCTGTTTGCCACTTCTGATGTTCCACCCCCTCCCCCACGAGAGCATGTCAAGAGACGCAGGGGTCGAGAGGAGGATGAGGCTAGGGCGAGGAAGAAGGAGCGCCGTGAGATGGAGGCTGCGAGGAGAGCCTCGATTGCTGATGAGGAGGCCCGTAAGTTGAGGGCTGTAGAAGTAGCTACCGGGGCGTCTAGCTCCAAAATTGTAGATTCTGTAGGAGGCACTACTGATGGTGCTGTGGATGCTGAGGACATTACTGAGGATGTCCAGACTACGCAGGGAGTGGGTTCCGGTGAACCGGACCCACCAGCTTGCTGATCATCGGCGCTTAGCGCCTCAGGTTTGCTTCACTTACCCTTTTACGTAGTTTAACTTTTCTATGCATTGGGGACAATTGCATATCTTTTGTTGGGGTGGGGTAAATGGAAAGTGAGCACTTGGGTGAATTCTGAGTAGCCCAAGTTCACGATCCTCTTTTGGGGTTTTCTTGCCTGTGTTCTTTTTCCCCAAAAGACTGATTACTTTTATTGTTGAACCGGCATGTCACATCTGATGTACATAGCATAAATCTGAAGCATGATGGCTAAAGTAAATATGATATCTCGTTAATCAAAATGATGCATGACTAGGCATAGTAAGTGAAAATTGTGTGGTTTGAAACATGAAATAAAGATAAACTACTGCATGATCCTGAATCTATGATTTGAACTAGGTGTCGAATAATCTGGGATTGCAAGGAATGTCAAGAGAGTGTGAGGTGAAATCGAATGTCCACCATTAATACTGAGCTAGAACTTGCCTGGTTTGCCCTGCTAAAAAAGAGTCAAAATAATCACTTAGGAAAGGATCATAGGCCCTTGTTCGAAATAGTCAATCTTGAGCCTAAAAATAACAGAAAACCAAATGAATTTAATCCCTTTTTGATCCAAATGAATTGAGCTTAAAATAGATCTTTCTTTTTCTCCCCGAATGATCTTCTCTGGGAACAATGTGTTGGCCCTGGTCCCCCCTTGGACATGTGCACCTCAGTTTATGCCAAAAGCATAAGTTGAGGGTGCCTAATGCAGAAAGCAACCTTGTTTTGGCCTTGACCTAACCATGGGTATTGTGAACCTTGACTCATGGCAAAATCATGAGTTGAGGGTGGCTGCTATAAGGAAAACCCCGGAAAGTGGGGTTGAAAGAATGAAGAAAAAGAAAGAATAAAACAGAAGTGACTAAAAAAAAAAAAGCAAAATAAACAAAAGAAAAGAGAAAAGTCACTTACACATAAGGATAAGAAAGGGAAAACAGCAAAGTAAAAAGAAAATTGAGTAATAGGGCGTAATAAGATGATAAAAAGGTGGTTCGCTTAGCCGGTATGTCAAGGAGGGCAACAAGTCACTAAAGTATACCTAAATACATCCTACCTGACCCTGAGCCTATGTTACAATCTAAAAAAAGTCCTATTGTGATCCTAAGTGCGTATGAGGAATTTGAAGTAGTGAAAATAAGGGCAAGCCTATGGCAATATGTATAAATAAGTGATGAATTTGTTCTGAGAGTGAGTGTCGAAACGTGATCCTTATACTCAAACTAAAATCATTGTGTGAAAAATGAGGATGTTATTTGAAGTGAGGACAGGAGTTGTAATACCAGAAATATTAGCATCTCGGTGGGAAATTGAAGAGGATAGGCATCATTGCGTAGTAAATCTGGGTTATGGTTTGATTCTACACAAGTCAATGCCTAATAGTGATACCATGCATGAACATGATGAGAATAATCGGGATTGATAGCCAAATGATTGCGGAAGTTAAAATATGGATACTTTTGTACAAAGATTTTGTAGTGAGTCATAGTGCGTCGCTTGAGGACAAACAACGAATTTAAGTTGAGGGTGTTGATGTACCGTGGTTTCATGGTATGTCTAATGCTTTTTCCTTAAGTTTAGTGTGTGTCAAGAGCCCTTTTTTGTTAATTTTGATATAAGTTTCTCTTTGTTTGCAGAAAATCTGTCCAAGGATGAACGCGGGAGTTTTTGAGAGAAAATTGCAGAAGAGACCACCTACGGAACCTATGACGGTCCGTCGCGGCTGTGACGGTCCGTAGGTGGCACCGTAGTGGAGGGAGAAGTTGCTGAAGGAAATTTGGGGAAGTCTGACCAAGTGTGGAATTACGGAAGTCCATGACGGACCGTCACAGCTACGACGGTCCGTCCTACAGGTTCGTCGTAATGATCAGAGAGTAATCCCAGTACCCAAAATTCCAAAGTTCAAGTGTTTTGGAACTAAGACCCTTGACGGACCGTCGTGCTTGAAATGGTCCGTCATACCTGTCCGTCGAGGGGAATGAAGAAAGCAACATGAGAAGATGTGAAGTATGGGACGACGGAGGCTATGACGGTCCGTCGTGTCCATGACGGTCCGTCACGTGGTCCGTCGACCCAGACGCGTTTGGACAGATTTTTAGTAAATAGAATCCTTATTTGATTAGGTTTTGTTTTTATTATAAATAGTTGGAAAAACCTCGTTTTTGGGGTTAGACATTCTTGATAATTTTTAGTTTATAGTTCTTGAATTATATTATTAAATTCTCAATTTTGAGAATTAAGATATTTTCCGGGAATTGATTGTTGTGGATTTCGTTGATTAATCAAGTTAAATTCTGGGAAATTATTGGTTCTCATAAAAAGTAAGTGCATGAATTCTTCCATTAACCATATGAATTGTGTAATTACGAACATGGGTAACTAAACCTCATAGCTAGGGTTGTGGGAACCATGGGTGAATAACAAGGTAGTAATCTAACTTCAATAAGAATTCTAGAGTGGTGTCTTGCATGTATTGATAATTCTTTCGTTTAGAATTCTTTTTAACGGTGGCCAACGTTAGAACTTGCCTTAATGCTACTTGCCGAACGAAGGAGGTAGATAATAGGAAAAGAATTATCAACATAGATTTAGTGTAGACTATCTAATAGACTAGTATTGGTTAGTACGAGTTAATGCTTAGTCAAATACCGAATACGATGTTTAATATGAGGTAAAGATAAGGGTTAGTATAGCAACACACGTAGCCGGACCAAGGTACGGAGTGAAATTCTCTAGATGGCGGACGAAGGATTTAGAGATACATAACTTATCACTTTACGTGCAAGATATCAGGATAGAGCTGTTATAGTTAGATTTACCAAGTTAGGAACCTGTGGGGAACACTAAAACCCTAGTTACTTTTATAATTTGATTAAACTCCGAAAGTTAAATTTATTAGTTGTTCATTCTTATTTAGTTAGTCATTTTCATTAATTCAGAAATAAAACCCCCCTTTTTGTCTTTTGGTTTATTGGAAAATAGTTGGCTAAATAATAGTAATAATAAAATAAAGTTAAGTCTGAACTATTTTCCTTGTGGGATAGATCCCAACCTCATTAGTTGGGTTCTTTACTTGATACGACCGCTTTACTTCTTATTTGAGAAGTAAGTTTGAGCGTATCAGTACACACACACTTTAAATGAATGAATGAAGCTGAGTTTGGTAAGAAGGGGAGTCTTGGGGTGGACACTCTTCGTGAGTTGAGATGAAGTGTCTAGTAGCAACCTTACTATTCCCAATGAGCTTTCCAAGAATAGGTCGGAGGATGAATGCACTTCGTGAATTGAGATGTGGCATTCGTTAGTTATCCGTAACCTATAATCTATAATGTGAGGATCCATGGGGAGTTATGCCTAGCACCGAGAGTATAGGAAGAAGAGGTGGAATACACTTCATGAGTTTAAATGTCATACTTCCTTATACCTCTTGAGAAGAGTACTCCTCGTTAGTACAGAATGACTCACTTAGTAGCAATATCTCTATCCCTTAACTATGTGCCCGCATAGGTATAGCTATTGCGAAATCCATGTAAAAGCTAAGAAGTACGACCTTACTCTAGGATCCCTCATCCTATACGGGTTAATATCGGGATTCCATGCCTAGCTCTCATGGTCTTTGTCGGTTAAGCTACCCCTCCCCCCCCCACAAAAGTAATGAAAATGATAAGTTGTCTAATTAATGTGATACCTATGTGATTTTGATTGAACTAAGTCTTCTAAAAGAACGTACTACTTAGGGTAGGTGGTGGTATGGTACGCTACCTATCTGTGAAATTAGGTCTTAGGCCTAACTCACACCCCAAAAGCTAGCTCATAGGGAGGAGGATTGCCCAAGCCTTATAAGGAGTCCACCCATCTCATTAACCACCGATGTGGGACTTTTGTCACTCTTCAACACCCCACCTCACGCCCAGTGCTTAGCATCTGGTGCGTGGGCAATTTTGATTTTGGGGGGCCCCAACATCGGGTGAGACGGGCCCTGCTCTGATACCATGTAAAATTAGGTCTTAGGCCTAACTCACACCCCAAAAGCTAGCTCATAGGGAGGAGGATTGCCCAAGCCTTATAAGGAGTCTACCCATCTCATTAACCACCGATGTGGGACTTTTGTCATCCTTCAACAATGTAAAATTAGGTCTTAGGCCTAACTCACACCCCAAAAGCTAGCTCATAGGGAGGAGGATTGCCCAAGCCTTATAAGGAGTCTACCCATCTCATTAACCACCGATGTGGGACTTTTGTCATTCTTCAACACCCCACCTCACGCCCAGTGCTTAGCATCTTGTGCGTGGGCAATTTTGATTTTGGGTGACCCCAACATCGGGTGAGATGGGCCCTGCTCTGATACCATGTGAAATTAGGTCTTAGGCCTAACTCACACCCCAAAAGCTAGCTCATAGGGAGGAGGATTGCCCAAGCCTTATAAGGAGTCCACCCATCTCATTAACCACCGATGTGGGACTTTTGTCACTCTTCAACACTATCCATTGCACTAAGTAGGACCTTCCGAAAGGGAAGACTTGGTGCCAAACCTTCTAAAAGAATGTACTACTTATGGTAGGTGGTGGTATGGGACGCCATCCTACTCATTGCACTAAGTAGGCATTCCGAAAGGGAAGTCTTTGGTGTTTTGTTGGGAGTTCTTCTAAGGTCTTGTCTTTGAGTGGTGACTCATTCTCCCGAGGCGAGTAAGCCGAATGGGGTAGTCTTGAGGATCGCTTGGGTGTGCATTGAAGGAAGTGTTTAGACGTTTCCTTCATGTCTTACCTTAGAGAATCTTGGGGTTATCCTTACGTAGGTAAACACCTACGGAAATGGGTTCACTTCCTCATTTGCATTACTTTGGAAGTTCACCATTGTTGGAGTCTTTAGATTAATGTAAAGCTTTTAAGTCTACTATAATGACTTAAAATGTTTCACTGTAATGTCAGTGGAGTAATTCACTGTAAATGCATCTTTTTGATCTATTTGTTGTAACGTGCTCAATTCCTTGGGAATCCACTAGGAGCGCCAGTGGGGGTGGTAGTATGGGATGCTACTCTCACATTACACTTAATGTGACTTAAGAGTCCTATTGGAAGAGAGTACTTGTGTGAGAGTCGTATACATGCATAGTTCACTGTAATGTGTGATGACTTTACTGTAAAGTGTAATTTTGAGGTAAAATTATGGAAATTCTTCTTTAAGTGTTAAATTATGCTTCTTATGTTGTTTTGTTCCTAAGTTCATGAATGTTTTATTAAATTGGCATGAAAGCTTATTTTTGCTAAAATGTCCCTTTTTTACATGTTTTTGCATATGCCATACTTAGTACATTGTTGTACTAACCCCATAATTTTATATACCTTATAAGTATAGGTTGGAAGCTTTTGGAAGATCGAAGTTGAAGCTTGAGAATTCTATCTCTCAAGATTTGATATGTCCTCATATATTCGAGGACATAGTTTATGTTTCTTAGTTTCATTATTAAGACTTAATTTGTATTTCCTTTTATTGCAAAGGGCCGTGTCCCTAAGATTCTAAGTTGTGACTTTAAGTTGGCTTGTGACGATAAGATTTCCTAGTATTTATGAAAGACTTCTTTTATTTAATTATCATGAAAAGTTTTATCGCACTACTTTCCATGCTTTATATAATGAGTAAGAGTTGAAGGCCTTGTACGAGACTCCAAAGGGTCAAGTACGCCCGGCCACGATTCGAGAGCTAACCCTAATTTCTAAGGGGTACTTTTGGGTCGTGACAGACTTGGTATCAGAGCATAAGGTTTTGGGAAATAGTTTAAGGTCTAAAAGTCTCACAAGCCACATCTAGTAGTATCTTGGTCATTGGTGTGAGTCGCAATACATCCATGGACAAGAGGCTATAGGATGCTAGAAGTTTCACTTTCTTCTCTATTCTAATGTCGTGCCTTAGAGTTGAGTTTATAAGGTGTCTTTTCTCAACCTCTTCTCTTTGTGTTTTTACGACATGAATACGAGGAGATCGACCGCTAGAAGGGAGGGTGGTGGTGTAGCTAATGAGAGGATCCCTCTCCGTGACCAAGTTCCTATTGTTGGCCTAGAGGAGGAAGAGAATTTGGAGGTTCCCCTTCAAGAACCTCAAGTGCCTCCGGAACCTCAAGGGCCTCAAGGGCCTCCTATTCCCCAAACTCCTTTTGTTGAGGGTGATATAACTAATGCGGATTTGAGGGCTGCCTTAATGAACTTTACCTAACTCATGACGGCTCAAGCTCATGTCGTCAACAATAACTTTGTTGCCCAAGCAAATCAAGGAGATAGGCCCCAACCAAATGCTAGTACACCCACTTCTAGGATTCGTGATTTCATGAGGATGAACCCTCCAACTTTTCATGGCACTAAGGTGGATGAAGATCCACAAGGCTTCATAGATGAGGTTTTCAAAGTGGTAGATGCTATGGGTGTGACCCCTAGGGAGAAAGCGGAATTGGCCGCTTACCAACTTAAGGATGTTGCTCAAGTGTGGTATGAGCAATGGAGAGGTGAGAGACCCTTAGAAAGAGGTTTGGTTGATTGGAAGGAATTCAAAGAGGCTTTCTTAGATAGGTTCTTTCCCCTAGAGTGGAGGGAGAAGAAAATGGTTGAGTTCATGAATCTTCGTCAAGGGGGAATTAGTGTGCAAGAGTACTCTCTCAAATTTACCCAACTCTCTAAGTATGCCCCGACCTTGGTAGCCAACTGTAGGGCTAGGATGAACAAGTTTGTTATGGGAGTGTCTAGCTTGGTGGAGAAAGAGTGTCGTACGGCAATGCTTCTTAATGACATGGATATCTCTAGGCTCATGGTTTATGCACAACAAATTGAGGAGTCCAAAATTGGGGAGATAAAGCAAGAGGGAAAAAGGCATAGGTCGGATGATTCTAGTCACCAAAAGCCTAGGAAGAGGTTCTATCATCAAGATTCTTCCATGGGAAACAAGGATAGGGCTCCAAACCAACATTCTCAAGGTGGTGGTCATACTTTTGAAAGGGCTAGGTGTCCTACTTGTGGAAAGCAACATTCGGGTAAGTCTCTTGCCGGGACGGATGGTTGTTTTGCATGTGGTAATAAAGGCCAAAAGATGAGGGATTGCCCTAACCTCAAAGCAAGGGGAAAAGATGGCAATCAAGCTTCCCTAGATCCTAATGCTCCCAAGAAGAACCCTTCCTATGGGATGGGAGCTAGGAAGGATAACTAATCAGGATTTGATGATTTTGGTAAGTCTTACCCTTTTTTTTATTGTTGTTTTTATGTTATGAAATGAGTTTATGTGGTTTCATAGTTCATATTATCATGTTATCTTGATGAAGTGCTCAAAGAGTGAAATCTTGAAATTTTTGGTATGTTTGATAGTCATTCACTGTGAAATTCCCTATTTTTGAAGAAAATTGTTTTATCTTGAATTGAAGTTTCAATGTGTGCAAAAGTATTGTTTATGAGAATGTTTAATGTTGGAGAAGGTAGTTCCTCCATAAAAGAAGGTTTGGGGTGAGTTTTGGATTATTTTGAAGTTGGCAAGAGTTGCTTATGTTCCTAGTGTTTGAAAGTGTGAATTGTGCTCCTTGGTTTTTGATGCTTTGATTGTTGATGTGTTGATTATAAGTGTAATGTGTTATGTTATACTAAGTGATTCCTTGTTGTTCTTGAAGTTTAAGTGCCGTACGAGGACGAATGTTATTCCAAGTGGGGGAGAATGTAACGCTCCAAAATGAACTAAGTTGAACTAGAGCCTCGTATTTGTTTCTTGAGTTAATTTTAAGTAAAAATGAGTTATATTAGTGTTCTTAGGCAGTGTGTGAAGTTTGGTTAAGTTTGGAGATCAAACGCCCAAGAACGTCCATGACGTTAGGAAGGTGTGCCTTAGATTGTACTTGTGTGTCTTGATGTGTTTGTGTGAGTTTTACATGTTCGTTTTCCTTGAAACTGAGGTGGGATGTTCCTAAGACCTATACAACTTAGTTTAGAGGTTTAACGTCTGGGCACGACCCCACCTAGCACCCACAAGTGGCCCTAGATGAAGGTCCCAAGAATTGGACAAGACTGCCAAGAACACTGCCCAAACGACGTAGCAGTCTACTAGGCGTAGGCCCATCGACGCTCCGTCGAATGAGGGTCGTCATCCCATACTTGGTGGGAAACTCAGACCTCCCTTGAACAAGCCTCTGATGTCATCAACGCCCAGCAGCACGAGTCATCGATCAATCGACGCCCAGTAGCTTGGGTCGTCGGTTGGCCCCTTCAAAAAGCTGCTTGAGCTTGCTGCCTACTTGGGGTGTTTTGTGTAAATTCACCCCGAGTCTTTTATAACCCTAGGTCAATATTTTTAGTGTTTTTAGTTATATTAAGTTAGTTTTATGCCCTAGACCTAGACAAGACCCTTATTTCAAAATCAACTCTCTCTCTCTAAAGACAAACTCTCTCAAAGTTACCATTGAAAGCTAGAGGTCAAGGAAGGATATGAGGGCTGGTTGGTAATGATTTCTTCACCAAAACTCTTGGGTTTGCTTGCTTATTGATGTATGGTATCAATTCTTGAATACTCTTTCATTTAAGAAGCCATTTCAAACGAATTTAAAAAAAAGGGGTTTTCACCCTAACTTCTATTATCTTCAACCCAATATGGGTCTTGCATGAAAATGTTTCTATTAACTAATTAATGATGTCATTAATGTTAGTTGGTGATTCTAATGCTAAAAACTTGATGAAATCATGTTAATGTTTCCTTTCAAGTTGTGGTTTATGAAATGGGTCAAATGAGCATATTTATGTATAAAATGAACTTTGGTTTTATAGCATTGTAATGTTGATTTAGCTACTGCCCTAAGGGTGTTATTATGATGAATTAATGATAAAATGCTTATAGGTTGTTATGGCTTGTTAAATTGAAGAGTTGCTTATATTGTATTGTTCTTATGATAAATTGATATTTAGTGGTATGGTCCACCTTCTTGGTGGCGGTGCTTATTTGATTAATTGGTGATGTTTATTATGTATTTAGAATGCAATCTTGAAGGTCTAAATTGTAAAATTAATAGAAATTGTAAATGGGTCTTGTTTTGTGATTATGAAGCTTGAATTGTATGTTTGACCTAGATTTTGGTCTAATTGAAGAATATGACTAAGTGAAGTATGTGTCACAACCCAAAAGCATACCCTAGAAGATAGGGTACAATCTTGGATTGTAACCGGCGTCGTCGACCTCTCGGAGGTCTAAGACAAGCCTCTCATATCATTCATTGCATTGGCATAGTAAATTTAGCGAAAAATTTAAAACTTTTCATAGCACATCATATGCTAGAAACATCACATCATATATATATAAAACATAAGTCATAATACATATTTAGACTCTAAGTCTCTTTGCCATCTTAGACTCAACAACTTTAGAATACATTAGGGACACGACCCATACGATACCTTACATAACTATACAATATTTAAAGACTTCATATTTAAGACATAAGTAGGACATCCTTGAACTTAAGGATTCCTTTCCTTGAGCTTGAGAAAAACACCTATCAAGCTCCTCAATCATAGATCTCCTTTAAGCCTTCCATAACCTACACTTTGTGTAAAAAGTAAAGAAGAATGGGATTAGCACAAGAATGTACTAAGTATGGCAACCATGCAAAAACATGCATTTAAAAGGGACATTTC
Source organism: Solanum sitiens (assembly GCA_016801875.1). Taxonomy (NCBI): domain Eukaryota; kingdom Viridiplantae; phylum Streptophyta; class Magnoliopsida; order Solanales; family Solanaceae; genus Solanum; species Solanum sitiens. The sequence continues at coordinate 29,589 of JABWTJ010000388.1, read as the reverse complement.
CTTTGAAATCATATTTCATGCCATTTTGAGTAAATCATCATAAACCTTTGTTAACATCATTTATATCATCCACATACGTCATAGAAACACAATCAAAGGCCAAACATCATAGAAAAGCACATATAGAATTTTAAGTACAAAGAGAGGTCACTTTAAAGTGAACTCACTCTCCTTGACATTAACTCTTTCTTTCAATTCATTTGCTTACTAACAAATCCTTTAGAGATACTTGGTGCAATGCATCACCTTAGGGACATAAGAGAATACCATATATAGTATCTACACAAGACAACACATGCCATCATAGAAGTATAGTACAACATAAACATAGTCAAACCAAGACTACAATATCATACATAAAGGACACATACATAATCATATGCATTAGAGAACCTTCCTAAGACTTCCTAAGGAGTCACTTGTGCAATGTCTAGATGGGTTCATTACTTCCATCTATCCTAAGTAACTTACCTTAAGTCCTCCTAGTTAGGATCCTATTCAATTACTTCCATTGTCCATTTTACCTTTAGGGAAACCATAGCCTTAACCGACACTAAGACCATGGGTGCTAATCATGGAATTTGGTGTTGTAGAGCCTTACACCAAAGGAAGGTGTTACTACCTAGCCAAGGTAGAACATTAACACATATGCTAGCATATCAAGTGAATTCACTTTGCTAGATCCTATGTGGCAAGCATAGTTTATGGAACTAAGAGATAGGTATTCCCTCTATATACCATTTGGTAATGGGGCCTCACCTCATGAGATAACATGAGTGAATATTCCTCAAGGAAAGTCAACACTTCATGTAAGTACATACGTGAGTATTCCTCTAAGGGAAGTCGACACCATATGTAGGTCCATAGGTGACTATTCCTCTAAGGGAAGTCAACACTCTATAAAGGACAAATGGTGAATATTCCTCCAAGGAAAGTCAACACCTCTCAATGTCAAGTTCACTCGGTGCTAAGCTAAGTTCCCTTTATTGAAAAGCCTTTATTACATTTGTTTATAAAACATAGTCTTAGGATATTCATCATTCATATGCTTATAGCATATCCAAGCACCTAACTAGTTTTGGAGTATTCTTGGGCCCTCCTAGTTAGACCTCTTCTCACTAACTAGATCATCCATGTGTATACGTGTATATATAGAGGTGAGCAAACCTTTCACATAACACATAATGTCACACATGTTTATATATATCAATGCATAAGTCTATAGGCATAACTATATGAGCAATCCTTTCATATAAACCTACTAAGACACTATACACATCCATACTTCATCATATCATATTCATAACATGTTCATATAATCATCCTTCATATGCATAAGAACCAAACCTAGGAACTATCCTATCAAGATATACATGTGCAATGCATAGACAAGGTCCCATACCCTTGTCCATACTAGTACACCTATCAAGTCATCCTAGTAAGGGAATACAAGTCATACATTCATAAACATCACCTTAACATACATAGTAGTAGAGACTAGTGAATATGAAAACTACCTTTCATTTAGACACCATGAGTTATACTACTTATAATATGCATGTAAGTGAGAGTGTGTGTACATTGACCAACATGATCCCATAATGGCTATCAATAACATCTTAAGTCCGACACACTTATTAGACCACATTATACTTCAAACACATAGCACACAACACATAATAGCATAGGAGACATGAAAATATATACCATGTAATCAAGACTCCTAACTTTAGCTATTTACACTTCCACATAAGGGATACATGGGTAAAGGTTATTAACCATTTTAACACATCAATTGCAGCACCTATACAATACCCTAACATGATTATACTCATGCCCATACAATAGCCACATAACCTAATTCACAACTAGAATAGGAAAGTAGGCATAATCTTCTCATAGTATCATTTTAAGCACATATTCATAAGTTCATCAATTTGCCTTCATGGCCATGGTCAACACATATGTAATGACAATAAATTAGACACCGCCACCATAAGTGGACCATACCACACAATGCCATACAAGGCTTCATCAACATTACTATAAAGGAATAGAGAAGTAGAAGAGTAAAGAGAATAAGCATTCTTACCAAATTCTCATCCTTTGATCATCATTGATCAATACACCTTATTCATCAATAAAACACATATATGGCAGTAGCTAAATGTACTTTAAACATATAAGAAACCATGTACAAGTCACTACATGATTATACCATAACATATATATCACATACTAGGAAAGTAGAAGAACATAGATCGCTAATCAATTGCATTCATATGGATTATAGGTCATATTTTGTGAATCATATCACCCTAAGACAGTAGCTAATGAAATCATAATCTAGATGAGACACTACTACAATTTTCCATTTAGGTCGATACAAGCATGCTTCATATAGGGAGTTCATGGAAAGTAAGTTTACATAGATTAATCATATTCAATCTATCACGAATTGACCCATATTGTATTAATTACGTATAATTCATCCTCATATTTCATTATAGGCAGCAGCTATAGACATTAACCATAATCAATTCTTATAGCGACTAACCTAACATCAAGATCACAAGTTACAACTTCATAGACAAGAAGAACCTAGATTAATTCAAACCAAGCCTTTTCTACTTTAGTCATACATGATTTATATCCACAATTCAACCATGGTATTAACCTAAAACAGTAGCTACAAGAACCACAACTTAATCGAAATTCACTTTAGATCACAAGAAAACCAATGTTACAGTGAACTATAGAAAACTAGGCTAAACATGCTCAAATCTTCATACATTGATCCTCATGCATCATTCAACATCAATTAAACATAAATTCATGTAAATAACAGTATATACCATCACTTCAACGTAAGAGAATCATAGTTCAATCGATAACAAGTCAAGATCACAAAGCCCATGCAAGAGCTAAACCAATTTTGGAAGGAACATGGGTTCATCATGCAATTGGAGTGAAATAACATTCAAATCACTGTATTAACTTCAATTCATCATGATTTAATCATTAAAAATGTTTTGAGAAAGAACCCATGTCTAGATTGGAGAAGAAGAACTTTGATCATAAACTTTCTTTGAAAACATTGAGAAGAACTCTCCAAGTGAAAGGTTACTTAGAGATGAAGGATCACCATACCTTTTGTTAGTTGAAAACCTCTAAAAGTTCATGATTCATCCATGGAAAACCCAGCTTGAATCTGTTCTTGAGCTTCACCAACAATGGTGGTTTTAGAGAGAACATTTTTGGAGAGAAAGGCTTAAAATATGTGAGAGGGTTTGGGAATGGGTTAATCACGTTTTTAGGGACTTATATACACCTAAAATTACTTAATTAAACCTACTTTAGTCAGGTTAGGACGTGGGGTGAATTTACCATTCACCCCTTTAAGTGGCAGCACGCAGGCAGCCAACTCGCAGGCAACCGCGACGTGGCCCATGACGGGGCGTCATGGCCATGACGGGCCGTGGCAGCCTTCCGTCACAGGACACTTAGCCAATTTCTTGGCTCACAACCTGACCAAGGCAAGTCTCCTTCGACGAGACCTGCTTGACGGTCCGTTGGGGGCCCAACGGTCAGTCATTGGGTCCGTCAAGAGACACTGCCCAGGCAGTGTTTAGGCAGCCTTGAGGTCCTTCTTTTGGGGCCTCTTGCGGGGCCCTTTAGAAGTCTTACCCGGACGTTTCCAACGCGATTACAAACCTTAACACGTTATAGACCTATCACATAAGTTTCATCCAAAACAAACACCTAGAAGACGTCCCAACAGCCTTGACCCCAACATGACATACAATGAGCGTCTTAGGGGCTATCTTTCAAACGCCTTGGACGTTCTTGGGCATTTGACCTCCAAACTTCACGAAACTTCATACAATAACATTAAATATCATTTAAAACCATTTCAAGACTTATTTGACTCATTTCACACAATTTAGGCATGTATACACACATGAGGCACATAAGCGACTATTCGTCGAACGTCTTGGACGTCCCTTGACGTTCGACTTCCAAATCACTTCAAACTTTGCACACTGACTCTATATGACATAATAAGGCATTTTAGGACCTTATAACAGTAAATCAAACATGTTAGGCTCTTCACACCTTATCTCATTTTCGAGGTCTTACAATATCCCCCATTTGGGAACATTCGTCCTCGAATGACACTTAGGACTCTTTAATCACATCAAGGACTTCAATACACATAAGAGCAGTTCATCACATTTAAAATATCATCAAATCATTTTAGCACTCGATGCACAAAACTTGAGTTAGTTAAATCATAAAAGATCTTCATTATTTAGACCTAGTACTATAATGGTCATACTCAACCATATCATGCTTAGTGGTGTACATGGAGGAATATCTTACTCCTCAACACATTACATGTATCATGAGTTCACACCTTATCAAAGCACAAGGTCAATTTCTTTAAAAATGAGAAAATCTCAACTTTCAAGCCAAGACATGCATACATTTTCTTCCTAGTGAAATCTAAATGGCAATTCACACCAAGTACATCACAACAAAATAGGAAGTTATTCCACAAGTTCTTTCCTTAACATAATACTCACCCTTATAGTAAGCCTCATTTTAGAAAAATAACACAAATTATAGGCACACACATGTACACTTAGCAATAACATGCTTTCACTTTTCAAGAATGAGCCTACAATTTTGCATCACAAATCTTCAAATCACTAAATTTTTTTAAGAGAGTTCACATTTTTCATTGTAAAAGAGACTCAACTTCCATTACAAGGCTAAACAATTTAACCTACCAGTGACTATTACCAAGTTCCTTGTCTTACCTCATGAGGTAAACTTCACAATTAGAACATTAAAACGCAAGTCAACAAGAGAAAACATGGATTTTACAAAAAATTCTTTTCATGCTCTTTGGAAAATTCACCATGTCTTTAAGATGATGTCAATCAATTCATACCAATCATATAAATATCATGCAATTTACACTTTATGCAAGACTATTTTCATGAACAAGCATACTAAGAATTCATATTTTCTAATTCAAGTAAGAATAGAAGGACAATGTAGACAATTTCTACAATCTCATTACTCCAATACCATCCCCCACTTAGGGTAAACCCAATTAAGAGCAACTTAACCCAACATGTAGAGGATCTCAAATACAAAACCTTCATATTTACCACTTAGAGTGATTACTACTTTAGAGGAAATTTTCATAAACTCAATTTAGCAACACTAAGGCATTCTACACCTTATCATGAGATCACAAGCCTTTACATTCAAATCCTATATCAACATGTATAGAGGAGACTACTACACTTATGTCAACTAATACCATCACCATATAGTCAACAAGATTAACATCATGTATCAAGAATCGTATCATGCACATCTTTATGATCAATAGACAAATACCATAATATCATACTATTTAATTCACATAAGGTCTTCCTATAATGCAATAGACACTAAGGTCATACATCATTAGAGAAAATCACAAGGAAGTTCATAACACGACAAGAAGTTTAGAAATAACTCTACGACTCATCATGTCATAAGATTCTCATCCTTTCAATTTAAATGGCAAAAAGCAAATATTATTTTATACATTCCTTATCATATTCATATTCATAATTTCAACACATATTTCAACAATATCTAATCAAAAGACAAATTAGTAAGTGCTCCAAACATGATACAATAAGTTGCCTAGTCTCTATAACGAGCATGCTTCCAAATACCCAAAAGTATAACATTTAGACATTTGATGGAACAAGTATGGAATTATAAAAAAATAAAGCTTTACCAACTCATTCTTCATAAGCATGCATACTATACTTACAATTCAGGTCTCCACAAAAGACTCCAATTTATACTAGCAACTCACCAAGTACCATTTATATACAAAGGAAAACAATGCACACTTTTTAATCACATGCACTCATAGGATAGCATACCTCCATAGGTAGTCATTAAACAATCCAAGTTCAAATCCAAATATTTGGCTACTATCATACAAAATCATATAGGAATACACCATTTAAGATAAATCACTTTAACCACTATAACTTCTAGCATGCTTCAACTATATCATGACATACATCATTCGACATAACATGCTATTTCACATAGATTTCATATATTGCCATAATTGGCATCACATCATCAATTAAGAGATATTTCATATAAAGCAAGGTAAGATGACCAATCATAATCCTCATGGAGTTAACATGTGCAATGATCAAGTAACTCTCAATAACTTCACTAAACCAAGTAACCCAAACAAGAACTACAATTAGCATCATACTCCACTCATCTATAACCTTCATGCATGGATAACTCCATATTCTTTAGTTCACTAGGCTATTTACATGTTTACAAGCATAGAGATCATCTCATAAGCACATTCACATTTATCATCATACACATACATAGTATTAACCTCCTAAGGTCTCCATCAAGGAAAACCAGTGCAAGACATAGGTAGAGTCCCATACCCCTACCTAAGTCTAGTTAACCCTTCAAGTCGCCTTAGTTAGTATATACATCATCAAATAAGGGCAAATGTCACCTTCACACATACTCATTCAAACCATAAAACAAAGATAAGCATTTTAAACTCACCTTTTCTCCCTCAAGCATAGAGAACTCTCATCCAAGCAATCATATCTAAAATACCACCGGACAAGAAAACATAAGAGAGAGATCTTATAGAATTAAGTTCTATGGCACGATATGAGATTGATAAAGAAGGGAAACTCTATCGTCCTATAGCCTCTCGTACCATTTAACGTTTCGCGACTCACCACCAATGATACGAGACTCTACTAGACGTGGCAATATGAGACTTTTTAGAACCTAAAACCGCTCTATAAACCTCATGCTCTGATACCAAGTTTGTCACAACCCAAAAGCATACCCTAAAAGATAGGGTACAATCTTGGATTGTAACCGGCGTCGTCGACCTCTCGGAGGTCTAAGACAAGCCTCTCATATCATTCATTGCATTGGCATAGTAAATTTAGCGGAAAATTTAAAACTTTTCATAGCACATCATATGCTAGAAACATGACATCAGATATATATAAAACATAAGTCATAATACATATTTAGACTCTAAGTCTCTTTGCCATCTTAGACTCAACAACTTTAGAATACATTAGGGACACGGCCCATACGATACCTTACATAACTATACAATATTTAAAGACTTCATATTTAAGACATAAGTAGGACATCCTTGAACTTAAGGATTCCTTTCCTTGAGCTTGAGAAAAACACCTATCAAGCTCCTCAATCATAGATCTCCTTTAAGCCTTCCATAACCTACACTTTGTGTAAAAAGTAAAGAAGAATGGGATTAGCACAAGAATGTACTAAGTATGGCAACCATGCAAAAACATGCATTTAAAAGGGACATTTCCTTTGAAATCATACTTCATGCCATTTTGAGTAAATCATCATAAACCTTTGTTAACATCATTTATATCATCCACATATGTCATAGAAACACAATCAAAGGCCAAACATCATAGAAAAGCACATATAGAATTTTAAGTACAAAGAGAGGTCACTTTACAGTAAACTCACTCTCCTTGACATTAACTCTTTCTTTCAATTCATTTGCTTACTAACAAATCCTTTAGAGATACTTCGTGCAATGCATCACCTTAGGGACATAAGAGAATACCATATATAGTATCTACACAAGACAACACATGCCATCATAGAAGTATAGTACAACATAAACATAGTCAAACCAAGACTACAATATCATACATAAAGGACACATACATAATCATATGCATTAGAGAACCTTCCTAAGACTTCCTAAGGAGTCACTTGTGCAATGTCTAGATGGGTTCATTACTTCCATCTATCCTAAGTAACTTACCTTAAGTACTCCTAGTTAGGATCCTATTCAATTACTTCCATTGTCCATTTTACCTTTAGGGAAACCATAGCCTTAACCGACACTAAGAACATGGGTGCTAATCATGGAATTTGGTGTTGTAGAGCCTTACATCAAAGGAAGGTGTTACTACCTAGCCAAGGTAGAACATTAACACATATGCTAGCATATCAAGTGAATTCACTTTGCTAGATCCTATGTGGCAAGCATAGTTTATGGAACTAAGAGATAGGTATTCCCTCTATATACCATTTGGTAATGGGACCTCACCTCATGAGATAACATGAGTGAATATTCCTCAAGGAAAGTCAACACTTCATGTAAGTACATAGGTGAGTATTCCTCTAAGGGAAGTCGACACCATATGTAGGTCCATAGGTGACTATTCCTCTAAGGGAAGTCAACACTCTATAAAGGACAAATGGTGAATATTCCTCCAAGGAAAGTCAACACCTCTCAATGTCAAGTTCACTCGGTGCTAAGCTAAGTTCCCTTTATTGAAAAGCCTTTATTACATTTGTTTATAAAACATAGTCTTAGGATATTTATCATTCATATGCTTATAGCATATCCAAGCACCTAACTAGTTTTGGAGTATTCTTGGGCCCTCCTAGTTAGACCTCTTCTCACTAACTAGATCATCCATGTGTATACGTGTATATATAGATTTGAGCAAACCTTTCACATAACAAATAATGTCACACATGTTTATATATATCAATGCATAAGTCTATAGGCATAACTATATGAGCAATCCTTTCATATAAACCTACTAAGACACTATACACATCCATACTTCATCATATCATATTCATAACATGTTCATATAATCATCCTTCATATGCATAAGAACCAAACCTAGGAACTATCCTATCAAGATATACATGTGCAATGCATAGACAAGGTCCCATACCCTTGTCCATACTAGTACACCTATTAAGTCATCCTAGTAAGGGAATACAAGTCATAAATTCATAAACATCACCTTAACATACATAGTAGTAGAGACTAGTGAATATGAAAACTACCTTTCATTTAGACACCATGAGTTATACTACTTATAATATGCATGTAAGTGAGAGTGTGTGTACATTGACCAACATGATCCCATAATGGCTATCAATAACATCTTAAGTCCGCCACACTTATTAGACCACATTATACTTCAAGCACATAGCACACAACACATAATAGCATAGGAGACATGACAATATATACCATGTAATCAAGACTCCTAACTTTAGCTATTTACACTTCCACATAAGGGATACATGGGTAAAGGTTATTAACCATTTTAACACATCAATGGCAGCACCTATACAATACCCTAACATGATTATACTCATGCCCATACAATAGCCACATAACCTAATTCACAACTAGAATAGGAAAGTAGGCATAATCTTCTCATAGTATCATTTTAAGCACATATTCATAAGTTCATCAATTTGCCTTCATGGCCATGGTCAACACATATGTAATGACAATAAATTAGACACCGCCACCATAAGTGGACCATACCACACAATGCCATACAAGGCTTCATCAACATTACTATAAAGGAATAGAGAAGTAGAAGAGTAAAGAGAATAAGCATTCTTACCAAATTCTCATCCTTTGATCATCATTGATCAATACACCTTATTCATCAATAAAACACATATATGGCAGTAGCTAAATGTACTTTAAACATATAAGAAACCATGTACAAGTCACTACATGATTATACCATAACATATATATCACATACTAGGAAAGTAGAAGAACATAGATCGCTAATCAATTTCATTCATATGGATTATAGGTCATATTTCATGAATCATATCACCCTAAGACAGTAGCTAATGAAATCATAATCTAGATGAGACACTACTACAATTTTCCATTTAGGTCGATACAAGCATGCTTCATATAGGGAGTTCATGGAAAGTAAGTTTACATAGATTAATCATATTCAATCTATCACGAATTGACCCATATTGTATTAATTACGTATAATTCATCCTCATATTTCATTATAGGCAGCAGCTATAGACATTAACCATAATCAATTCTTATAGCGACTAACCTAACATCAAGATCACAAGTTACAACTTCATAGACAAGAAGAACCTAGATTAATTCAAACCAAGCCTTTTCTACTTTAGTCATACATGATTTATATCCACAATTCAACCATGGTATTAACCTAAAACAGTAGCTACAAGAACCACAACTTAATCGAAATTCACTTTAGATCACAAGAAAACCAATGTTACAGTGAACTATAGAAAACTAGGCTAAACATGCTCAAATCTTCATACATTGATCCTCATGCATCATTCAACATCAATTAAACATAAATTCATGTAAATAACAGTATATACCATCACTTCAACGTAAGAGAATCATAGTTCAATCGATAACAAGTCAAGATCACAAAGCCCATGCAAGAGCTAAACCAATTTTGGAAGGAACATGGGTTCATCATGCAATTGGAGTGAAATAACATTCAAATCACTGTATTAACTTCAATTCATCATGATTTAATCATTAAAAATGTTTTGAGAAAGAACCCATGTCTAGATTGGAGAAGAAGAACTTTGATCATAAACTTTCTTTGAAAACATTGAGAAGAACTCTCCAAGTGAAAGGTTACTTAGAGATGAAGGATCACCATACCTTTTATTAGTTGAAAACCTCTAAAACTTCATGATTCATCCATGGAAAACCCAGCTTGAATCTGTTCTTTAGCTTCACCAACAATGGTGGTTTTAGAGAGAACATTTTTGGAGAGAAAGGCTTAAAATATGTGAGAGGGTTTGGGAATGGGTTAATCACGTTTTTAGGGACTTATATACACCTAAAATTACTTAATTAAACCTACTTTAGTCAGGTTAGGACGTGGGGTGAATTTACCATTCACCCCTTTAAGTGGCAGCACGCAGGCAGCCAACTCGCAGGCAGCCGCGACGTAGCCCATGACGGAGCGTCATGGCCATGACGGGCCGTGGCAGCCTTCCGTCGCAGGACACTTAGCCAATTTCTTGGCTCACAACCTGACCAAGGCAAGTCTCCTTTGACGAGACCTGCTTGACGGTCCGTTGGGGGCCCAACGGTCCGTCATTGGGTCCGTCAAGAGACACTGCCCAGGCAGTGTTTAGGCAGCCTTGAGGTCCTTCTTTTGGGGCCTCTTGCGGGGCCCTTTAGAAGTCATACCCGGACGTTTCCAACGCGATTACAAACCTTAACATGTTATAGACCTATCACATAAGTTTTATCCAAAACAAACACCTACAAGACGTCCCAACAACCTTGACCCCAACATGACATACAATGAGCGTCTTAGGGTCTATCTTTCAAACGCCTTGGACGTTCTTGGGCGTTTGACCTCCAAACTTCACGAAACTTCATACAATAACATTAAATATCATTTAAAACCATTTCAATACTTATTTGACTCATTTCACACAATTTAGGCATGTATACACACATGAGGCACATAAGCGACTATTCGTCGAACGTCTTGGACGTCCCTTGACGTTCGACTTCCAAATCACTTCAAACTTTGCACACTGACTCTATATGACATAATAAGGCATTTTAGGACCTTATAACAGTAAATCAAACATGTTAGGCTCTTCACACCTTATCTCATTTTCGAGGTCTTACAATATCCCCCCACTTGGGAACATTCGTCCTCGAATGACACTTACGACTCTTTAATCAGATCAAGGACTTCAATACACATAAGAGCAGTTCATCACATTTAAAATATCATCAAATCATTTTAGCACTCGATGCACAAAACTTGAGTTAGTTAAATCATAAAAGATCTTCATTATTTAGACCTAGTACTATAATGGTCATACTCAACCATATCATGCTTAGTGGTGTACATGGAGGAATATCTTACTCCTCAACACATTACATGTATCATGAGTTCACACCTTATCAAAGCACAAGGTCAATTTCTTTAAAAATGAGAAAATCTCAACTTTCAAGCCAAGACATGCATACATTTTTTTCCTAGTGAAATCTAAATGGCAATTCACACCAAGTACATCACAACAAAATAGGAAGTTATTCCACAAGTTCTTTCCTTAACATAATACTCACCCTTATAGTAAGCCTCATTTTAGAAAAATAACACAAATTATAGGCACACACATGTACACTTAGCAATAACATGCTTTCACTTTTCAAGAATGAGCCTACAATTTTGCATCACAAATCTTCAAATCACTAAATATTTTTAAGAGAGTTCACATTTTTCATTGTAAAAGAGACTCAACTTCCATTACAAGGCTAAACAATTTAACCTACCAGTGACTATTACCAAGTTCCTTGTCTTACCTCATGAGGTAAACTTCACAATTAGAACATTAAAACGCAAGTCAACAAGAGAAAACATGGATTTTACAAAAATTTCTTTTCATGCTCTTTGGAAAATTCACCATGTCTTTAAGATGATGTCAATCAATTCATACCAATCATATAAATATCATGCAATTTACACTTTATGCAAGACTATTTTCACGAACAAGCATACTAAGAATTCATATTTTCTAATTCAAGTAAGAATAGAAGGACAATGTAGACAATTTCTACAATCTCATTACTCCAATACCATCCCCCACTTAGGGTAAACCCAATTAAGAGCAACTTAACCCAACATGTAGAGGATCTCAAATACAAAACCTTCATATTTACCACTTAGAGTGATTACTACTTTAGAGGAAATTTTCATAAACTCAATTTAGCAACACTAAGGCATTCTAAACCTTATCATGAGATCACAAGCCTTTACATTCAAATCCTATATCAACATGTATAGAGGAGACTACTACACTTATGTCAACTAATACCATCACCATATAGTCAACAAGATTAACATCATGTATCAAGAATCGTATCATGCACATCTTTATGATCAATAGACAAATACCATAATATCATACTATTTAATTCACATAAGGTCTTCCTATAATGCAATAGACACTAAGGTCATACATCATTAGAGAAAACCACAAGGAAGTTCATAACACGACAAGAAGTTTAGAAATAACTCTACGACTCATCATGTCATAAGATTCTCATCCTTTCAATTTAAATGGCAAAAAGCAAATATTATTTTATACATTCCTTATCATGTTCATATTCATAATTTCTACACATATTTCAACAATATCTAATCAAAAGACAAATTAGTAAGTGCTCCAAACATGATACAATAAGTTGCCTAGTCTCTATAACGAGCATGCTTCCAAATACCCAATAGTGTAACATTTAGACATTTGATGGAACAAGTATGGAATTATAAAAAAATAAAGCTTTACCAACTCATTCTTCATAAGCATGCATACTATATTTACAATTCAGGTCTCCATAAAAGACTCCAATTTATACTAGCAACTCACCAAGTACCATTTATATACAAAGGAAAACAATGCACACTTTTTAATCACATGCACTCATAGGATAGCATACCTCCATAGGTAGTCATTAAACAATCCAAGTTCAAATCCAAATATTTGGCTACTATCATACAAAATCATATAGGAATACACCATTTAAGATAAATCACTTTAACCACTATAACTTCTAGCATGCTTCAACTATATCATGACATACATCATCCGACATAACATGTTATTTCACATAGATTTCATATATTGCCATAATTGGCATCACATCATCAATTAAGAGATATTTCATATAAAGCAAGGTAAGATGACCAATCATAATCCTCATGGAGTTAACATGTGCAATGATCAAGTAACTCTCCATAACTTCACTAATCCAAGTAACCCAAACAAGAACTACAATTAACATCATACTCCACTCATCTATAACCTTCATGCATGGATAACTCCATATTCTTTAGTTCACTAGGCTATTTACATGTTTACAAGCATAGAGATCATCTCATAAGCACATTCACATTTATCATCATACACATACATAGTATTAACCTCCTAAGGTCTCCATCAAGGAAAACCAGTGCAAGACATAGGTAGAGTCCCATACCCCTACCTAAGTCTAGTTAACCCTTCAAGTCGCCTTAGTTAGTATATACATCATCAAATAAGGGTAAATGTCACCTTCACACATACTCATTCAAACCATAAAACAAAGATAAGCATTTTAAACTCACTTTTTCTCCCTCAAGCATAGAGAACTCTCATCCAAGCAATCATATCTAAAATACCACCGGACAAGAAAACATAAGAGAGAGATCTTATAGAATTAAGTTCTATGGCACGATATGAGATTGATGAAGAAGGGAAACTCTATCGTCCTATAGCCTCTCGTACCATTTAATGTGTCGCGACTCACCACCAATGATACGAGACTCTACTAGACGTGGCAATATGAGACTTTTTAGAAACTAAAACCGCTCTATAAACCTCATGCTCTGATACCAATTTTGTCACAACCCAAAAGCATACCCTAGAAGATAGGGGTACAATCTTGGATTGTAACCGGCGTCGTCGACCTCTCGGAGGTCTAAGACAAGCCTCTCATATCATTCATTGCATTGGTATAGTAAATTTAGCGGAAAATTTAAAACTTTTCATAGCACATCATATGCTAGAAACATCACATCATATATATTTAAAACATAAGTCATAATACATATTTAGACTCTAAGTCTCTTTACCATCTTAGACTCAACAACTTTAGAATACATTAGGGACACGGCCCATACGATACCTTACATAACTATACAATATTTAAAGACTTCATATTTAAGACATAAGTAGGACATCCTTGAACTTAAGGATTCCTTTCCTTGAGCTTGAGAAAAACACCTATCAAGCTCCTCAATCATAGATCTCCTTTAAACCTTCCATAACCTACACTTTGTGTAAAAAGTAAAGAAGAATGGGATTAGCACAAGAATGTACTAAGTATGGCAACCATGCAAAAACATGCATTTAAAAGGGACATTTCCTTTGAAATCATACTTCATGCCATTTTGAGTAAATCATCATAAAACCTTTGTTAACATCATTTATATCATCCACATACGTCATAGAAACACAATCAAAGGCCAATCATCATATGAAAGCACATATAGAATATAAGTGCACATAAAGGTCACTTTATAGTGAACTCACTCTTCTTAGCATTTAACTCTTTCTTTCAATTCATTTGCTTACTAACAAATCCTTTAGAGATACTTGGTGCAATGCATCACCTTAGGAACATAAGAGAATACCATATATAGTATCTACACAAGACAACATATGCCATCATAGAAGTATAGTACAACATAAACATAGTCAAACCAAGACTACAATATCATACATAAAGGACACATACATAATCATATGCATTAGAGAACCTTCCTAAGACTTCCTAAGGAGTCACTTGTGCAATGTCTAGATGGGTTCATTACTTCCATCTATCCTAAGTAACTTACCTTAAGTCCTCCTAGTTAGGATCCTATTCAATTAATTCCATTGTCCATTTTACCTTTAGGGAAACCATAGCCTTAACCGACACTAAGACCATGGGTGCTAATCATGAATTTGGTGTTGTAGAGCCTTACACCAAAGGAAGGTGTTACTACCTAGCCAAGGTAGAACATTAACATATATGCTAGCATATCAAGTGAATTCACTTTGCTAGATCCTATGTGGCAAGCATAGTTTATGGAACTAAGAGATAGGTATTCCCTCTATATACCATTTGGTAATGGGACCTCACCTCATGAGATAACATGAGTGAATATTCCTCAAGGAAAGTCAACACTTCATGTAAGTACATAGGTGAGTATTCCTCTAAGGGAAGTCGACACCATATGTAGGTCCATAGGTGATTATTCCTCTAAGGGAAGTCGACACCATATGTAGGTCCATAGGTGATTATTCCTCTAAGGGAAGTCAACACTCTATAAGGGACAAATGGTGAATATTCCTCCAAGGAAAGTCAACACCTCTCAATGTCAAGTTCACTCGGTGCTAAGCTAAGTTCCCTTTATTGAAAAGCCTTTATTACATTTGTTTATAAAACATAGTCTTAGGATATTCATCATTCATATGCTTATAGCATATCCAAGCACCTAACTAGTTTTGGAGTATTCTTGGGCCCTCCTAGTTAGACCTCTTCTCACTAACTAGATCATCCATGTGTATGAGTGTATATATAGATGTGAGCAAACCTTTCACATAACACATAATGTCACACATGTTTATATATCAATGCATAAGTCTATAGGCATAACTATATGAGCAATCCTTTCATATAAACCTACTAAGACACTATACACATCCATACTTCATCATATCATATACATCATATTCATAACATGTTCATATAATCATCCTTCATATGCATAAGAACCAAACCTAGGAACTATCCTATCAAGATATACATGTGCAATGCATAGACAAGGTCCCATACCCTTGTCCATACTAGTACACCTATTAAGTCATCCTAGTAAGGGAATACAAGTCATAAATTCATAAACATCACCTTAACATACATAGTAGTAGAGACTAGTGAATATGAAAACTACCTTTCATTTAGACACCATGAGTTATACTACTTATAATATGCATGTAAGTGAGAGTGTGTGTACATTGACCAACATGATCACATAATGGCTATCAATAACATCTTAAGTCCGCCACACTTATTAGACCACATTATACTTCAAGCACATAGCACACAACACATAATAGCATAGGAGACATGACAATATATACCATGTAATCAAGACTCCTAACTTTAGCTATTTACACTTCCACATAAGGGATACATGGGTAAAGGTTATTAACCATTTTAACACATTAATGGCAGCACCTATACAATACCCTAACATGATTATACTCATGCCCATACAATAGCCACATAACCTAATTCACAACTAGAATAGGAAAGTAGGCATAATCTTCTCATAGTATCATTTTAAGCACATATTCATAAGTTCATCAATTTGCCTTCATGGCCATGGTCAACACATTTATAATAACAATAAAGTAAACACCGCCACCATAAGTGGACCATACCACACAATGCCATACAAGGCTTCATCAACATTACTATAAAGGAATAGAGAAGTAGAAGAGTAAAGGAATTAAGCATTCTTACCAAATTCTCATCCTTTGATCATCATTGATCAATACACCTTATTCATCAATAAAACACATATATGGCAGTAGCTAAATGTACTTTAAACATATAAGAAACCATGTACAAGTCACTACATGATTATACCATAACATATATATCACATACTAGGAAAGTAGAAGAACATAGATCGCTAATCAATTTCATTCATATGGATTATAGGTCATATCTCATGAATCATATCACCCTAAGACAGTAGCTAATGAAATCATAATCTAGATGAGACACTACTACAATTTTCCATTTAGGTCGATACAAGCATGCTTCATATAGGGAGTTCATGGAAAGTAAGTTTACATAGATTAATCCTATTCAATCTATCACGAATTGACCCATATTGTATTAATTACGTATAATTCATCCTCATATTTCATTATAGGCAGCAGCTATAGACATTAACCATAATCAATTCTTATAGCGACTAACCTAACATCAAGATCACAAGTTACAACTTCATAGACAAGAAGAACCTAGATTAATTCAAACCAAGCCTTTTCTACTTTAGTCATACATGATTTATATCCACAATTCAACCATGGTATTAACCTAAAACAGTAGCTACAAGAACCACAACTTAATCGAAATTCACTTTAGATCACAAGAAAACCAATGTTACAGTGAACTATAGAAAACTAGGCTAAACATGCTCAAATCTTCATACATTGATCCTCATGCATCATTCAACATCAATTAAACATAAATTCATGTAAATAACAGTATATACCATCACTTCAACGTAAGAGAATCATAGTTCAATCGATAACAAGTCAAGATCACAAAGCCCATGCAAGAGCTAAACCAATTTTGGAAGGAACATGGGTTCATCATGCAATTGGAGTGAAATAACATTCAAATCACTGTATTAACTTCAATTCATCATGATTTAATCATTAAAAATGTTTTGAGAAAGAACCCATGTCTAGATTGGAGAAGAAGAACTTTGATCATAAACTTTCTTTGAAAACATTGAGAAGAACTCTCCAAGTGAAAGGTTACTTAGAGATGAAGGATCACCATACCTTTTATTAGTTGAAAACCTCTAAAACTTCATGATTCATCCATGGAAAACCCAGCTTGAATCTGTTCTTTAGCTTCACCAACAATGGTGGTTTTAGAGAGAACATTTTTGGAGAGAAAGGCTTAAAATATGTGAGAGGGTTTGGGAATGGGTTAATCACGTTTTTAGGGACTTATATACACCTAAAATTACTTAATTAAACCTACTTTAGTCAGGTTAGGACGTGGGGTGAATTTACCATTCACCCCTTTAAGTGGCAGCACGCAGGCAGCCAACTCGCAGGCAGCCGCGACGTAGCCCATGACGGAGCGTCATGGCCATGACGGGCCGTGGCAGCCTTCCGTCGCAGGACACTTAGCCAATTTCTTGGCTCACAACCTGACCAAGGCAAGTCTCCTTTGACGAGACCTGCTTGACGGTCCGTTGGGGGCCCAACGGTCCGTCATTGGGTCCGTCAAGAGACACTGCCCAGGCAGTGTTTAGGCAGCCTTGAGGTCCTTCTTTTGGGGCCTCTTGCGGGGCCCTTTAGAAGTCATACCCGGACGTTTCCAACGCGATTACAAACCTTAACATGTTATAGACCTATCACATAAGTTTTATCCAAAACAAACACCTACAAGACGTCCCAACAACCTTGACCCCAACATGACATACAATGAGCGTCTTAGGGTCTATCTTTCAAACGCCTTGGACGTTCTTGGGCGTTTGACCTCCAAACTTCACGAAACTTCATACAATAACATTAAATATCATTTAAAACCATTTCAATACTTATTTGACTCATTTCACACAATTTAGGCATGTATACACACATGAGGCACATAAGCGACTATTCGTCGAACGTCTTGGACGTCCCTTGACGTTCGACTTCCAAATCACTTCAAACTTTGCACACTGACTCTATATGACATAATAAGGCATTTTAGGACCTTATAACAGTAAATCAAACATGTTAGGCTCTTCACACCTTATCTCATTTTCGAGGTCTTACAATATCCCCCCACTTGGGAACATTCGTCCTCGAATGACACTTACGACTCTTTAATCAGATCAAGGACTTCAATACACATAAGAGCAGTTCATCACATTTAAAATATCATCAAATCATTTTAGCACTCGATGCACAAAACTTGAGTTAGTTAAATCATAAAAGATCTTCATTATTTAGACCTAGTACTATAATGGTCATACTCAACCATATCATGCTTAGTGGTGTACATGGAGGAATATCTTACTCCTCAACACATTACATGTATCATGAGTTCACACCTTATCAAAGCACAAGGTCAATTTCTTTAAAAATGAGAAAATCTCAACTTTCAAGCCAAGACATGCATACATTTTTTTCCTAGTGAAATCTAAATGGCAATTCACACCAAGTACATCACAACAAAATAGGAAGTTATTCCACAAGTTCTTTCCTTAACATAATACTCACCCTTATAGTAAGCCTCATTTTAGAAAAATAACACAAATTATAGGCACACACATGTACACTTAGCAATAACATGCTTTCACTTTTCAAGAATGAGCCTACAATTTTGCATCACAAATCTTCAAATCACTAAATATTTTTAAGAGAGTTCACATTTTTCATTGTAAAAGAGACTCAACTTCCATTACAAGGCTAAACAATTTAACCTACCAGTGACTATTACCAAGTTCCTTGTCTTACCTCATGAGGTAAACTTCACAATTAGAACATTAAAACGCAAGTCAACAAGAGAAAACATGGATTTTACAAAAATTTCTTTTCATGCTCTTTGGAAAATTCACCATGTCTTTAAGATGATGTCAATCAATTCATACCAATCATATAAATATCATGCAATTTACACTTTATGCAAGACTATTTTCACGAACAAGCATACTAAGAATTCATATTTTCTAATTCAAGTAAGAATAGAAGGACAATGTAGACAATTTCTACAATCTCATTACTCCAATACCATCCCCCACTTAGGGTAAACCCAATTAAGAGCAACTTAACCCAACATGTAGAGGATCTCAAATACAAAACCTTCATATTTACCACTTAGAGTGATTACTACTTTAGAGGAAATTTTCATAAACTCAATTTAGCAACACTAAGGCATTCTAAACCTTATCATGAGATCACAAGCCTTTACATTCAAATCCTATATCAACATGTATAGAGGAGACTACTACACTTATGTCAACTAATACCATCACCATATAGTCAACAAGATTAACATCATGTATCAAGAATCGTATCATGCACATCTTTATGATCAATAGACAAATACCATAATATCATACTATTTAATTCACATAAGGTCTTCCTATAATGCAATAGACACTAAGGTCATACATCATTAGAGAAAACCACAAGGAAGTTCATAACACGACAAGAAGTTTAGAAATAACTCTACGACTCATCATGTCATAAGATTCTCATCCTTTCAATTTAAATGGCAAAAAGCAAATATTATTTTATACATTCCTTATCATGTTCATATTCATAATTTCTACACATATTTCAACAATATCTAATCAAAAGACAAATTAGTAAGTGCTCCAAACATGATACAATAAGTTGCCTAGTCTCTATAACGAGCATGCTTCCAAATACCCAATAGTGTAACATTTAGACATTTGATGGAACAAGTATGGAATTATAAAAAAATAAAGCTTTACCAACTCATTCTTCATAAGCATGCATACTATATTTACAATTCAGGTCTCCATAAAAGACTCCAATTTATACTAGCAACTCACCAAGTACCATTTATATACAAAGGAAAACAATGCACACTTTTTAATCACATGCACTCATAGGATAGCATACCTCCATAGGTAGTCATTAAACAATCCAAGTTCAAATCCAAATATTTGGCTACTATCATACAAAATCATATAGGAATACACCATTTAAGATAAATCACTTTAACCACTATAACTTCTAGCATGCTTCAACTATATCATGACATACATCATCCGACATAACATGTTATTTCACATAGATTTCATATATTGCCATAATTGGCATCACATCATCAATTAAGAGATATTTCATATAAAGCAAGGTAAGATGACCAATCATAATCCTCATGGAGTTAACATGTGCAATGATCAAGTAACTCTCCATAACTTCACTAATCCAAGTAACCCAAACAAGAACTACAATTAACATCATACTCCACTCATCTATAACCTTCATGCATGGATAACTCCATATTCTTTAGTTCACTAGGCTATTTACATGTTTACAAGCATAGAGATCATCTCATAAGCACATTCACATTTATCATCATACACATACATAGTATTAACCTCCTAAGGTCTCCATCAAGGAAAACCAGTGCAAGACATAGGTAGAGTCCCATACCCCTACCTAAGTCTAGTTAACCCTTCAAGTCGCCTTAGTTAGTATATACATCATCAAATAAGGGTAAATGTCACCTTCACACATACTCATTCAAACCATAAAACAAAGATAAGCATTTTAAACTCACTTTTTCTCCCTCAAGCATAGAGAACTCTCATCCAAGCAATCATATCTAAAATACCACCGGACAAGAAAACATAAGAGAGAGATCTTATAGAATTAAGTTCTATGGCACGATATGAGATTGATGAAGAAGGGAAACTCTATCGTCCTATAGCCTCTCGTACCATTTAATGTGTCGCGACTCACCACCAATGATACGAGACTCTACTAGACGTGGCAATATGAGACTTTTTAGAAACTAAAACCGCTCTATAAACCTCATGCTCTGATACCAATTTTGTCACAACCCAAAAGCATACCCTAGAAGATAGGGGTACAATCTTGGATTGTAACCGGCGTCGTCGACCTCTCGGAGGTCTAAGACAAGCCTCTCATATCATTCATTGCATTGGTATAGTAAATTTAGCGGAAAATTTAAAACTTTTCATAGCACATCATATGCTAGAAACATCACATCATATATATTTAAAACATAAGTCATAATACATATTTAGACTCTAAGTCTCTTTACCATCTTAGACTCAACAACTTTAGAATACATTAGGGACACGGCCCATACGATACCTTACATAACTATACAATATTTAAAGACTTCATATTTAAGACATAAGTAGGACATCCTTGAACTTAAGGATTCCTTTCCTTGAGCATGAGAAAAACACCTATCAAGCTCCTCAATCATAGATCTCCTTTAAACCTTCCATAACCTACACTTTGTGTAAAAAGTAAAGAAGAATGGGATTAGCACAAGAATGTACTAAGTATGGCAACCATGCAAAAACATGCATTTAAAAGGGACATTTCCTTTGAAATCATACTTCATGCCATTTTGAGTAATCATCATAAACCTTTGTTAACATCATTTATATCATCCACATACGTCATAGAAACACAATCAAAGGCCAAACATCATAGAAAAGTACATATAGAATTTTAAGTACAAAGAGAGGTCACTTTACAGTGAACTCACTCTCCTTGACATTAACTCTTTCTTTCAATTCATTTGCTTACTAACAAATCCTTTAGAGATACTTGGTGCAATGCATCACCTTAGGGACATAAGAGAATACCATATATAGTATCTACACAAGACAACACATGCCATCATAGAAGTATAGTACAACATAAACATAGTCAAACCAAGACTACAATATCATACATAAAGGACACATACATAATCATATGCATTAGAGAACCTTCCTAAGACTTCCTAAGGAGTCACTTGTGCAATGTCTAGATGGGTTCATTACTTCCATCTATCCTAAGTAACTTACCTTAAGTCCTCCTAGTTAGGATCCTATTCAATTACTTCCATTGTCCATTTTACCTTTAGGGAAACCATAGCCTTAACCGACACTAAGACCATGGGTGCTAATCATGGAATTTGGTGTTGTAGAGCCTTACACCAAAGGAAGGTGTTACTACCTAGCCAAGGTAGAACATTAACACATATGCTAGCATATCAAGTGAATTCACTTTGCTAGATCCTATGTGGCAAGCATAGTTTATAGAACTAAGAGATAGGTATTCCCTCTATATACCATTTCGTAATGGGGCCTCACCTCATGAGATAACATGAGTGAATATTCCTCAAGGAAAGTCAACACTTCATGTAAGTACATAGGTGAGTATTCCTCTAAGGGAAGTCGACACCATATGTAGGTCCATAGGTGACTATTCCTCTAAGGGAAGTCAACACTCTATAAAGGACAAATGGTGAATATTCCTCCAAGGAAAGTCAACACCTCTCAATGTCAAGTTCACTCGGTGCTAAGCTAAGTTCCCTTTATTGAAAAGCCTTTATTACATTTGTTTATAAAACATAGTCTTAGGATATTCATCATTCATATGCTTATAGCATATCCAAGCACCTAACTAGTTTGGAGTATTCTTGGGCCCTCCTAGTTAGACCTCTTCTCACTAACTAGATCATCCATGTGTATACGTGTATATATAGATGTGAGCAAACCTTTCACATAACACATAATGTCACACATGTTTATATATATAAATGCATAAGTCTATAGGCATAACTATATGAGCAATCCTTTCATATAAACCTACTAAGACACTATACACATCCATACTTCATCATATCATATTCATAACATGTTCATATAATCATCCTTCATATGCATAAGAACCAAACCTAGGAACTATCCTATCAAGATATACATGTCCAATGCATAGACAAGGTCCCATACCCTTGTCCATACTAGTACACCTATCAAGTCATCCTAGTAAGGGAATACAAGTCATACATTCATAAACATCACCTTAACATACATAGTAGTAGAGACTAGTGAATATGAAAACTACCTTTCATTTAGACACCATGAGTTATACTACTTATAATATGCATGTAAGTGAGAGTGTGTGTACATTGACCAACATCATCCCATAATGGCTATCAATAACATCTTAAGTCCGGCACACTTATTAGACCACATTATACTTCAAGCACATAGCACACAACACATAATAGCATATGAGACATGACAATATATACCATGTAATCAAGACTCCTAACTTTAGCTATTTACACTTCCACATAAGGGATTCATGAGTAAAGTTTATTAACCATTTTAACACATCAATGGCAGCACCTATACAATACCCTAACATGATTATACTCATGCCCATACAATAGCCACATAACCTAATTCATAACTAGAATAGGAAAGTAGGCATAATCTTCTCATAGTATCATTTTAAGCACATATTCATAAGTTCATCAATTTGCCTTCATGGCCATGGTCAACACATATGTAATGACAATAAATTAAACACCGCCACCATAAGTGGACCATACCACACAATGCCATACAAGGCTTCATCAACATTACTATAAAGGAATAGAGAAGTAGAAGAGTAAAGAGAATAAGCATTCTTACCAAATTCTCATCCTTTGATCATCATTGATCAATACACCTTATTCATCAATAAAACACATATATGGCAGTAGCTAAATGTACATTAAACATATAAGAAACCATGTACAAGTCACTACATGATTATACCATAACATATATATCACATACTAGGAAAGTAGAAGAACATAGATCGCTAATCAATTGCATTCATATGGATTATAGGTCATGTTTCGTGAATCATATCACCCTAAGACAGTAGCTAATGAAATCATAATCTAGATGAGACACTACTACAATTTTCCATATAGGTCGATACAAGCATGCTTCATATAGGGAGTTCATGGAAAGTAAGTTTACATAGATTAATCATATTCAATCTATCACGAATTGACCCATATTGTATTAATTACGTATAATTCATCCTCATATTTCATTATAGGCAGCAGCTATAGACATTAACCATAATCAATTCTTATAGCGACTAACCTAACATCAAGATCACAAGTTACAACTTCATAGACAAGAAGAACCTAGATTAATTCAAACCAAGCCTTTTCTACTTTAGTCATACATGATTTATATCCACAATTCAACCATGGTATTAACCTAAAACAGTAGCTACAAGAACCACAACTTAATCGAAATTCACTTTAGATCACAAGAAAACCAATGTTACAGTGAACTATAGAAAACTAGGCTAAACATGCTCAAATCTTCATACATTGATCCTCATGCATCATTCAACAAACATAAATTCATGTAAATAACAGTATATACCATCACTTCAACGTAAGAGAATCATAGTTCAATCGATAACAAGTCAAGATCACAAAGCCCATGCAAGAGCTAAACCAATTTTGGAAGGAACATGGGTTCATCATGCAATTGGAGTGAAATAACATTCAAATAACTGTATTAACTTCAATTCATCATGATTTAATCATTAAAAATGTTTTGAGAAAGAACCCATGGCTAGATTGGAGAAGAAGAACTTTGATCATAAACTTTCTTTGAAAACATTGAGAAGAACTCTCCAAGTGAAAGGTTACTTAGAGATGAAGGATCACCATACCTTTTATTAGTTGAAAACCTCTAAAACTTCATGATTCATCCATGGAAAACCCAGCTTGAATCTGTTCTTGAGCTCCACCAACAATGGTGGTTTTAGAGAGAACATTTTTGGAGAGAAAGGCTTAAAATATGTGAGAGGGTTTGGGAATGGGTTAATCACGTTTTTAGGGACTTATATACACATAAAATTACTTAATTAAACCTAATTTAGTCAGGTTAGGACGTGGGGTGAATTTACCATTCACCCCTTTAAGTGGCAGCACGCAGGCAGCCAACTCGCAGGCAGCCGCGACGTGGCCCATGACGGGGCGTCATGGCCATGACGGGGCGTCATGGCCATGACGGGCCTTGGCAGCCTTCCGTCGCAGGACACTTAGCCAATTTCTTGGCTCACAACCTGAACAAGGCAAGTCTCCTTCGACGAGACCTGCTTGACGGTCCGTTGGGGGCCCAACGGTCCGTCATTGGGTCCGTCAAGAGACACTGCCCAGGCAGTGTTTAGGCAGCCTTGAGGTCCTTTTTTTGGGGCCTCTTGCGGGGACCTTTAGAAGTCGTACCCGGATGTTTCCAATGCGATTACAAACCTTAACATGTTATAGACCTATCACATAAGTTTCATCCAAAACAAACACCTACAAGACGTCCCAACAGCCTTGACCCCAACATGACATACAATGAGCGTCTTAGGGGCTATCTTTCAAACGCCTTGGACGTTCTTGGGCGTTTGACCTCCAAACTTCACAAAACTTCATACAATAACATTAAATATCATTTAAAACCATTTCAAGACTTATTTGACTCATTTCACACAATTTAGGCATGTATACACACATGAGGCACATAAGCGACTATTCGTCGAACGTCTTGGACGTCCCTTGACGTTCGACTTCCAAATCACTTCAAACTTTGTACACTGACTCTATATGACATAATAAGGCATTTTAGGACCTTATAACAGTAAATCAAACATGTTAGGCTCTTGACACCTTATCTCATTTTCGAGGTCTTACAGTATGTAAAGTGTGTAAGTTGATGAATGGAAGTCTAAAGCATGTTTAGAAGTAGTGTATATGAAATGATGCATATATGCAAGGTGTGCTCACATGTACACACACTTTAAGTGAATGAATGAAGCTAAGTTTGGTAAGAAGGGGAGTCTTGGGGTGGACACTCTTCGTGAGTTGAGATGAAGTGTCTAGTAGCAACCTCCCTATTTCCAATGAGCTTTTCAAGAATAGGTCGGAGGATGAATTCACTTCATGAGTTGAGATGTGGCATTTGTTAGTTATCCATAACCTATAATCTATAATGTGAGAATTCGTTGGGAGTTATGCCTAGCACCGAGAGGATAGGAAGAGAGGTGGAATACGCTTCGTTAGTTGAGATGTCGTATATAACGCCCCAAAATGAACTAATGTGAACTAGAGCCTCATGGTTGTTTCTTGAGTTAATTTTAAGTTAAACGGAGTTAGTTTGGTGTCCTTAGGCAGTGTGCAAGGTTTGGTTAAGTTTGGAGTTCAATCGACCAAAAACGTCCATGACGTTCGGATGATATGCCTTAGAATGTACTTGTATGTCTTGGCGAGTTTGGATGAGTTTTATGTGTTCGTTTTACTTGAAACATGCGTCGGATGTTCCTTAGACCTAGAAGACTTAGTTTAGGGGGTTGACGTCTGGGCACGACCTCACCTAGGACCCCAAGGACTCTAGATGAAGGGCCCTAGGACTTGGGCAAGTCTGCCCATCAGTAGCTCATGACGGCCATGGCGATGGTCCGTCGTACTCAGGACGGTCCGTAGTACTCAGGACGGTCCGTCGTACTCAGGACGGTCCATCGTACTCAGGACGGTCCGTCGTACTCAGGACGGTCCGTCGTACTCAGGACGGTCCGTCGTACTCAGGATGGTCCGTCGTACTCAAGACGGTCCATCGTACTCAGGACGGTCCGTCGTACTCAGGACGGTCCGTCGAGCCAGGGCGTCGTGGGTGACAGAGAGTGAAATTGGGACAGGCTCCATTTAGAAGCCAAGTGTTCCTCGACGGAACCCCGTGACGGTCCGTGGTGGACGTGACGGTCCGTCGAGGAGGTCTCGTCGACGAAGCCTGCCAGTGCATGATTTAAAGGCTGCCAGCTTAGGGTGTTTTATGTAAATCAACCCCAAGCCTTATAAGACTCTCTTACACCCTAAATCTAGAGAAGAGCCCCCTTTTCTCTTCAAGATCCAACTCTCTCTTTCTCTCAAGAAAACTCTCTCAACTCTCTTGGAAGCTAGAAGTCAAGGAAGGATAGGAGGACGGATTGGGAATTGTTTCTTCATCAAATTCGTGGGTTTCTTTCTCCTAAAGGTATGGTATCCATTCTTGAATACCTTTCCATTCAAGAAGCCAACTTCCAAAAATGGTTTTCAAAAGGGGTTTTAAACTCAACTTCTTCTAAACTTTGATTTCTATTATGGGTCTTCTTGTAACTAAGTTTTAATGGTTTAAATGTATTTATCTTGGTTTGAATAGATGGTTTTGATGTTAAAACTCCATGAAACTCTTGTATATGCATACTTCAACTTTTGGCATGAAAATGGGTTATGTGAGCATGATTTGAGTAAGGTATGAACTTGGGTCTTCTTGTGTATGTCATGTTGGTGTAGCTACTGCCCTAAGGGCCTTCATATGGTGAAATATTGATAAATTGCTTATGGGTAATGATGGTTTGAATTGTTGATGAGTTGCTCTTATTGTATAGTTCTTATTATGAATTGCTATTTGAGTGGTATGGTCCACCTTATGGGTGGCGGTGCTAATTGATGAACTTGATGTTACTTAGTATGGTTTGAGTATGTGACCTTGAAGGTCTAATATGTGAAATGAAGATATATTGGGAATGGGTCTTATGTTGTGTTTGATGTAGCTTGAATCGCATGTTTGACCTAGTTTATGTCTAAATGAAGTATATGATCATGAGATGTATGTAGAGTGTGTAGCTTGATGAATCAAGGTTAAAGTATGAGTAGAACTTGATGAAAATGAAATGATGCTTATATGCAAGGTGTGCACATGTACACACACACTCTTCTAAGATTTGTATTATGTCAAGTTGAGCAAAAAGGGGAAATCTTAAGGTGGACACACTTCGTGAGTTGAGATGTAGTGTCTAGTAACAACCTCTCCATTTCCTAGTGAGCTTTCTATGATAGACTTTTATGTTGAGAAATCCGTGTGGAGTTATGCCTAGCACCGAGAGGATATGAAGGGGAGGTGGATTGCACTTTGTTAGTTGAGATGTTGTAATCCAAAGTACCTCTTGAGATGAGTACTCCTCGTTAGTAGAGAGTGAGTTACTTAGTAGCAATCTCCTTATCCCTTAACTATGTGCCCGCATAGGTGTAGCTATTGGAAAAGCCATGTAAACGCTAAGAAGCATGACCTTAATCTAGGCAAGTAAGGATCCCTCATCCGATAGGGTTAATATAGGGATTTCCATGTCTAGCTCTACAATGGTCTTTTGGCGGTTAAGGTAACGCCCTCCACAGAAAAGAATTGTTTTGAAACTAAGTTATCTTGTGTATTGTTGAAATTGTGTATGTATGTCATGAAGTGCTCAATCCACATTAGTTACCAAGTAGGAGCATTGAGTGGGAGTAGTAGTATGGGATGCTATTCTCACATTGCACTCGGTGTGACCTATACCTACTATAGGAGAAGAGTACCTTCATGAAATCCGTGTGAATGAGTACTATGGTGTAGTGTTATGGAGGATTATTGTGGAGTACTTGAGTAAATGGAATCCATTAGGAGTACTAAGTGGGAGTGGGAGTATGGGATGCTACTCTCACATTGCACTTGGTATGACCTATATTTCCATGAGTGTTTTGCATATGTTAGCCAAGGGCGTGGATTTGATTTCTAACGAAGTAAGCCTAAGATTAGGTAGTTTTAAGGGTCGCTTTGGTGTGCTTTGAAGGGAGGTGTACTGAGAGTCCCTTCTTGGCTCACCTTAGGGAGTCTTAGAATAACCTTGGGTTAGGGCAACTTCAAAGAAAAAGGGTTTATATGACTTGGACCGTGCCTTTCACTGTAAGGTCTTCATGGTAAGAATTCAAAATGTTCACTATGATGCTTTATTCAA